>JAOQMP010000005.1:33656808-33674834 GCA_027563575.1 Erythroxylum pedicellare
TTCCCAATATGGGATTGAAATTAAGCCACCAAAGTCAAAAAACAACAAATAGCCATCAAAGTCAAAAATATACAACAAATTGTACACATGTGACACATAAGATTCACTTTATTAATAAAAGAAAAACACATGACTTCATTCCCAAACTCAATAACCTGACTCAATATTTTCTTTTGTTTCTCCTATCAATGTTATCACAATCACTCTTAAGCTATAAGAGCTACTCGATGCCTGATCGAGATTGAGCACGCTCAAACTTTTGACATAGGTCTGAAAAGTTCGATTGATAAAAATAAACATACACTCAAATATAAGTGTGTTATAGTTCATGTTCGTTCTAGATAAAAATTTAAATTTAGATTGTTGCATATAATTTCAAACACGAGAATTTCGAAAAACATATTTAAATTACAATACTACACACAATCTCAAACATGAGCTTGTTATATTTCTTGCTGATGTTTGAATGAAAAAGTGTTGATATAAGTATTGTCTAAAAACATATTGCATGACTGCTTTGCTTTGTCTCACAATGACAATCCATTTACTAATGTCTAAAAAATGACAATTACCATCTTGCTGAAATTTTTACTTGAACTTACATACTCTGTTGAAGGGCACGATACCACTTACAGTTACTCATCTATTTTTTATAGTCTAAATTGCTATTAATTTGTACCACTTCCTTTATGTTTGAAATTTTGTTATATAAATCATACTCAATTATACAAAAAATTGATTAAATAAATACATGATTATTAATAAATACCTTTATCATTAGACATTTCTTTGAGTAAATTTCCATAGCAATGAATGATTTTCTGTACATGCATATATTTTATGTTTGTATAAGAAAGAAAACATAAGATCATGTAATAGATAATTATAAAATTAAAATACTAATATACTATAAAATATAGGATTTACCTTGAATATTTTTAATGCATAACCAACTTCTAACACACATTAATACTTCTAAAATTTTTTGATGAAGTTGACTACATTGAGGACTCACTATTGTTGAGAATTAATTCAAAATTTTATAGTTGTTAAAATTCCTTTAAAATAGGTCTTAGATTATCTTAGAATAAGTCTTTGATTATCTTTAATCTTATCTTATAAGCCTGATTTGTTGGCTGAAATATCTATTTTACTTTTTTGTATTTTGCCTATATAAGACAACCAAGTTTAAGAATAAGGAGGTATGAGAGTGTTACGTATTCTTTAATCTTTATCTTATGTCATCTTATTCATCTTCTTTTCTTTAAAATCCCAACATGGTATCAGAGACTTAGATCTTTGAGGGACTGTGAGATTGAGTGAGAAAATACAAAGATAAAATTGTCATGGCTGTCAGCAATTCAACATTTATCTCACCCCCCAAGTTTCAATGGTGAAAATTATCTAGTATGGCATGTTAAGATGAAAGCTAATATAAAAGGTCTTAGCTTGTGGCAGTGGGTTAAAAATGAAAGGGAATTACAACCTTTGGAAACATTCGATCAGATAAGAGCTCATGAAGTGGCTGAAAAAGAAGGTTTTTTTTAATTATTTGAGAGAAGTGCTCAATAATGAAAAGTTGGTGAGAAGTGCACCAAGATGTGCTTAGAGAGACGTGCTCTAATAATTGCAGGTTGATGAGAAGGGCATCAATGGGACGGGACAATGAGAAGTGCATTAATTTGTGAAGAGAAATGCTTCACATAATGTTCTGAAGATTAGGAGAGAAGTGCTCCGTCCTTGAAATTTTGAATTAAGAGGGAATGTTTAGAATTAATTCAAAATCTTATAGTTGTCAAAATTCCTTTATAATAGGTCTTAGATTATCTTAAAATAAGTCTTAGATTATCTTTAATCTTATCTTATAAGTCAAATTTGTTGGCTAAAATATCTATTTTAGTTTTTTGTATTTTGCCTATATAAGGCAACCAAGTTTAATAATAAGGAGGTATGGGAGTGTTACATATTCTTTAATCTTTATCTTATCCCATCTTATTCATCTTCTTTTCTTTAAAATCCCAACATCAGTCACTAGTACTAAAATCAAATTTAGAGGCAATTTTAGATACTAGAATGGCTAATATTTGTTTGAATAATTGGATATTAAACTCCATTCAACTACCACGAAATTAATATATGAAAATAATCATCAGTTGTTAAGAAAGTATCTACTTTGAAATAATTGTCTAACTTTGTTATACTATATAAAATCCTATCCTTTTCTTTTATCTACTTTATGAGTTCCTTTAAATCAAAACTCAAATTTATAGCTTTCTTTCTTGATGGTGATCTGCCAATAAAAGCTGAAGTTGAAACTAAACTGTTGTGATCCAACTTTTAAGTATTCTTGATTGGTAATCATTAAACAAATCATATCAAAAGTTTATGATGATATCAACATGCATCGAAACTTGATCATTATACAATTGTCAAAAATAATATTTGATTATGATAAGCTTGTACCTTATACCCAAAATGGTTGTCATTTTCATGTTTTAAATAATCCCATTCCAATAATATTAAATTTTATCATCATATTATCTACCATTATTTAAAATACTTTATTAGAAGAAATTACTCATTCAAATAATGTTAACTTTATCTCACACTTATTATCAAAACAAATATAAAAAGTTGGATATTTTGTATCAAAGAACAACTCAGTACTAATGTTAAACATCTTTAACTTCTTACAAATTTCATTTTCTAGTTTTCATTTCTCATCTATCAACAAAAAATTGCACTGAGAATACTGTTGTTTTAACCTAATAAATATGTTAGCTTACTCACTTGTAAACTTAAGCATTTTGAATTTCAAATTAGACCTTTTTGGATAATGTAAGCATAACTTCTTATGTAAGGAATGCACTATTATCTTAAAATTTCTTTAAAATTCTCAACAAATTTACATGTTACATTTCCCTATATTATATTATCCTAGATTGTTTCCATCGTTTCTTTGATAATTTCTAACCCATCCTCACATTCATATTCACTGTATGCAAAAAACAACATATACAAAAAGACCTCTCATCCATCAATAAGCTAAAGTACTAAGATTGTCTTACACTTTTGAAAAGGTATAAAATATAATCAATGCTTGGTAGAATAAGTCTTTGTCTTAAGCAAGGAGACTTCTTCTTATCTCTGCAGTTTTAAGGAGTATTCATAAACATTGGAGTTCATAATTATTCCTTCCAAAAAAGATCAACAAGGAGCTAGAAAAATGCATTAATAATGTATTATGGATTGGGAGTGTTATTAACTCCAAAGGTACTAAAATCAAATAGGATAAAGTATGTTAGAGTAAGTAGGAAAGTGGTTTGGGACTCATTTTTATGCAGTTGAGTCAAACTGTGCTTACAAATAAAAGAATTTAACGATTGTTTATTGATAAAGAGTCTTTATGGTCCAAAAGGATAAATGAATTACATCTCAAATCCTCTAGTTTCTAGTAGATTGAGTAAAAGAGAAAGTTCTCTTAGTACTTCATTCAAATGTTGAGGAAAAGACAAATTGTTAGCCCCCTCATAAAAGTTCATATAGGAGATAGGCAAACTTCCTAGTTTTGGTTTGTCAATTGGGCTACTTAAAGCCCTCTAATCTTTAGGGAGGTCATCCCAACTTAGAATGCCAGAATTCCTATCCAAGCCCGAGTTAAGGATGGAGTTTAGTAGGATAGTTAGGATATAGGCTTCAGGGGTAGTGAGAGGATCATATCCTACATCCTTCACTACTCTCCCAATTCTTCAAGATGTGATAGCCTATATTAGTTGCCAAATGGAGGTAGGGAATTTACTAATCAATTTTGTTTTACTACTGTCAGGCAATAACAACCTAGAATTGAATGGTTTAATATTGTGTGGAAAGGGACTTAGATGCCTAAAGCATCTTTTGTCACTTGCTTAGCTGCAAGACATATACTACGGACTAAAGACAAGATTTATGGTGTTAATGATCAGTTTTGTATACTATGCAATCTTAGCTCTGAATCCATCAGTCCTTTATTTCTTCAATGTGTTTATACCAAAGTTATTTAAAACAGGATGTAGCTCATGATGGAGTTGTATTTCCCTTACCAAGAGAGGCAAGATGTACTCTAATGGGCTGATAAGATTCATAGTAAGAGAAGGGGAGAACACGTAGATATAATTCTTTGTATAACTTGCTTTATGAACTCCATTTATAAGGAAAGAAATAATAAATTGTTCAAAACTTTAAGAAGGGATAGTTATGAACTTGCTTACAAGGTTTGTTATTGGATTAGGGAAATACTGCAAGTCCATATCACAAAAAGGATGACTGCCTCTTTTATGAGAACATAGAGTTTGGAATGAGTTTGTAATTGGTTATTTCTTCTAAAGTTGTTCTAGAGTAGCATGAGTTTATATTCCTTACCTTGTAATTACACAATGGAGTAGTTAACAAAAATAGCAAATTCAAAAATGTAAAAGATAGAAATTAACTCCCTTTTGGTTACCTCCTAAGCAGCACCTTTGTTTAATGTCATTGGCTCAACCTCCAGTTGTGCGCATTAAGTGATACCATTCACATCCTCCAGCATCAACACGTCCAAATCTTCTGTTTGGAAGCCGTTATAACACGGCTTCAAGTGATTACCGTTCACTCTGAATGTCTTATCAATTCTGAGGCTCTTTATATCCACTACACTAAAAGGAAAGACATGAGTGATAACAAATGGACCACCTAATGGGAACGCAACTTACCTAGAAAGAGTTTGAGTTTGGAATCATATAGTAACACTTTTTGACCCACCGAGAAGCTTTTCTTCGAAATCATCTTATCATGAAAAGTTTTCGTCCTCTCCTTATATATCATTGCATTTTGATATGACTCATTCCTCATCCCTTCCAACTCTTCAAGCTACAAGTTCCTATGCACTCCCACATCATCTAAGTTCATATTGCATCTTCTAATAGCCCAATATGCCTTATGTTGTAATTCCACCAGAAGATGACATGGCTTCCCAAACAGTAGCCTATATAGTGACATCTCAATTGGTGTTTTGTAAGCCATCCTGTAGTCCTATAGTGCATCTTCCAATCTTACATTATAATCGTTTTTATTGGGTTGCACAGTTTTCTCTAGGATTAACTTGATTTCTTGATTTGAGACTTCAGCTTGCCCGTTGGTTTGGGGATGGTAAGTAGTAGAAACCTTATACTTGATTTGATATTTTTTGAACATTGCTTCCATCACCCTATTACAGAAGTGGGTTCCTCTGTCACTAACATTGGCTTTCGGTATCTCGAACCTAGAAAGAATTTTAGCCTTACCAAAATCTGTAATAACCTTTGCATCGTTAGTCCTTGTGGCTTTGACTTCTACCCATGTAGAAACATAATCAACTACAAGTAATATATAAGTAAAGCCAAAAGATGGATGGAAAGGTCCTATAAATCAATTCCATAAACGTCAAAATTTTCATATAAAAGAAAAGGAGTTTGTGGAAATTGATCCTTATGGGACAAGTTACTTTACCGTTGGCATCTATCACAGGATTTGCAAAAGGCATATGCATATTTGAACAATGTTGGCTAGTAGAAACCGCTCTCCAGAATGGCAGAAGGCTAAAATTGATGATGATTCATTTTTCAGTACACACCTCCTAATAACTTGATTTGCACAGTGCCTCCAAAGCTACGAGTCATCCCATATGTAATACTTCCCTTCACTCTGTAGCTTATCCCTTTGAGCCTTTGACAAACCAACAGGTAATTCGTTCGTAACTAAAAAATTGAAAATGTCTGCGTACCATTCAGAAAGGTTTCTTATAGAGGGATATCATCTTCTTCCTTTAGCAAACGGCTGAGATGGTCCGCCACTATATTTTCTACCCCTTTCTTATCTCTAATCTCCAAGTTGAATTCCTGAAGGAGGAGAATTCATATAATCAACTTCGGTTTTGCTTCTTTCTTTGTAAGTAAGTATCGTAAAACTACATGGTCAAAATAAACAATCACTTTAGCACCAAGCAAATACGATCAAAAATTTTCCAAAAAACCATAGATAATAATTCTTTTTCAGTAGTGGAATAATTCAATTGATCTGGGTTTAGAGTCTTCAAAGCATAGAAGATGGCATGCAAAGCTTTGCCCACTCTTTATCCTAGAATCTTCCCATTGCATAATTACTCGTATCACACATGATCTCGAAGGGGAGGTTCCAATATGGCAGTTAAATCATTGGTGGGGATGTTAGAAACTCCTTAAGTTTGTTAAATGTTCCTTGCACTTTTCGTCGAACTCAAAGGAGCCATCTTGTTGAAGAAGCTTGCATAGTGGTGCAGTTATCTTTGAAAAGCCCTCAATGAACCTTCGATCAAAACCTGCATGCCTAAAAAAAGAACACACTTCCCTCACAGTAGAGGGGTAAGGTAAAGAATAAATAAGATCAACTTTGGACTTGTCTACTTCAATACCCTTAGCTATCATATGGCCTAAAATTATACCTTTATGCACAATGAAATGACATTTTTCTCAGTTCAACACTAGGTTAGTTTCTATACATCATTCTAAGACAATGGTAAGATTCTCAAGGCATTCATCAAAAGAAGATCCATACACACTGAAATCATCTATGAATACTTCAATAATCTTCTCAACATATTTGGAAAAATGCTTATCATACACTTTTGGAATGTGACAGGTGCACTACATAATCCGAATGGGCATGTAAATATGGCTTCTCCTAATCATCCGATACAATTGGGATCTAAAGATAACCTGAAAAGCCATCTAAAAAGCAATAACAGTCATAACCAGACAATCTCTCAAGCATGTGATCAATAAAAGGAAGGAGAAAGTGGCCTTACGAGTAGCAAAATTTAACTTTCTATAATCAATACATAGTTGCCACCTAATTTACACTCAGGTGGGAACCAACTCACCTTCTTGGTTTATCACAACGATGATTCCAAACTTCTTTGGAACCATATGGATAGGACTTACACACCTACTATTGAAAATTTAGTGGATAACCCCCAGCATCGAGAAGTTTCAGCACCTCCTTCTTCATAACTTCTGTCATTAGAGGATTCAACCTATACTGAGCTTGCCATATGGATTTTGCATCCTCCTCCTACAAAATACGGTGCATGCATATGGAAGGACTTATCCTCTAGATATCTACGATAATCCACCTAATGGCCTTCTTATGCTCTCTCAGCATTTGAACCATCCTCTCCTCTTGATTTGAAGTTAACTCTGCTGAAATGATAATTAGGAGAGTCTACTTATCTCCCAAATAGGCATACTTCAGATATGTAAGGAGTGGCTTCAGTTTCAATTCTTGTGTCTACATATTAGAAGGTAACAACTTCTGGTGAACTTCAGGTAATTGTTTAGAAGCCAAATCATACCTTTTTGGAGAGCTTTCTAATGAGTTCAAAGTAACTGTCATTTTCATAAGCCCATCTCCCATCTCAACATCAGTGTTGACTTCTACTTCCATATCCTCAGTTAAAACCATTTCGAAATGATCCCTGTAACTTAATTTAAACATTCTCTACACCAATGGATCAATCACATCAATAGAAAAAAAAACACAATGATCATCAGGAGGATGATTCGTGGCATCAAAAATATTGAAATTATTCACTTCCCCATCAAACTTCATTGTTAGGGTGCCCTTACAAACACCTATCTTAATTTGAGTTGTATTAAGAAACCGTCTCTCCAATAAGATAGGTATCGGATTACATGAGGTGTCATCATTCATATCCACTACCCAGAAATCTGCATGAAATACTAACTTATTCACCTGCACCAAAACATCCTCAACCACACTATCAGGATAAGTATTAGTGCGGTCAGCCAGTTGTATGATTACATTCATTTCTTTCAATATACCAAAATTCAAAGAAGAATAAATCGAACAAGGCATCACATTAATGGAAGCACCCAAATCCAACATAGCTTTATTGATCACAGTATTCTCAATTTTTCAAGGAATGATAAATATACCTGGATCTCGACATTTTGGAGGTATCTTCTTTCTAAATACTGCAGACATATTCTCACCCATCATTACTTTCTCATCACCCCTCAGTTTCCTCTTATGTGCACATAGTTCTTTGAGGAATTTGGCATACCTTCGTACTGGCTTGATTACCTCGAGCAAATGTATATTGATTTCCACCTTTCAGAAAGCCTCCAATATCTCTTTATCCTTCTCCTCCTTGTTTTGTCTTGTCAATCTACTCGGAAAAGATGGAGGGATAGTTTTACGGGGCTTTCAAATTTTAACTTTATACTTAATGATGGATTTTTTACCTTTCCCAATTCCTTCTTAATCTCTTCCTCGGTAGCAATCTTTGGTGGACTTCTTTTAGGACCCTCAATCTCCTTTCCGTTCCTTAGGGTTATGGCACTGACATTCTTCGGTTTCACCTCAGGTTGTGATGGCAATTTTCCTCCACTTTGTGATTGAGCCTTATTACCATCTGACCTATTTGGTGTTCCATATTCTTTGACTTGCTTTTGTCTCCTATCGGATTTGTTGTGAACCTTGTTACAACTGTTGCTGCATATTTTGTTGTAATTGCTACATATGTTGTTGAAATTGCAGATTGCTAGCAGCAAGATTCTTAATAAGTTCTTTTAAACATAAACCTAAACTGGAAGAAGCTCCATGTGATCTTTGTTGCTTGGTTGAAATCTTTGTGCTCCTTATGGCCAATTTTGGAAGTAATTTTGTTGTTAGTTCTTTCCATAACTCAAGTTGGGGTGATCCCTCCAACCTAGGCTATACGTCTGCAAGTACGGGTTGTATTGGTTCAGGAAGTTCCCTCCTGTAGCATTCACTTACTGTATACTTTCGTCTTGTAATGTCAGGCACTCATTTGGATGGCTCGTGTTTGATCATATGCCACATACTTTCACTTGTGCCTGTCCAATTATAATTTGTCTCACAAAAGATGTTAGTTCATTTAAACGATGTTTGATAAATGAAGTACTTACCTTGTTGACTCATTGAACATCATTGCGAGTGCCAAATTGTTGCGTGTTAGTATCCATCTACTCAAGTAGGATCCTAGCCTCGTGGGGAGTCTTCTCGCAAAGTACCCTACCGCTCAGCACATCAATCAAACTCCTCTCTATCAGTAGCAATCCTTCATAAAAATATTAGATGACAAGTTGCTCTGGTATGTTGTGGTGTGGACAACTGGCATATAACTTCTTGAACCTCTCCCTGTACTCGTAAAGAGATTCTCCATTGTGCTGCTTAATAGCACATATCTCCTTCCGAATACTTGTTGTCTTTGAGAGCCAGAAAATATTTTTCCAAGAATAATCTCTTCATCTCTAACCAAATATTCACGCTTCCAGCTGGTAAGTCAAACAGCCAATCCTTTACTACATCTTTGAGTGAGAATGTAAAGGCCCTTAATATGATATGCTCGTCAGTCACCCTATGAGACTTTTATGCTCAAACACACCACTTGAGTTCCTTAAGATGCTTATATGCATCCTCACCTGCAAGACCATGAAAGTTAGGCAATAAATGAATTAATCCAGATTTTAACTCAAAGATAATATGGTCGATGAAATTCAAAAATGTTATAAAAAATGGTCTTTGAATTAAATCAGGTGCAGCCATCTCCCTTAGAGTTCTCGAATTTGCCATCATGTCTTCAAATGCTGATTCTCATTCATCTACCAAAGTTGACCTTGCTTCCCTATGCAATCTCTGTAATGTTCTCTCAATCTCAAGATCAAGTTACTCAATTTCTCTACAAGGAGATCTAGTCATTACCATGCACCATCATTAACAAACAATTAAAAATTAATAAGTAACAAAAAGAATGATTATAAACAAATATATTCACAAAACATCAACTAAAATCAAATACGAAAATTAAACTACCATACTCCCTAGCAACGACACCAAAATTTGACAGTGCATGTCGAATGCACTATAAAATTTACCTAACTCTGCACACTAAAATATATAGTTAGGGTGAGTCGGGATTAAATCCACAAGGAATGTTTAGTTAATTTTTGTAACCAAAGTTAATTGATGTAAGAAAATATAAAAAGGGGGTTTTTATATTTTTAGCAATTTAGAAATTAAAGTAAAAGTAAAAGTAAACTATTAAAAACAAATTAAAGCAAGCAATCGAAAATGATTAAACTGTTGAATATATGTAAGGTCCAATTCTAGGTTTAATCTCAGCCTAAACATGATCAAGTATATTTCATCATCCTAACATCTTTACAACTCTCTTCAGATTATCGATATGAGACTAATATAATACTCTCCTAATCTTGGTTTTCCCTTAGGTTTTGTTTAATCAAAAAATGATCATTAATTAAACCTAACTACTAAATAACCTAGGATATGATCTCTAGGTTTAATTTCGCAACCACATTACAAAGTAAAAAACGATCAATATAAGTACTAACCTCACACGTTTAAGTTATCTAAACTAAGTTATGTTGTTCCTAATGATATTGGATCATTAGATGCTACTCATAAACATCAAAAGTAATAATTACAAATTACATTCAATGTTTTAGCAATAGGTTCGAAATAAAACAATCAAAATAACATATTAAGATCATTCATCCTAAAGCCCAATCAAATCAGCACCAACAGCATAACAATCTGAAAAGAAATTACAACCTTAAAATGATAAAAATAGCTTAACAATGACTTGGCATCGATATTCCATTGAACTGACATCGGGAAGCTAGCCTTCCATCTCCATTTATATGCTCCAAGCATGAACCATCTTTTCCATGCTTCGATGGTGCAAAAAACAAAGAATGTAACCCAACATCTCCCTTTTCTGTTTTCTACTCCCTATTTCACACCGTCTCCTATTCAATGATATGGCAAATAAACCTTATGTCCACGCTACTGTTCATGTTCCTCTGTCTTTACTGTGTGTTTTGAGTAAAATACAGACCATGCATTTAGGCGTTGAACACAAACACATACGTAAGCATTGCCTACATTTAACATATAACGCCTGTGTACACAGATGTTGTCTTTTGGCCTTTTTGGCCCTCATCAACTACTGTCGTTTCATGTTTAATTTGTTTTCATTTTCTACTCCATTAAATCGAATTTTTTGCATTGAAAAAACATGCACGTGCATTGCTTTCTATGATTCTTCGTCTTTGTGTTCCATTTTCTTGTCTTCCTCTTATCTTTTAATTTTCTTCTTCTTACTCCATGAAGACAAGTGAAAAATAATCTTTGAAAAATGACCCATGTAACGTGCTTTCAAGTCACTTTAACTTCTTTACTTTCAAATTGTGCCTAAAATCACAAATGAGTCCAAGTGAGTTTCTTAAGCATTTCTAAGGCATTAATCACTAAGTGTAGTACATCAAATGAATCAAAATTTAAACACATATCAGTTAGACATATTTTAAAGTTTATATATGGTTTAAAATAGAGTCCTTATATTTATTTTGAAAATTTTGTTCAAGTATTGGAAAAATTTTGGAATTAATAAGTGTAAGTCTAACCACTTGGACTTTTCTATAAAAATTTTGTACCTCACATCATTCTCCTTATTGTGTATGTCGATGATATTATTATTATTGGTAGTAATACTATAGGAATTTCATCCTTAAAGTCGTTTCTTCCTGTGCAATTTTAAACAAAAGATTAGGATTTTTGAAGCATTTATTAGGAGTTGATATCAAGAAGTAAGAAAGGAAATTTCTTATGTTAGAGAACAGATGTGCTTGACTTATTAACTAAAACTAGCAAGTTTGGGCTAAGTTATGCAATACTCTAATATTTCCTAATCTAGAACTTATAAAATATGCAGACTCTTTCAAGATCTCGAGAAATTTAGAAGATGTGATAGAAAATTAAACTATCTTATAGTAACTTATCCCGATATGAAAATTTTGTTGGTATTATAAACCAAAATCATTTCTTCCCCAATAATTCACCATTAAGTTACTTTAGAACAAATCTTATGTTACTTTAAAGGAGGTCCTAGACTTAGGAAACTATATAAAATCAATATTTATACTCACATCAAGTATTTATCAAAAAGAGATTTTGCAGGTTCTAAGATTAATTTAAAATGCTATTAACTATTATGCTTTTGTTAGAGGAAATTTGTTCTCATAAAAATGTAAAAGAAAAAATATCATATATTATTCTAGTGTGGAATTTAAATATGAAGTTATGAAAATAGTTTATGTGTGAGCAAATATAGATATATTAGCTCTTAATTAAAATTGGTCTTAAACTCTCAATTGCTTCTAATCTTATGTTTTATGAATGATCTAATTATAGTAAGATTGATTATCATTTCATTAGTAAAAAATGTACAATGAAATTTGATCTCTATAGGATATGTGAAAAATTATAGCATAGTTGAGAGATATTTTCATAAAAGCTCTAAATAGGGCTTAAGTCAATTATATTTGTAACAAGCCCGGTATGGTTAATATATATATATATTTCTTAATTATAAGAATTCTAATTTATATACCTTTATAATTATATACCATCAATATATTTAAATTATATATATACATACATACATACATACATACATACATACATACATATATATATATATATATTTGTAAATAAATCATCCAAATTCTCTATTGAATTCACATCTCACATATATAATTCAAGATCTTATCTCTATAGCTCCATGCACCAACCTCCTTGTCCATTCTTTCAAAGCTCTTCTACATATCTGCCACATCAGAGACTTCTCGTCCTTAAGGCTGTCAATTTCTTCTTTCACTTTCTCATGTAACTTATCTTTGTACTTCCACCAATAAGAAAAATTAAGTTGTTATTAAAACTATATCAATAAAACATCTTTCTGTTTTAAATCATCATCGTATACTTACATGAGACCAATTTTTCTAATCAAACACCCAAAAGAATTAAGCTTTTGTATTTCTAAAAGATGGGTGTGTAATCATTGCATATTTTTTGGATCTTTTTCAATTATAAATTGATGTCATCTCAAATTTAAGAGGCTTCAATTTCATACACTCCTAAGTAACACATTTGTTTCCTAATTTTCTATCATCCAAATATTGATTGCTCTAGGTCTCTGACTTTACAATATGTACAATGTTATGACAACGACGCAAAGAGAATGATGATAGGAAAGAGAACATATCAAGGTTCTATCACTTTCATTTAGAATTGACACACTATTTCAATGATGGAAGCAAATAGTCATAGATCCAATCTTCTCTCTTGCAAAGCATGTAAACTTGGTTTAATCACTGCTCCTTTAGTTTCACTAACCACGTCACAAAAAATGCCCTCCATTAATTGGTTGTAAGGAATTTAAAATTTATCATAATGTCTTTAATATTTATGAAAAAACTAGACAGAGTATAATAGAACAAAACAAATAGAAATCACTGAAATAATATAACAAAATGTTTTAATAAAATGAGATGTGAGAGAACTTTGGGAAGAGAAACGAGGACCCACTAAGAAAGGGGGCGGAAGATAATTTTCTAGGATCATAATTACAGTAGAAACTAATATAGAATCAATTTTTTCATAAACGTATTATGTGTGTTACTATAAAGGGGATGGATCTATTTATAAAAAAAGTATTAGACTAATTAAAAAACCTAGCTTTTGTAGATGACTTATTATTTTTAGGGCTACAGAGCAATCTATCAACCTTCTCATGCAATCTATGGAAGAGTTTAAAGCCATGTCAGGATTGAAAAGCAACCTTAACAAGATTTGCTTTTACCTATCAACAAATTCTAAAATAGAAGTTACTTCAAAAGCTTTTGAAATAGGGCTAAAACAAGGTAACTTTCCTATTAAGTATCTTTTTGCCAATCTCTCAAAGAAGAATCATTGCTTCAGACTATAGAACTTTGATGGACTCAGTGCAATAACCACCTAAGCTTTTGAGGAAGATTGCAAATAGTTCAAACAATTTTGAGTAACCTGTCACTCCTAATAGTGTACTGAAGGAAATTGATAGAAAGTTAAGGGGATTCCTATAGGATGGATTAGGTTAAAGCATTAGCAAGTAAAAAGTCAGCTAAAGTAAAATATGCAATCCACAGAATCATGGTGACTTGGAGATCTGTTCAGCAAGATTACTTAATAGAGTTAGTTTGGCTAGGAATTTGTGGTGGTTATGTTAGAAGAAAGATGAACTATGGGTAAAATGGATACACAATGTATTCATCAAAGAGAATAGCCTATGGAGCCTAAAGATCAAGCAGGATAAGTCATGGAATCTAAAATAAATACTAGGGATTAGACACTGGATGTAGAAACTAGCTTTGCACAAGGTAGGAATGGTGAACACACACAGGTTTGGTTTGACAATTGGCAAAAGAGGGAACCCTTATACAAAGTGGAGGATATTTAATATATGAGGTTGGTTGCAAACCCTGGTAAAAATGTCAGCAAGATTATCATAAACAACCAATCATGGTGGCCTTACCATAACAATAGGAGTGTGGAAATCATAATGGATAACTTGCCCACGTACCAACAAACATAACACATTGAAATTCAGTAGATTAGTGAGGGATCAAAGATCTTCAGCTTAAAAGTTTATAGAGCCTTTCTCCAAAAGAAACCTAACAATAGGGTAAGGTGGAGGACTCTAGTTTAAGACAATGACATCAATCCTTCAAATGCATTCATCTTATGGTTAAGGCTAGTTAGTAGACTCTTAACTAAGGACAAAATCAAGTTTCCAATTACATCATTGGAGTGTGAACTATGCAAACTAATTTGGAAACCTTGGACCATATTATGGTTAACTGCAGTTATACATTAAACATTTGGAAGACGATGTAGAGAGCACTAATCACAAGGCCTCCTGGAATGACCTAATTGCTTGGATTGAAAACCTAATAATAAACAATAAGGCATATTATAAGGCATTGAAGATCAATTTGACCCTACGGTGTATAATATATGACAAGAAAGGAATTACATAATTTTCAAACAGGAGGCTAGGTGTAACAAACTATTATACCAAAAAGTCTTCCTCCGGTGTATATTATCCTTGGTAGTAGGAAGATTAGCTAAAAGGTTTCTATAAACATGAAGAAAAGTTGGTTGGTAGATTAAGAACTTGATTTTTAGCTTGTAACTAGGAACCTAAACTTTTCATATTATGTAACTATAGAACTTTTGATCCTTAAAAGAATGTGATGCATATCCAGCAATGAATTATTATTACTTTTTGAGAAAAAGAAAATTAAATAAAAAAGAACTTAATTAAAGAAAAACCTAAACTTAAATAAAAAAGAACCTAATTAAAGTAATTAATTAGTATCTAAATATATTTATATTATTTACAATATATATTAAAAGAAAAACTGAGAAACGCAGCAACAATTAGGGAAGTAGACTGCAATAAAATACAAGTCAAATGCCAACATTAGTCTTATCTTCATTCACAAAGCTGGGATATGTTTGCTGATCAATATGATTGATAGTCATTTATCTTCCTATAAATGCATTTGACACGGTGACAACATCCTCAGCTATAATTTATCTCTCTCTCTCTTCAACCTCTCTCACTCTGTTTGTAAGTCTGAAGAAGCATTTTCAGGCTAAAAGTGTCTTTCGGAGCTTTCTTTTCTTCTAGTATAAGAAGATGGGGAGAAAAACAATCACTGCGACGCTTACTCTTATCCTGATACTTTTTATAACGGTTGAGAACCATGTAAGTTTTTTCTGTTTCTCTTAAGATGTATATCACGTTAACAGTTTGACGCCAACAAGCCACCGTAGAAGCATTTGCATTTTCTTTCAAGTTTCTCGAGTCCTGTAGATATATAGATCAGTTTGAACTTTGAACAAAGGACATTTTTATTGTTTGTCAATTCATTTCAAAATGTTAAATCATTTCCTCTGATGATTAATATGTGAAATTGCTAGACCGTAATTGACGGTGATCTTGAGTTCCTGTGTAGTTCCGATTTCCAAAGTTCAAATGCTTCTCCTCTCGGACCTGACTATATACATGGCCAACATTGATTGCATGCACCAAAGTAGACACGAATATGTTGTTAAAATATTGTAAACTGTAATAATTTATGAAGACGTCGAAATGATCTCATAGTGCTGAAGGGCCACAATGTACATGGAACAATAACACTGTTTGTTTTTCTTGATGAAATCAATCAGTTTTGTAAGTTATTGAATTACGAGCCTCACTAACACCTATACTGGGTCGGTTTCCGAAACATATTGTGAGAAATCGAGTCACGCAACCACATATTTTACATATGTGTGTATATATATAGGTCTGCAAGGCTACCATCACTGACGTTCCGACGCCGCAGCCGTCCCCGCAGCCAAGCGGTGATCTTTCGACGGTGAGATTGAAATTTGTAGCGCACTGATCTCTCTCAGTCGTTCAGTTTGATAAAAGTGGTATAGGGTAACTCTGTGAACATTACATTAACTAATTTTTGCGTTCGTGGACTTTCAGCATGGGACCACTCAAGGTAGACTTCGACCTCAAGGTAATTAATATAGAAAGTGCGTCTATGGGAATTTCTAATTAGTTTTTGTTATCCCCTAACTCATGAACCAATTATATATCATCAGAATGTATGTACGCAAAAGGACTGGGTGAAAATGAGTATTGCTTAGTATAGTTGTACATATGACATGGATTACTGAAAGTGAAATTTAATGTGAGGTACAGTTAATTAACATTTTTTGGGTTGCAGAGTGTAACCCGAGGTGCTTACACAGATGCTCCAAGACAGCTTTTAAGAAGCCATGCATGTTCTTCTGTCAAAAGTGCTGTGCCAAGTGCTTGTGTGTCCCCGCTGGAACTTACGGAAACAAGCAGTCCTGCCCTTGCTATAATAATTGGAAGACCAAACGGGGAGGACCCAAATGCCCCTGAAATTACGAATTTTGTTACCTTATCAGGAAAAAGTAGAGCAGATTCGGATTTTGTTACTTTTATCTTGAAGGGTCTGCAATTGTCTCCTACGATAACATCTACTTTCATTATTTTCCTTGTCTTTCTTGTGAGTGGCTTTTATAAAAATGGTTAGAAAAAATTTAACATAATTTTTTAAGTAATTATCCGAGTTCTTAGAGGATTTAGTTAACATATGTTTGAGATTTTATAGCTAACCTATGCCACAACCTCTTCAGTATACGACCACAGGCATTAACTTTACCAACTTTTATCCAGATCATTATTAATTGAAAAGAAGTATTATCTCTTGAAGTTTTACCATTCATTCTCGATTCAAGTGTTATGGCATGTTTGCTTGCCTGGAATACCTATTCTATTACAAATGTATTCTTAATAGATAGTTTTCCTTTGTTTAGTTAGATAATAACATACAGAATAATTAATCTCGAGTTTAATTATTTATACACTTTGAAAAATAGTTAAATATACCACATTTGCAAAATAAGTAAAAATAAATAATAATAATAATAATAACAATAATGTATTTAGTGGAAACTACATTATCAACCAAAAAAAAAACTATAAAGTAAGCGATTAAAAGCTCCTTTTGATAGGGGTGAATTTGGATGAAAAAAAACTATAATATCAAATTTGAAATGCTATGTTTTTAAAAAATAACATGTGGCTTTGCATCTTCTAAGGTGTGTTGGCCAATATTTTGTATTTTGCTCTGTATCAGCATATCAACTAGAAAACAGTACTAAAATATATGTATTGGTACCGGATGTTGGTACCGATCTATCCTAAATTATTTTGGTTGGTATCAGTCAGTACTAGTGGTATTCAAAATACCAACCGGTATTAAAAATTTTAAAAATATAGGAACTAACTTGCAAAAAGTAACAAAAATAAAATAAAAGCCTCCCCCACCTCTCCTACATTGATTCTCTCTATTCTCTACTCTCCTTCTCCCAATCTTATTTAATACGTTCAATTTTAATTTTTCACAAAAAATTTATTGTATTTTTATTTTTATTTTATTATTATTATTATTATTATTAATATTAATTTTACATTAAACAAATCTTAAAATTTTGTTTTAATTAAATTTATTTCAATC
>JAOQMP010000005.1:33678003-33689012 GCA_027563575.1 Erythroxylum pedicellare
CAAAAAATGAATTTAGAGTTAAGGGATAGGTGTAAGGTGATGTCTGGAGGTGAGTAAGAATGGTTAAAGTGATAGTTAGAGGAAGAAAATGAGGAGAATGTAGAAAATGGAAATACAGAAAAATGACAGTGAAGAAATACCGAAAATGGTGATATACGTGAATGAGGTTCTATTTTGATGTTTGTGTGTAATCATAGTTTTTGATCTTTTTGTGAATGTGTTGAGCTGAGTGGGACTTGAAATGGTGAAATGAAAATGGAGAATGTACATAAAAGGAAGGTATAAGAGAATGAAAGAAGAAACACAGAGAATGAAGAAGATGAGTAAATGAATTTTCTATTTTTGATGTATGTGTTTTAATATGAAATTTGGAGTTGATTGTGAATGATTTTATTTGAATGGCAGTCAAAAATGGGGATTGAGAGGAGTTAGGGAAGTTTGTTTGAAAGAAAAGTAAGAATTTAAGTCAGAGAAGTTGGTTTAGAATAAAAGAAAGAAAAGAGAAAAAAGGGGTAAAAATGTGGTCTAAAACTTCCATGACTAAGCTTTATTGACCTAGGAAGATTTTGAAAAAATTGTGTCCATGAAAGTTGTAGATCTTTCTTTATCTTTTTAATGATAGAAAGTTTGAAATTTTTGGATTTTTGGATTGAATGTTATGGAGGTTAGAAGTAAGGGTGTGAGAACCGCTATTGTTCACTGAATGTCGTGATCGCGACGAAGCGCAATCTTGACTTTGTAAGTCAATAGCCAAAGTTGTGATTGTGCTCATGCACAATCGCGACTTTGTAAAGTCGATGGCCAACTCGCGAGGTTGGAGGCTGACAAAACATCATTCGATCTTTTGACTATATCTCCTTCGTCCATCCTCCTAATGACATGGGACTTAAACCATTAGATTTGAAACACGTTGATCTATGTTTCCATTAAAAATTATAGCCATATGAAATCATTTGGGAGAGATTGAGTGATAAATGTGGGACGAACATGATGAAAAGTCCTGGAAAATGACCAATGGAGTATTTTCATTAAACTTGCTTTGATATTTTGAAGATATCTTGTTCTGTAGTTATCTCTTTTAATTTGGAGTAAACTAGAGACATAGGAATACAAATTGTAGGAATACAAATTGTATAAAGAGATCGAATTTTATCCTATCTCTAGAATTCCATATTTTGAATCAAAGTTGATTATAGAATGTTATCTTAGCATAAGAACAATCTGAAATATTTAGGGTATAACTTTCAGATTTCTTAACCAAATTGAGTGATTTTTATGTCATTAGAAACTTAAGACAATTGGGAACATTTTTCTAAAAGGTGTTACCAAATTACTTCATTTTTCTAGTCAAAATGTTTATAGAAAATAGACTTGAAGGTTTGAAATTTTGGGAGATTTTATAAGAAGAAATGAGAGTTTGGATAATGTTTGATCTTTTAATGTTGGAATAAAATTAGTGAATGAATTGTTGTTATCAAAGTACCAAAGGTATGAGTTTATTAGGAATAAAGATATTCATATGATTGTAGTTGTGATTCAAAGAAAAGGAGTAATGAGTATCAAATTAAAGTGAATGAGAAATTGTTATTGTGAGAGCCAATAATGCTAAATATGAAATGACGAGTAACTGAGTTATAAATGTGGATATAGTGTGAAATCTAATAAGATACCCGAGATTCCATATACACAATTGTGCATAAAAGAATGCTTATAATTGTGTAATTATTAATATGTGTGCATTAAGTGTATGTATAATTTTGATGTACAGGATAAACGTCCGCATTTAGACATTTCCAAATCATAAAAGCTAACGCTAATCTAGAGTGTACTGTGAGTAGACCTAGATAGTCTTACTTTATTGTTTGTTTTGTTTTTATTATGAATTGTGTAATTATGAATGAGATGTGAATGTGGTTATACTCATTCCGGACAGTGAATTTCCAAGGAGTTTGCTAAATGTGAAGATATCGAAGTGCTACTTGTATGTGAAGTTGATGAAATAAGTGATACATGATTTGATTATTAAACGTCTGCATATGAAAGAAAAAGTGATTCTCAACTTTAATGTTAAATGTCGAACTAAAGTCCGATGATATGTGAAAGTGAATATTGAGCTCAGTATTTACAATGGATACGGGACAGTTATAGGTACTCGGTCACAACAAAGTAATAACTAAGAGTGAGTCTCATGAGCACTACATATGCCTATGTCATGTATGATTTAAATCATTTAAATGATTTCTAAATATGATATGTGTTATGTGATTGAGTGAGCCATCGAGGATGGTCACTCACTGAGTTTGTAAAAACTCACCTAAAATTTACAATTATTTTTCACGCTCAGAAGGGTACCCTGTTAGGCAAATAGGAGTATACATACTGCATTTAAGTGAGAGATAGAGATTAGGATTAGATTGCACCTACATATGTCTTCAGTGATTTTTGTTTTGAATTGTATTTTCGTAATTGTTGTGTAATGTACGTATACAAATTATAGAGTGTAATAAAAATTGTGGCAAGTGATGATTGTAAATGCAAATGTTATAAAATATAGTGGGCCCAAATTTGATTATAAATTTTCACATACACTTGTGCTATTTTTTTGAAAAATTTGTACCAAGTTTCAAGTGTTCAATTATTCTAGTATGAAACCCTTGCGGGATATGCACTCGAACATCACTCAAGATGTCGGGTACGTGTCTTGTGAGGGTGGAGTGCTATAACAAAAACGAAAGTTCATGGAACACCAAAAAGCAGACGCACATCTATGATGTGAGGACAAAACGCATGCAGCAGGTGGAGCAAGGAGCATAAAAACGCAGATGACATCTACATGTCTTGCATGAAACATAGGTGTTTTGCGTAGGTTTTTAACAAAACAACACTATAGATGGGCTAGAAACTATTTCATAAAATCATAACAGAACAGTAACGCAAAAGAGAGGGAGGCGCAGGGGTAAGAAGCAAAGAAATATTTATTATGTCTTAAACACTTTCTTAGTAAGGTGGCAACTTAGAGTTAGCTTTCCAGGAGAGGCTCTCCACCATAGAGATGGATACAATGTTTGTTTTACTCCATTTTCCTTAGGTTTTTAGCTATAGTCTTTTGTTCATTCGTTACTTCCATAAGCTTAGCTATTCTTTTTCAATTTCAATGCTTTATTTTCATATTCATTCCGTTAGTATAAAGCTTTCTTAGTGCTAATCTTACTTTTACATGTTTAAGAATGTTTAAGAATGAATGTTTGATGGATTTTATAGTTAAAATTTATGGCTATTATAAGGAATCTTTATGTTATATCAATGGATGTTTATTCCTTCAATTTTTTAGCTTTAATCTTGGTTGTTTGAGTTCATTTAAGTGATTTTTTGGATATGATTTTATTCGATATTCAAATGTTTAATGGTTTATGTTATAGGTTTTTGCTTATTTGTGATGCTTTTGAATAATTTGTGCTCAATAGTTAGCATTTATGCATGTTTTTAGGTTTATGATCAATTAATTTTGGTTTTTGTGCAAGTTATGCATGCTGGAATTTTTATTTTGATGCAATTAGTTTAGATTTAGTAATTTGGGTTATAAGTAGTTATATGTTATCATAAAGAGTTTTGATTTCTATTTAGTGTTGAATTTTCATTTTTATTACTTCATTTATATGTTTCAGCCTTGGTTTTATTCAATTAAGTATGAATTTTGTTTAGTTAATGTCTATTTTGCTTAATATGAACATATGTGGCTAGACTACTTAGGGGTTTGGAGATATTATAAGGATGAAAGGATAGAAATTGTGAGAATGGAGTTGAACTTATCTTGAATTGGTGTTTGTAGGTCTAGGTTGGTTTGGGATTTAAGATAAATGTCATGAATTAGGAGTTGCTTATAGGCTTTATCACCCTTTAAGTAACTTTCTAATCTGAAGGCTAGGGTTGAGCGTGTGATATATAATAGTCTATAGTAATTCTCGGAAGTAGCAATATTAGCTAAATTTTTTAGGATACTTAATCAACTAATCTAAGATCCCATACCTTTAGGTTACACCTTTCTAGCTTATGAGTAGGTGGCCTAGGTTAGTTGTTTCTTAGTACCTAATGTGTCTTCACTATTGAACTTAGAGAGTCCATTCTAGGTTATAGTAGAGATCGGGGCATTTCTAGAGCTCATTAGTTTTTCCTATTTTAAAGAACTTAGGGGTTCGAGAGCTTAATCGAGTCCATAGACTAACACCATGATGAGAGTACCTTTTATTTAGATTCAAGGATCAATGAACATCTAGGAATCCTAAAGATATCTCTAATGCACTTTTTTACCATTGTTATTAGTCTTTTCTAAATTTGCTTTACCTTTTTCTTTTTGTTTACATTCATTGCATCTCAATTGTTCCTCATTTCAGGGTTTTTTGTTTTCTTTTGTTTGCAATATTTAAGCATTTGCATCCTAACTCTCTGTAGTTTGACCCTAGCTTGTCATTTATTGTATAGTTCGGTGTTAGGAATTTATTATTTGGTAGTTAGCGACAGACTATCAAGCATCTAAAAATTGTAAAATATTTTGAAAGTTTTAAACATATTGTTGAAAAACCCATGATAAGTAATTTAAAATTTGAAAAGTAAATATTATTTGGATATAAAAAGAAAAAGATACCTAACATTTTAATATTAATAAGATCAAAATATAACAAATTTAAATTGGCTACTATTCTTAATCCTTAATAATTATTAATAATAAAATAATAATACATATGGTAAGTAATATAATATAATGATATATGGTAAGTGGTACAAGATTTTAATTAGAAGTTCAACAATTCTTACTGTTAAAATAATAAATCAAGTTTCACGCTTATTCCATCATAAAGGAAAAGAAATAATTATCTTTTTTTTATTCCAAGTAATATGACTCGATAGAAAAGGCAAAGGAATTCTTTATGTTTGGATTCCCAATAAGGGTCCTTACACATTCAAAGGCATTAATTGAAACAGTGAAAGATCTTCCATCAGGTGTTAGGTTATTGACATCGTCTTCCAACAACTTTTTAGCTATAACTAAACTAGAAGAAGATACATCGAACGAATCCCTAAATGTAATATGGATCACTGAATTAGATGAACCATCTATACAATGCATTTCACCCAAGAAAAAATTAGTATAGAACATAAATAGCTAATTAATTTAAATGGTATAACGAACCCAAATTCGAACACATGCATACCTGTTTGAATAGACATGGTAATTGGAATTGACAACTATTCCAAAAAAACTGATTTTTCTAATCATATACCGATCATCGAGACATTGGCACTACCTCTATTTTCATGTATGTTCTCTTGAATATTTAAGGAAGCTTTACACTACACATAGTATATGCAATCAAACATTCATCTAATAGCTTCCTAATAGAAAATGAGATACAAATAATTCAGGAAAATAGGTAATTTGGATGATACTAAGAACCTTGAAGAAGAGGATCAGTCATTGAAGGCAAGCGGTGATTAGACTTTGATAAGGAGATTAGTTGTTCATTGATTTGTTCTTTATTAGGGAGGATTTTGCCACATTCCTCCTAGCAAAGCTAATTTCTGCCATTAGAAACTAGTATCCACATTGACATTTCGCGATAAATTAATGTTAACAGTTTTATTCTGAAAAGTCAATTTAGCATAAAATTCATTATGTTTAATTAAATTCTTTTGGTAATCAAATCTCATAAATTCTTAAGGGTGGAATGAACTAATAAAAAATTGAATGGAACTTTACCATGCAAATCCTAGCAATAAAAAGAAAAGGTCATCCCTTTTTAGCGATGTTAAAAACAACTTTCTCATCAGTAACTTATTATTTATTATGATTAAAAAAACATAGCTCAAGTCTAATGTTAGATTTGAACCAATTCTCTTGTTGAAGATATACTTCATTCAATCGTGAATACTCAAGAAAAGCTTTTTTACATTGAACATGTAATACAAGAGCTTAAGCTACATATATAATAACAAACTTGTGGAAAAGATGAGAGAAGAAGAAGCAAACCTGGAGAATATTGAGGGAGAGAGAGAGGAGGAAGCTAGGAGAAGAGAACCGACTAAATGTTGAAAACACAAAGGTTGTTCTTCCAGAAGTTAAATATTCTCAAAAACCTTTCATCAAATAGTTACCAGGCTTTCCTAAAAGAAGCATTAAATGTAATAGTCGTTTTCCGAAACTACTAAGAGTTAGAGTGTTAGATTACTTAGTCACATGAAGTACATCATATTAGAATGAATTTGGTGCATTTAGGACATGATTTTATGATTTCATTCATATGCATAATATGAGCATATGCACATGAATTTTGATTTAGAAAAATTGCACTTAATTGACAGGTTCTGGGGTATGAAAGTTTCAAATGATTATGATATGATTGTGATTTCTAATGTCTTGTATTTTAATTTACCAATAAAAAGAAGTGATGGATATAATTAGGAATTTGGAGTTTATTTATCATAATTGGAAGATTGATGGATTAAAATAGACATTTAGACTAGGAAAATTTTCAAGTTGCAAGACAAGTGACATATGGAAATTTAGGGTAACTAAGCCTATAAAATGAGTGGCATATGGCAGTATACTTGAGTGACAAATGGAGTAGAGAATTGAGTGACAAATGGTTGAAGAACTAAGTGACATTTGGCAGCCTAAAGAGTGAACATGTAGCTAGCTTAGACACTTAACAAGTCTCCTTAAACTCATCTTACACTTATATCATATGAATAGACATTTCCAGAATCATCTTCATTGTATTCTGCTATAACTCTCTCCTTCTTCCCCCTCTCACTGCCAAAACTTACTCCCCCCTCACATCTTGAGTTTCTTCTCTAAATTCTGTCCATTACCACCTTAAAACCTGTGTCAATTTCTTCATAAAGAAAGATATATTTTGCTATCTTCTTTTTGTCTTTGCTGAAACTCATCCTACTCCCTCATCGTTCCTAAGATGATCTTGCATGCATATGAGGCAAAGCAGGCTTGATACACTGAGTTGACATTTGAGCTGAATAAGTAAGTGAAGTACTAATCTATTGTGGCATATGTTAGCAGAAATTATGATGACTGATTAGGGATAGATTGAATGTGGTATTGGTGTTGAAATTGTTCTAGAAAATGATGAATGAAAGGGGTACCATCTGTTCTGTTTTCGGATGCATGACAATAGTAGTTTATGGGCTGTTATATGGATCATTTAAGTTGGGATTTTAAGTATAATTGATGATGAATTCATGCTAAAGATAGGAGTTATTGTAGTGTTATTAAATCTGGAAAAGTTAGGACTGCATGTATGATGGTATAAAGTGAATGGTAATGAAACAAATGAGTAGATTTTTGTGAGATTTAATGTAACCAATATGGAAGCTAGACTAGTATAAAATGAAGTAGCTTTAAAGGACATGAATTTTGGAAAAATTTAAGTGGTATTGATGTATCTAAGTATTTGAAATTCATGCAAAATTGAAGGAAGAAAGACAGTGCATGATCGTGGCCCTTAGTGCACAATCGTGTCCTGTTGCATAAGCTTCTGTCACGATCGTGGCATGATCCCCCACATGGACATACTTCTGGAATGCTAATTTCAACCTTGTGTACATGTTGAACTAGTTAAGGAAAAGTAACTCTAATTTAGTGTATTTGGACTTGATTAAGGCTTAGATAAACCTAGATTGTTGCTTGATTAATTGGTTAAGAGCTTGATAAGTTTAGGTTATTAATTGATGTGATAACTTAAAGAATGTATTGTTTTGATGTCAATGTATCCAAATCTGGAAATTATGACGTGATAAAGGAATAAAGGTGTTCATATGAATGCAAACATGGTCTTGAGGTTATGGGTAATGTGTATTAGGCATGAATGAATGAGCATTGAGGAACACAAGGTAATTATAAATAAGAATTAGGTAATTGTATAAATATATATTGCTAGAAAAGTTTGGTAAATGTATGATTAATGAATTTGGAGTAAATCAAGCTTATTTAAGTTATAAACCTAATTGCAAACTAGTTGTATACAAGCTATAATGTTTGAATGGTCAAGATATTTGTATAAGAATACGTACCCGAAAAGTCAATTAAGCATGTATTAAAACATGACATGTATATATGTGCATGATTGTATATTCATATGATTAAACAAATTAGTGATTTATGAACTATGTATGTATTGTATGATGATAGACGCATAAAGTGATTGTCAACATCCAGATATTGCTAAAACATCGAGGTAATAGCTTTTCTAGAGCATACTATGAGTTAACTTAGATGTGTAAACTCATTTATATATGCTTCTTTATGAATTGTACGTTTAATATGGAACATGTGTACAACTGATTGATAAATGCTAGACCTAGATCCAAGGAGTTTGATATATATGGCATGAGTACACAAAAATGAAAGGAAATGAAAACATAGCATATGAAATGATGCTTCTCGTCATATTGAAATGAATGATTAGATAAAGGAGTTGTAACTAGAGTGACCGATGTGGAGAAAAGAGCTTTCATCTCAAGATTATGAAAAAGAGCCTCATGCTCAAATAACATGGACATGATATCCACAATGGATACGGGCTAGAAATGAACTTGGTATCCACAACAGATACGAGACAGTAAATTAGGTTGATAGGCACTTAGTCATAACAAAACAAAATGAGAATGGAAACACATGTGCATTTGCATATACATCCCTACATATATCAAATGATTGAATTGAAATGAAATAATAAATTGCAATTGAAGTTAATGGAGGATGTGTTGTGATATGCAATGCTAGCTTACATGATATGCTTGTGGAAGTATGATACACTTTGATATATTTGTTTTTGTGATCTGACTTGAGTGAATACATTGATGATGGTTCACTTACTGAGTTCGCAAACTCATCAAAATTGCAACGTTTTGTTTCAGGTTCAAGGGAGTTCTAGCTACTAAGGTGATGTAGTAGAAGTCTAGTACTTACATTTTGGGGACGAGAATGGCTTAAAGGTCCAATTAGTTGAATCTGAGGAGTCTAGTTAGAGTCTTATGTATTAGCATCTCATTTCATGTTATATATTTGGAACTAAGATTGAACTTAAAAAAATGTTGTGTAATGTATATAAGGATTCTGAATTGTAATGCCACTTGTGACTTTTATGTTTGTGAATGAAATAGGAAGAAATGAACATTTTGAATGCTTATGATATATTTAAAGTACATGATATATTTGATGTCTTTAATAAGTTAGTTTAATTGTCCGAATGTACCATTTTCATATAGTATGTTCTCGAATATCCTATGGTATGTTTAGGCTTATGCTCAATAGGAGTGGTATGTTATAGTTTTGATATCAGAGCATAGTTTGGCATCCTTAGGGACATATAAGAGCATTTCAACATGGCATATAGAAAGAGACCCATATAGTGATCATTATTATTGTTTGTTATAAGTCATCTGCTATAGGATATCGTGTCACAAAATCTGCTAATCTTGAGTCAATAAAAGCCAATAGAGTCCCCTATACCTTAATCTGAACAAATGCCTCAGAGAGTTTCTGAGAGGAGAGAAAGGAGGTATGATTAACTTAAGAAGTAAGGGGCTGTAGACTTCTATAGAAGTACAAACCCTACTGAGGCAAAGGCTTGGCGGGAGAGAATAGAGAGATTATGTGATCAAATGGACTGTGAGCCTAATGAGAGTTTCGACTACGCAGTCTCTTTACTTCAAAGTCTGGCCTATCAGTAGTGGAAAATAGTTTCTGGTAGTTCCACCCGACCTTGCAGACTGACATATGGGGACTTCTTGAAGGTCTTTAAGGTTAATTACATGTCAAAAATCTATTTGGACAATAAGATGAAGGAATTCATCAATCAAAAATAGGGAAATCTCACGGTAACTAAGTATAAGGTACGATTCAATGAACTATTGGGGTATGCTACTACTCTGATCTCGATTGAGGAAGATAACTGTAGGCAGTTTGAAGATAGATTGAATATGGAGATCAGGACAAGGTTGGCTACTACAAATCTGAATAGTTTTATTGAGTTATGAGCTACTTCGCTTCGGATTGAGCAGTTACTAAAAGATGAACAAGGAGAGTATAAACAGGAGTTTAGGATTAAGAGGCATGGTGAGTTTCAAGTTAACTCTGGTAGTAAATTTAGTGAATGCCAGAATAGATCATTCCGATCACAGTCGAGATCGAGGTAGTCAGGGTTTAAGCCTAGAGATGGTTCTATTTGTTTTGGTGGTAGTAAAGTTAAGCATCTAAAGGACAAACTTATGTTTGACGAAAACAACAAATTCCTAGTTGTGAATACTATGGAAGAAGACATGGTGGAGTATGTTGGAAGGTATCGGGAGCTTAATTACATTATGGCTCCTTAGAGCATCAGATTAGAGACTGTCCAGCACCTTTAAGAGCATAGTCTGGAGTGAGAGGAGGATCAATGATAGAGATGATTGTCCAACAAAGTAGAGCTAGTGGAATAAGACAGAGAGGCAGAGGTAGGGGTAAAGCTAATTTAGTAAGTCTTAGTGTTAGGACTGAGGTATGGAGTAACCAACCATACTCCCAGGTCAGGATCTTTGCTATTACGAGACAGGATGCTCAGAATTTTCCAGATGTTGTTGCAAGTGTGTTATATGTCTTTAATTTTGAGGCATTTACATTGTTAAATCTCGAATCTACACATTCATTTATTACCCTAGATTTAGCATCTAAATTGCATTGTGAGAGAGGGACGTTGAAATTTGGCATAGAGGTGAGAACTCTAGTAGGTAGTACTATAGTGATTGGAGAAGTATGTAAAAGGTGTATTAGTCGGGTAGACCAGGCTAAGTTGCAAATGAATTTGATAGTAATATAGTTGAAAGAGATAAACCTTATTTTAAGTATGGACTAGCTTAGTGTTCATATGGCTGTGATGAATTGTTACCCTAAGGAAGTTATTCTTAAATCTCCTACTCAACCAAAAGTGATATTTCGAGGTGTTAGTCAAGCAGTGCCA
>JAOQMP010000005.1:33689112-33700640 GCA_027563575.1 Erythroxylum pedicellare
GAGATAAGTCAGATTGGTTGGCCGTTTGCAAAGTTAAACCTAGAGGTGTTTTTGAATCACATGGAAAAGGAGAACAGAGAATTGAAAGTGAAGCATTTCATGAAGATGTTTATAAAATAAATGCATATGTTACATATGATGAGAATGAACCTTTGAACGATCCAAATAATGAATATGTTGAAATTTTATCTGGAGAGGATGAGGAGGGAGAGAGATCTAAAGAGGAGCCTGAGTTTGATTCTAAATCTTAAAAAAAAAAAGATGATGATTTTAATTTTGATTTACAATTAAGTATTGATAGCGATTAATTTGTATTTGTAATAGAATATTATATTCAATAAATCAATTATTAAATCAACAATATATTAATATATATTGAATTGAAATTGTTATATTTATGGAATATTCAATAAGATATGAATTTAGCTTAAAATATGCCACTAAAGAGAAAATAGGATATGATGCGACCAGGTTCAGACCACGATTTGGAGCCAGTTACTTTCTAGGTGAAACATCAAATTCTATAGCTGTAACAGAAGTTGTACCTCCAACTACTACACATGTAGATGAGGCATAACCTTTCGTACCTACTGCTACACCATCCAATAGATTTACAACATCCACTGCCCCTATACCAATAAAGATATAAGGGGTAAACGTTGCAGACGAAAGAGGTGGCCTCCAGCCTGGAGCTGAGGGAGTTGATGAAAGAACTTACCTTACAATTTTCAACAATATGTAAGTGAAAATACATGAAACACCATATGTTTTTAATTAAGTTATATGTTTAAATTTAAAAGTGATATAAAATTGTTTTTATATTAAGTTGATTCTAGACCGTGTTCAAGAAACATGACATCCAAGTTCAAGGAGAAGATTGATCTTGAGGGTTATATACGGAAGAATATCTCTCAGGTGACAAATGATTTTTATTATTAGGAGTTTGAGGTACAAAAAATATATCTTTTGTATTTAATTTTTACACATTAATTAGAAAAATAATGTAGGTTATAAGTACTTATTGTATGTTTTTTCCTTTTTTTAGAAATAATTTCTTTAGGATTCTAAGTTTGACACGGTTATTTATAAAGTATGGGAGAGATGAGCCTATATACATTATAGAGACTTTATTGGTGCAATACACAAGATTGGTATATGACCTCCTTATATGTGTAAAGAAATATAGAGTCGTTTGCAGCAGTATTGGACATCACTCGAGGCAATTTCCATTTCAAAGCATAATTTTGCCAACAGACGTAGAGGACTGAGGGGAGAGAGTCTTCCTGTATAAACTGGAGGATCTATTACCCACCGCAAGCATACAGAGAGACTTGTAAGTATCTACATTTTACACTTATATTTTGATTTTCTTACTTTGATGTACTTCAATTTAATTTGATGTGTGAATTTTGGAATGAAAATATGTGTATTAAGGAGAATGATAATATTATAAATGTTTGGTGCCATATATGGTAGTGTTGTTGAGTTACTTTCTTTGTTCAACAGGGGGTAAATCTTATAAAAATAGAGAAAATTTTTATAAATTTTTGTAAATTATAATTCACTTATAACATTTTATTCCGATGTAGGAAAAGTCTATGGATAGGAAGTCTACACCCCGTCAACTATTTTTGCAGACTCACATTAAGAAGTATGATGGTGTAACCTTCGTCAATACCAAATGTAAAGAACTACATGTATGTGAAATTTATGCTTAATATTAATGCTTAATAATTGTTGCTTATTAACAAAAACATTGCCTTCTAATAGGAACAAATATAAGAAAGCATTTAATGACAGTCTCATGAATATGAAGATATTGATTAGAGTCGAACATATCTTCATACTATGGGTGGTAGGGACCCTCATAAAAGGATCTTTGGCTTAGGTTCAATTGCGAATACATGTTATTCGCAATCCTCCACATCCAGTACAGCAGCATCTAGTAGGCGGTCTATAATGAAGTCTATGAGCTTTGGAGTACAGTATAAGCAATGGCAACTTAGTTGCAACAGTCGATAGAGTATATAGCCGAACTCCGTAATGAGATGGATGAGTTGAAGGGGAAGGGTATAACCTCATCGCAACATTCAGAGCATCCACATTCACCAGATGAATAATGCAGTTGTAGTCAGTTTGTATGAATTAAATACTTATTATTATAGATAATAATATTTTTATTATCAATTAAGATAATTTTTCTTTATATAATCAATCAGCTTTCTATTTTAACAAATTAAATGTAGAAACAAATCAAAATATTATCAACTGATAATTGATAACTATATAAATTATAAATTAATCATAAGATTATCAAATAAAATTAAATGTAGAGAAAATTTTTAAAAAATAATATCAGTTAATATATCGACGGAAAAACAAAATATGTCGATAAAATGTAGTGAGTTTACATTGACATGGTAAAATTAGTCATGAATTTATTGACAGAGGAGCCTTATTCGTCGCTACATTTACCGACTGAAACAAAACTTCCATCGCTAAATTTACTGACAACATAAAATCACCATCACTAAATATAGCAATGAAACAAAAAATATTTGACGATAAATTATCCACGAAAAATTTGTACTTCGTCACCAATTATTACCTACTATTACTGATAACATAAAATCACCATCACTAAGTATAGCAACAAAACAAAAAATATTTGACGATAAATTATCCACGAAAAATTTGTACTTCGTCACCAATTATTACCTACTACCATTTCTCCGATGACTCATTTTGTCAGTAAATTCCGCTGCTAACTTAGCTTGTTAATAAAAACCTTCACATTCTATCGGTAATTTTCATCACTAAACCACATTTTTCTTGTAGTGAGAAAATTTTTCAATATATTAAATCAAATCATTATGGATGTTAGAGTACAAGTACAAGTGAAAACAAATGAAAAACAAATGTATAAATAGATATGCTATAGTCAAAGCTACTCGGAGTCACTGGTACAAAGTTGGTGGTAGCTGACCTAAAAAATAGAGTTGAAGGAAGCCAAGGCAACACCCAATGACATGCTTACACAACATATAGTTTATACTATTATCAACACACATATATGATGCATGACAAATTACATGCAATGCACAATAAATTATAGAGAAGGAATATCTATAAGGCCCTAGTCTTCAAGGATAAATCCTCATAATACTACACCTTGAATGGTTGTGGTGCAATAGTGGGTTTCCAAACCAATTGAGGGATTAAACTGTTAGATTACTGAATTACATTATATTAGAATGAATTTGGTGCATTTAGAATATGATTTTTATGATTTCATTCACATGCATAATATGGGCATACACACATGAATTTTGATTTAGAAAAATTGCACTAAATTGACATGTTCTAAGGTATGAAAGTTTCTAAATAATTGTGAGATGATTGTGTATTTCTAATGTCTTGTATTTTGAATTTCCAATAAAAAGAATTCATGGATTACAATTAGTAATTTGGAGTTATTTATCACAATTGGAAGATTAATGGATTAAAATGTACATTTAGACTAGGAAAATTTTGAAGTAGTAAGACAATTGACATATGGAAATTTAGGATGACTAAGCCTATGATTTGAGTGACAAATGGAAGAGGAACTAAGTGACATTTGGTAGCTTAAAGAGTGGACATATGTTTTGTTTGTTTTCTTGACAAGTGTCCTTCTACTAATCTTACACCTATACCAATGTAGACACTTCCAGCACCATCTTCATATTTCTATTGTACTCTCTCCTTCTCCTCCATTTCACTATCAAAATTTACTTCTCCTTCACATCTTTGCGTTTTGCCAAAATTCTGTTCAATTACCACACCAAAATCCATGCAAAAATCCTTTATAAAGATAGTTTTAGAAGCAGAACATTGTTGTATTTGTTGTCATCTTCATGTTTCTGCTGAAACCATCCTAGTCCCACCTTGTTCTTGAGATGATCTTGCATGTATATGAGACAAAGCAGGCTTTATACATTGAGGTAGCATTTGAGTTGAACAAGTAAGTGAAATACTGATCTTTATGGCATGTGATATGATGACTGATTAGGGATAGATTGAATGTAGTGTTGATGTTGAAGTTGTGCTGGAAAATGATGGATGAATTTGTTACTTTTCTATTTTGTTTTTGGATGCATGAAAATAGTCTTTTATAGGCTTTTATGTGGATGATCTAACTTGGGACTTGAGGTATAATTGATGAGGAATTCATGCTAATAATAAGTGTTTTCAAATATGGAAAAGTTAGGAATTCATGTATGATGGTATAAAGTGAGTGGTATTGAAGCAAATTAGTAGAATTTTTAGAGATATAATGCAACCAGTATGGAAGCTAGACTAGCATGAATTGAAGTAGCTTTATAAGACATAAATTATGGAAAAATTCTAGTAGTGATGTCTATAGGTATGTGAAATTCGTGGACAACTGAGGAAGAAAAACTATGTATGATTGTGGTCTTTAGTGCATAATCATGGTCTAATTACTTGCCTTCTGTCATGATCGTAGCTAGGCTCCCCAAGATCATGGGCCTAGTTCTGAAATGATAATTTTTTTGTGTGTATATGTTGAGCCATCTGAGGAAAATTCACTCCAAATTAGTGTATTTGGTCTTGATTAAGGCTTGGAATGAACTAGATTGTTACTTGATTAATTGGTTAAGAGCATGATAACTTTAGGTTAATTGATGTCGTAACTAAAAGAATGAATTGTTTTGGTGTCAATGTAACCAAATATGGAAATTATGATGTGATGAAGGAATAAAGGTATTCTTATGAATGAAAACATGATCTTAAAGATATGATTAATGTGTATTAGGCATGAATGAATGGGAATTGAAGAACATGAGGTAATTTTAGATAAGAATTGGGTAATTGTATGATTATATATTGCTAGAAAAGTTTTATGAATGTATAATTGATTAATTTAGAGTAAATCAAGCTTACTTAAGGTATAAACCTGATTGCAAACTAATTGTATATAAGCTATAATGTTTGAATGGTTAAGATATTTACATAAGGATACATACCCGAAAAGTTAATTGAGCATGCATTGAAAAACTAATTGTATATAAGCTATAATGTTTGAACGATTAAGATATCTACATTTGAATGGTTAAGATATCTACATAAGAATACATACCCGAAAAGTCAATTGAGCATGCATTGAAACATGAAAAATATATATGTGCATGATTGTATATTCATATGATTAAACAAATTATTGATTTGTGAAATATGTGTGTATTACACGACGATAGACGCCCAAGGTGATCATCAATATCCAGACATTGTTGGAACATCGAGGCAATAACTTTTCTATAGCATACTGTGAGTTAACTTATATGTGTAAATTCAATTATATATACTTTGGTATAAATTGAAAGTTTAATCTAAAATGCATGTGCAATTGATTGATAAATATCATACTTATATCCTAGGAGCTTGATATAAGGCATGGGTATACTAAAATGAAAACATGGCATATGAAAAGATGCATCTCATCACCTTGAAATGTATGATCAGATAAAGGAGTTGTGACTAGAGTGACCAAAGTGGGAGAAGAGCTTTGAGCTTAGGATTGTGAACAAATAGCCTCAGGCTTAGATGACATAGACTCGGTATCCACAATAGATATGAGCCAGAAATGATCTCAATGTTCACAAGCAGATATAGGACAGTAAATTAGGTTGATAGGCACTTGGTCACAATAAAGCAAAAATGAAAATGGAATCATATGTGCATTTGAATAAACATCTTTATATGTATCAAATGATTGAATTGGAATGTATTATTGAATTGTTTAAAATAGTGAATTACAATTGAAGTTAATGGATTATGTGTTTTGATATGAAATGCTAGCTTATATGATGTACTTGTTGAATTATGATGAAATGTGATGTGGTATTCAATACTGGATGGTATAATGTATTTTTTTGAATTGGTTTATAACTTATTTTTGTGATATAACTTGAATGAATACATCGATGATGTTTCACTCACTAACTTAACAAACTCATTAAAATTGTGATGTTTTTAAGGTTCAAGGGATTTCTATCTAATAAGATTATATAGTAGAAGTCTAGTACTTGCATTTTGGGGGCAAGAATGACTCAAAGGTCTTATCAGTTGAATTTGAGAAGTCTAGCTAGAGTCTTAAGTATTAACATCCCATTTTATGTTATGGTTTTGGTACTAAGAATGTACCCAAATAAATGTTATGTAATGTATATGTGGGTTATGAATTGTAATGACATGTGACTTTTATATTTGTGAATGAACTGGGAAGAATTGAACATTTAGAATGTTTAAAATACGTTTGATGTCATTTATAAGCTAGGTTGATTTTCTTAATGAACCATTTTCATTGAGTAATTTTTCAAATATCCTCTGGTATGTTTAGGCATATGTCCTATGGGAGTGGTATGTTATAGTTTTGGTGTCAAAGCATGATTTGGTATCCCTAGTGACATATATGAGCATTTCAACATGGCATATAGACAGAGACCCATATAGTGATCATTATTATTATTTGTTATAGGTCGTCTGCTATAGGAGACTGTGTTGCAGAATTAGCTGATCTTGAGTCAATAAGAGCCAATAAAGAGTCCCTTATATCCTAGTCTGAACAAATGCCTTAGATAGTTTCTGAGATGAGAGAACGGAGGTATGATAAACTTAGGAAGCAGGGGGTTGTAGACTTCTATAGAAGTATAGACCTTACCTAGGCATAAGATTGGCTGAAGAGAACAAAGAGAGTATTTGATAAAATGGAATGTGAGTCTGATGAGAGGTTCGACTATGCAGTCTCATTACATCAAGTTCCAACCTATTAGTGGTGGAAGACAATCCTAGATAGTTTTCCTCGACCTTATGGACTGACATGGGGGGGACTTCCTGAAGGTCTTTAAGGATAATTATATGCCAAAGATCTATTTGGATAAGAAGATGCAAGAGTTCCTCAATCTAAAAGAGGGAAAAACTTATAATAGCTGAGTATGAGGTATAATTCAATGAATTATTGGGGTATGCTACTATTTTAATCTCAACTGAGGAAGATAAATATAGGCAGTTTAAGGATGGATTGAATATGGAGATCAAAACGAGCTTGGACATTACAAATCTGAATGGGAGCTGGTTCGATTCGCATTGAGCAATTAATGAAGGATGAACAAGGAGAGTATAGATAAAAGTTTAGGTCTAACAGGCATGGTGAGTTTCAGGTTGACTATGGTAGGAAATTTAGTAAATGCCAGAATAGATTATATCAATCAAAGTCAAGATCGAGGTAGTCATTAAACCTAGAGGTGGTTCTGCTCATTCTGGTTATAAAGGTCAGGCATTTGGAGGATAGACTTATGGTAGATAAACACAATAGATTTACAATTGTGAATACTATGGAAAAAACTATGGTGGAGTATGCTGGAGGGTATCGGGAGCTTGTTTATGTTGTGGCTCCTTAGAGCTTCAGATTAGAGACTGTCTAGTAACTTTAGGAGTACAGCCTAGAGTGATAGGAGGATCAATAACAGAGATGACTATTTAACAAAGTAGAGCTAGTGGAGCAGGAAAGAAAGGCAAAGGTAGGGGTAAAGCTAATTCAGTTGGTTCTAGTGTTCAGACTGAGGTACGGAGTAACAACCACAATCCTAGGCTAGGATCTTTGCTATTATAAGAAAAGAGGCACAAAATTCGCCACATATTATTGCAGGTGTGCTACATGTCTTTAATTTTGAGGCATTTGCATTGTTAGATCCTGAATCTACACAGTCATTCATTACCCCACATCTGGCATCTAAATTGCATTGTGAGAAAGAGATGTTGAAATTTGGCTTAGAGGTGAGAACTCCAGTAGGTACTACTACAGTGATTGGAGAAGTATATAGAAGGTGTGTTATTCAAGTTGACCAGGCTTAATTAAAAGTCAATTTGGTAATGTTGCAATTGAAAGAGATATACCTTATTTTAGGTATAGACTGGATTATTGCACATTAGGCTATGATGAATTGTTACACTAAGGAAGTTATACTTGAATCTCCTACTCAACCAAAGGAAATATTTTGAGTATTAAGTTAAGCAGTGCCATCTAGATTGATTTCATCAATCTGAACTTTTAGACTGATTTAGAGTGGATGTGAGGCTTATTTAGCCTATGTGACTAATACACGAGTTGAAAATACATTATAAGATACTCCTGTTGTTAGGGATTTTCTAGATGTTTTTCCCACTGAATTACCAAGATTACCACTAGATAAGGAAACAGAGTTCACCATTGTCCTTGTCCCATGTACTACTCTTATATCTATTCCTCCTTATAGGATGGCACCTGTGGAACTTAAAAAACTTAAGACACATTTGTAGGTGTTGTTAGATAAAGGTTTTATTAGACCCATTGTGTCACCTTGGGGAGCTCTAGTTTTGTTTGTGAAGAATAAGGATGGCACTTTGAGATTGCATCGATTATAGACAATTAAATCAGGTGATAGTGAAGGATAAATATCCCCTATCGAGAATAGATGATTTACTCGATTAGTTATAGGGAGCTCAGGTGTTTACTAAGCTAGATTTGAGGTTAGGGCATTATTTATTGAAAATAGCAGAAGTTGATATACCAAAGAGTGCATTCAGAACTAGATATGGACACATTGAGTTTTTGGTGATGCCATTTGGATTGACGAATACTCTGGTGACCTTTATGGCATTAACAAATAAAGTATTTTGACTATTCTTAGATCACCTTGTTAGCACATTCATAGATGATATCTTGGTATACTCAAGGAGTAGAGAGAAACATTCTAAGCATTTGAGGTTAATTTTACAGATAATGAGAGACAAACAATTGTTTGCCAAGTTTAGTAAGAGTGAATTCTGGCTAGATCAGATGGTGTTCTTGGGTCATATAGTGTCTGGACGGGGCATACATGTTGGTGCCCGGGTCTTGTTACCTATTTTGGGGCTCTAATTTCTCCAAAAATTTCAGACTTCGAACATTTATCAGCATCAGCGTTGGCAAGTTCGCTGGGACAGAAGTCTCCTCTCTCATAGTTCGCTGCGGCGAAGTCCTAAGCTCTAGCACTCATTTCGGGAATGGTTTGCCATGGCATACTCTGGGCCTCGCCGCGGTGAAACCCTCAAATAGGACCAAGACAACAAACATTGAAAACTAATATTCAACTCATACCATTCTTTCATCACAACAATTTTAACGAAGAAACTACTATGAACATATACCAAAAAACACTTTTTCAATTCATCATTTCATTATTAAAGCAAAAGAATTTAAAAAACTTTATTTACATAACAAAAGCCACACCATTGGATTATTACAGAATACACAATGCACATGATACAATTGAATGCTTATGCTTAATGTGATTTTAAATACCAAAAGTTTCTGAACTAACTTAATTACTAAATATAACTATCTTGGAGTTGCCAAAAGCCCTGCAAGGTTCACAATTCCCTTGTTTTGCTTTTTCCTTCACCTATAGAGTGGGACGTAGTGGGGTGAGCTGCGAAGCTTAGTGGCTTATACATTTATATCCATTGGCGATGAGCTATACAATTTCAGTATATACATATAAATCCATTCCTATACATCTACAACTTATTTTAGCTAGCAAGACAATCATTCACAAATTTTTACTCAATTATTCATAGTCAAGGATGCTATCACTTAAAATGTATCATGTACATTTAAGCATCAGAATATAACATTCAATTATGTATCATACTTGACAATTCAAAGATGTAATGTACAAACAAATGGCTTGACGGTTCCATGGAAACAGAATGGAGAAACCAAAGTTTACACCATGAATAGAATGAGTCCATTCTCGGAGCTCATATGCCATAAGTGGGAAGCTAGGAGAAGGATCTTGTCAACGTGCACGTGACGAATAGAATGGTTCCACTCTCACCTAAACAAAAGCACCTAATCATGCTCAAATCATTTTATCATATGCTCATGCTTTCATGCTTTTTCTTCTTTTCATTCACAAAAATTGCCATGACATGTCTCAATGGCATAACTTTATCAAAATTCATACATCATAATGCATTTTCAACAATCACAATAATTAACTATAAAGCAAGTTAACATACAATACACATGCATTCAACTCAAGCAATTTAACATATATTCACCAATAAGACAAACATGCCCAGATGGCACAATAACCATAAATATATTACCCACCTATTTACTTGCAAAAATCCAAGTCAAGCTTGCCTTTCCTCTTGCTCTTGGATTGTCATTCCTTGGTCTCCTTCAAACAACCAAGTTCTCATTCAACACAACATTCCCATAGAAATTTATAAAGCTTCAAAAATCACAAAAATGAAATAAATGCTAAGTTGGGCTTAGGCTTAACCTAGCCATAGTCTATCTAGGTTGGAAAAACCAAAACCTAGTTTAGAAATCCATAAAAATCCATTTAGGGTTTCTCCTCTTTCTTCCTACACAAACTCATTCTCTTCTCTAATCCTTTTTGCTTTTCTACTAAGCAAGAAGAAAGATGACACCTACCTTAGGTTTAGCCCAAATCTTCTTCTTTCTCCTTCTTTCCTCTTTTTCCCTAGCTTCCACGCACTCTTCTTTCTTTTCTCCTCTCTTCTCACGACTTTCTCTTCTCTTTTCTAACTCCCAAGATTTTTCTTTTCTTCTTTTAAATAATACCACATTGTGCTTGCTCTTCCCTTTTTACCCTTCATTTAATTGGTTCTACCAATTTTGCCCCTTTCGGTCCATTAACTACTAGCATTTTAACTCCTTATTTTGATAAGGTAAATGAAGAAATTTGATAACACATCCTTTTCGAAAAATGTTTCACATTGTATTAAGTTTCTAATGACATAAAAATCATTCAATTTGGTTTAGAAATCTGAAAGTTATACCTTAAACATTTTTGGACTATTCTTATGCTGAACCAACACTCTATGCTTAACTTCCATCCAAAAATTGAAACTCTTATAGACTGAATTAAAACTGAATTTCTTCATACACTTTCTAGCCCCATATCTCTAGTTTACTTCAAATCAGAAATCATCTCATTCCTATCATTACAAGAAACGTTAAGACTAAAATACCAAAAAATGTTCATTGTAGAGAAAAGTTCGTCCCGACAAAGCCAGAAGTTTGCTGCAGTGAACCCCTATTCCTCGCACAAGTTTCAGAAGTTCGCCACTGTGAAAACTAGAGTTGGATGCGGTGAACTTTACCCAAGAGGAATCCTAGCCAAATCCATTCAAGTTCATCACGGAGAAGCAAGGAGTTTGTCGAGGCGATTTTTCACAGAAGCAACCCAATTTTTAAACTTCAGGACAGATTTTTAAGACTCTTAAAGACATAATTGGAATTTGAAGTCTTCATAAAAAATGTAGCAATACGTCTCTAGATTAATCCAAATTAAGAATCATCATGTTTGGATAACTAAAGAAAAATTTATATCTAAAAGATTGAAGCATACTCAGTAAACATGCTACTGCTAGATTTTCCAGATCATCTTCCAATTTTGATTCCAGATTTTATC
>JAOQMP010000005.1:33700740-33723676 GCA_027563575.1 Erythroxylum pedicellare
AAATTTAGGGACTATTTTATAAATATTAAAAATTACCCAAAACGGTACTCGGTATTGACCGGTACTAGAATAGTACTATACTAGAACCAAATCAGTACTAGGATCGGTACGATATTTGCACCTTTAGACGACATTATAATTTTCATGACTTTCCTTACTCATCATAGTTCACCATTAGTTTCTTTATCATACGTACACTAGACATAAAGTCACAGAGCTGGTTCTGTATCACTTACTCACGACTAGTTATCCAGTATTTATAGAGCTAGTTTTGGTTCGCTTACCCATAATAGGTTAACTGCTATAAACCAGTAGTTACAAAGATGATGTTGCGCTGCTTACCCCTAACAAGTAATGGAGCTGGTTTTACATCGCTTACCTGTGACTGGTTAACTACTATTTACGGAGCTTATTCTACATCGCTTACTCGTAATAGGTTAACCACTATAGACCGGTATCATAACATGTATAAAGTCTAACAGTGTACCATAGGCAAAAGCAACTCTTAATTTTTCAATTCAGCTTCTTATCGAAATCAATTATGAGAGGATTCATAATAATTCAATTTAATGCATAATTTCAATGTAAATTCCAATCATATAAATTTTAATTTTCAATTTACAACTTATATATTGCTAAAGCATAATCTTATGCTAGTAATATTCACTTGTAAAATATCATTTGCATAAAACTCAACATAAATATTCATTTCCTGATCAAATGAAAACCTTGTGCATAAAATCAATTTAAAGTACACTTATATGTTATCATTTCTTTTGCAAAGAATGTAGTCATATGAAACAACTGAAATACACTCACAACTTACTAGTTTCCTTTTCACCTTTTTGAAATCCTTCGGTTGGTTTTGTTTTCCGTTCCAAAAATCTAATATGAATACACTCAACTCCTTAATATATTTTCTAATCAAATATACTATAAACCATGTCAACTTCATTACTTTCCACATACACTCCATATACTATTTTTTTCTCTCCAAATAATAACACAACATTTCATTTAATAATTCTAGTACCATAGATACACTTAATGACCATCCTCAATCACATTCATATGGTCAATACATCATAGCCATACTTTTATACCAAAAATTCCCTTAAGGCTAAACTTAACATATTTGACATTAAAGTTTTCCAATTCAACTCCATTTGATTTCTAACACTTAAAACCAATCCAAATTTACTTATACGACATTTTAATACACACATTTAAGCCATACCATTTCATTAATGAATTATTACAAAATCAACCACCTTTGGCCCAATTTTAACCAATGTCAATTCCAAACCAATTCTTTTTCATTTCTTTACTTCATTAGCATCAAAATCATGCTATGAACATCATAAAACATCAAAATAGAATTTTGGATCATAACACATTAAAAACCCTAACCTTGGTCGAAAACTCATCAAATCATTTCCTGTGTTTTTCTTTCGTTCTTTCATCATTAAACTAATCCTAATGCGATTCATTAATCTTAAATCATCAAATGGTAAAATAAAACACTTTAGGCAATAGATCTCACCTTTGACCAAGTTTGACCAAGTTTCACACGTTAATTTTGTTCCCCAAATCACTTTCAATGCAATAAAACCTTCATATCACATCAAAAGGGTGCAATTCACACCATCAAAACCAAACCTTAACTAGACCAAACAAGTCAAAATTTTTAACAAAATTAATAAGCTTACCAACCCATTTTCTTCTTCCTCTTCACTTGGATGGCTATGGGATCATGTTGTATGCTTGATTGGAGGTATAAGAGCATGAAAAACTCTTTAGAGCACTTTTCCATGTTATAGCTTAAGCTTCCTCTTCTTCTTTTTCTCTTCTTTTCTTTTTTTGTCTCTTCCCTCCTTTCTCCAACAATGACTGCCGTTCCGACTTACTTCTCTTTTCTTTTCTTTTAGATTTTGGGCTCTTTAACGATGTTTGCTCATGACTACTCACTAAATGAATCAACTTATGTCTTAATTCATGTTTTTTATACTCTTTAATGCTTTACACATGTCACTTTCCTATTGGATGTCTCTAATGACTCAACACACAGTTTCTCATTGGTCATTGCTAATGACTCATCAATTCATTATTATCATGTAACCAAATTGCCCCTAATGAGTACAAAAGGAACAAATTGCCCTTTAATGCATTTAATTCACCAACTAATCGAATTAAATCCCAAAATTATTCCAAAACCATCTGATCATCAAATTGACCATCTTTCATCATTAATCCAATGAATGCTAATAGGTTACATGCTATCATTAAAAGATACCTATTAACCCATTTAATGGTAAGTTCATATCTCCATTTAATGATGATAAACCATAATAAAGACCATCTTATAAAAATACTCTAATTAGTTTCACTACTTATTAATTGGATACTTAAAAAAATTGAATGGGTTTAAAATCCTCGATACCCATTATTTTCTAAAAAGGGCATTTTAACCCTAAACTTCGGAACTTCCAAAAATCATCCTTTCGGACTTATTTTTGATCCATTTCAGCATCATTAGACTCTAATACCTATTTCGGGTATTTTCCAAATTTTCGAGGTTAGGTCCCCAAAATCACTATTCAAGCATAAATACTATTCCCCCAAATTCAATATTCATCCAGAAGTACTATTCACCAAAATCATTTGGATTTTATTCAAAAGTGTCAACTAAATCCTCAAAACACATTTCAAGGCATTTAAAGCTTGTTTGGACTTATTTCGTAGAATTTTGGAGTTTTGAGAAATTTTCTACAAAATTTCCAATGGAGTCTAGAACCATCTTTGGTCTATCTGTGGTCTCCATTACAACCTCAACAATATATTTAAATGCTAAAAATACTCTAGTATATCACAAATAGAGCATACTTTATAAAATGCATGTACAACACATTACATAGCATAATAATTGAACTAGGATATTACAGTTTTGATGCTGTTTGGAAGGAAATACATTTAAGGTTATATATTTTTTTTTGAAAAAAATCTATTGAGTGCTTACTAGCCAAAATAATGGGGTAGGTTATGAGTAGGCTATCTATTATTTAAGTTGAATTCTAATGCCAACAGAAAGAAAGTACAACCTTAATATGAAATTAATTTTGATATTATATTTTTCTTGCTCAAAATTAAGACAGTATTTGCTTCAAAATCATGTTTCAATGGTTCTAGCATAAAGAAGTCAGGTGGTATTGGGATAGTGATTGCTTACCAATTGAAACAAAAACTCTTCTTTCTCTCACTTCTTATGTACTAATACCTAGGCTAAATATGAGAACCTAATTACTGGACTAAAACTTTAGGTAGATCTTAGAGCTAAAGAAGTCATCATTATAGGAGATTTTTAGTTGGTATTGTGGTAGGTAGCAGTAGATTTTATGTTCTAAGTTTAACTTTATTTACTTTTTATATTGTTGCATTAAATTATTGTGTTAGAAACTAACGGTGATCAAATCATAGATGTAGTGTAAAAAACTTTTATGGTTTCTAATTGGATCACAATAATTGAATAACTTGAAAACATTATTCACACAATTAAGGAATCCTATGTAATTTGAATTCCTACTAAAACCTTTTTCAAAACGTTTTTGAGATGTCAACCACGAGTAGTTCACGTGTCCAGCCTCTAATGGTATCAATAAAGAAATTAAAGGAAACTTAACATTTGAGAGGAATTAAACAAGAGTGTTAGTTCCCTTTCACTTATTTCCTATAGATAGAAAAAAGCATTAAGGTTTTATTTTTATTTTTATTAAAATTAAGTTATAATTAAAATTAAACTCTAATTTTAATAATCAAATATCTTATATTTGATCCCTGAATTTTCCCAAATTTGACAATTAAGTCCAACTTAATTGAAATTGAATTTTCTCTTATAATTGGATAAATTAAAGCTCATTTAAAATTATCTTTAATTATCCAATTAAACAATTTATAATAATAGGTCAAGATTGACATCTAGCAAACTATTATAATCACCTAAATATTAGGAATGTCAAAGTGAATTGACTCAACTTATCCATGCATAACTATGATGTATAATTTGATCATTTCATTATTCAATGTTCCAGTTGAATATAGGGTTTGGATATAATGTTTACTCTCGTTAAATCCAATCATGTTCATTCTTGCTAATTAGTAGTTGATTTATAATTAATATTTGAAAAGTAATATTCCATTTGGGACCCTGAGTTAGTACAATGAACATATTCTTTGATAAGCACCCAATCATTTATTTTGTTATCTCCATACTTTAATTTATAAAATATGAAGAAATTTAATGTGTGCTAGTTTTACCGTTTCATTAATATCCAATTTTGATTAAACTACAACTAGAAATAATTTAGGAATAATACATAAATGTAAATTGAGTCCCATAATTATAATTTCGTTATAATTTCAAACGCACAGTAATCATTCCAGGGATTTAAACCTTAGTATTAAATGTAATTAACAAAATAAATAAAGATAAAGAATACCTTTATTAATTAAAATAATAAAGTCATACATAAATTTGCAACCAATTGATTGTTTGCAAGGTATAAACGAACAATGTCCCAATAGCATGAAAGCCAATCTCCTTTGTATCTAATACCATATCCATCGGTATGTTAATCATGTCTCTTATGAAAAAATGACTTTGTGAGAGGATATGCAAGATTTTGTTTAATGGGAAGTCACTTTAATGCTACCTGTTTTCGGTCTATTATCTCCCTGATAAAGTGAAACCTCCTAAAGCTAGACTACCATAAAATGAAGTAGCTTTAAAGGATAGGAATTTTGGAAAAATTCAAGTCGTAGTATTGTCTTTAAGTAGGTGAAATTCATGTATAATTGAGGGAAGAAAGACAGTGCACGATCATGGCTTATTGCGCTAGCTTTTGTCACAATCGTGGAATGGTCCCCCCCAATTATGTGCCTAGTTTCGGATTGTTAATTTATGCTTCGTGCATATGTTGAATCAACTAAGGAAAAATGACTCTAAATTGGTGTATTTAGTCTTGATTAAGGCTTAGAATGAACCTAGATTGTTGCTTGATTAATTGATTAAGAGCTTGATAAGTTTAGGTTGTTAATTGATGTCATAACTTAAAGAATGTGCTGTTTTGATGACAATGTATCCAAATTTGGAAATTTTCATGTGATAAGGGAATAAAGATATTCTTATGAATGCAAACATGATCTTAAGGATATGAGTAATGTGTTTTAGGCGTTAATGAATGAGAATTAAAGAACATGAGGTAATTATGAATGAGAGCTAGGTAATTGTATAAATATATATTGCTAGAAAAGTTTGGTGAATATATGATTGATGAATTTGGAGTAAATCAAGCTTACTTAAGGTATAAATCTAATTACAAACTTGTTTTATACAAGCTATAATGTTTGAATGGTCAAGATATTTGTATAAGAATACTTACCCAGAAAGTCAATTGAGCATACATTGAAACATGACACATATACATATACATATACATGTGCATGATTGTATATTCATATGATTAAAAAATTAGTGATTTGTGAACTGTGTGTGTATTGCATAACAATAGATGCGCAAGGTGATCATCAACATCCAGACATTGCCGAAACATCGAGGCGAGAACTTTTCTAAAGCCTATTGTGAGTTAACTTAAATGTGTAAACTCATTTGTATGTGCTTCTATATGAATTGTATATTTAATATGGAACATGTGTACAACTGATTGATAAATGCCAAACTTAAATCCGAGGAGTTTGATATATGTGGCATGAGTACAAAATATGAAAGGAAATGATACCATAGCATATGAAATGACGCATCTCATCATATTGAAATGCATGATCAGATAAAGGAGTTGTGACCAAAGTGACTAATGTGAAGAAAAGAGCTTTGAGGTCAGGATTATGAAAAAAAGCCTCAGGCTCAAATAATATAGACTCGGTATCCATAATAGATACGGGCCAAAAATGATTTCGATGTCCACAAAGGATATGGATAATAAATTGGGTTGATAGGCACTTGGTCACAACAAAAGAAAAATTAAAATGGAATCACATATATGAATTTGCATATACATCCTTATATGTATCAAATGATTGAATTCAATGAATTATTGAATTACTTTGAAGTAATGAATTACATTTTAAGTTAATGGAGGATGTGTTATGATATGTAATGCTATTTTACATAATATGCTTGTGGAAGTATGATAGCTTTGATACATTTGTTTTTGTGATCTGACTTGAATGAATTCTTTGATAATGGTTCACTCAATGAGTTTGCAAACTCATTGAAATTGCAACGTTGTTTTTTAGGTTCAAGGGAGTTCTAGCTACGAAGGTGATATAGTAAAAGTCTAGGACTTGCATTTTAGGGACAAGAATGGCTCAAAGGTCTAACCAGCTGAATCCGAGAAGTCTAGTTAAAGTCTTATGAATTAGCACCCCATTTCATATTATGTTTTTGGTACTGAGATTGAACTCAAAACAAAATGTTGTGTAATGTTTATGTGGATTCTAAATTGTAATGATACATATGACTTTTATGTTTGTGAATGAAATGGGTAGAACTGAACACTCAGAATGCTTATGATATGTTTGATGAGTTAGTTTATTTTCCTAATGTACCATTTTTATAGAGTATGTTCTCGAATATCCTCTGAAATGTTCGGGTTTATGCTCTATGGGAGTGGTATGTTATAGTCTTAGTATTAGAGCATGGTTTGGCATCCTTAGGGACATATATGAGCTTTTCAACATGGCATATAGAAAAACCCATATAGTGATCATTATTATAGTTTGTTATAGGTCATCTCCTACAGGAGACCGTGTCATAGAATCAATTGATCTTGAGTCAATATGAGCCAATAGAGAGTCCTCTATATCCTAATGTCAACAAATGCCTTAGGAAGTTCCTAAGAAGAGAGAAAGGAGGTGTGATAAACTTAGGAAGCAAGAGGTTGTAGACTTCTATGGAAGTATAGACCCTACTGAGGCAAAGGATTGGCTAGAGAGAACAGAGAGAGTATTTGATAAAATGGACTGTGAGTCTAATGAGAGGATCGATTACACAGTCTCTTCACTTCAAGGTCCAACCTAGTAGTAGTGGAAGACAGCTCCAGATAGTTCCGCCTAACCTTACTGACTGACATAGGGGGACTTCCTGAAGGTCTTTGAGGATAATTACATGGAAAAATCTATTTGGATAGGAAGATGAAAGAATTCTTTGATCTAAAATAGAGAAAACTCACGGTAGCTGAGCATGAGGTACGGTTCAATGAACTATTGGGGTATGCTACCACTCTAATCCTAATTGAGGAAGATAAATGTAGGCAGTTTGAGGATGGATTAAATATGGAGATCAGGACAAGGGTGACCATTACAAATCTGAATAGTTTTATTGAGCTGCGAGCTGCTTCGATTCAGATTAAGCAGTTACTAATGTATGAACAAGGAGAGTATAGATAGGAGTTTAAGATTAAGAAGGCTGGTGAGTTTCAAGCTGACTCTAGAAGGAAATTTAGTAAACTGCAAAATAGATCCTCACAATCACAACCGAGATCGAGGCAATCAGGGTTTAGATCTAGAGGCAGCTTTGTTCATTCTAGTGGTGGTAGAGGTCAGGCGTCTGGAAGATAGACTTATGGTAGACAAACACAATGGATTCCTAGTTGTGAATACTATAGAAAAAGCCATGGTGGAGTATGTTAGAAGGTATCGGGAGCTTGTTTGTGCTGTGGCTCCTCAGAGCATCAGATTATAGATTGTCCAAGAACTCCAGGAGCATAATCTAGAGGGAGAGGAGGATTAGTGACGGAGATAATTATCCAATAGAGCAGAGCCAATAGAGTAGGACAGAGAGGCAGAGGTAAGGTAAAGCTAATTCAATAGATCCTAGTGTTAGGACTAAGGTATGGATTAACTAAACACAATCCAGGCCATGATCTTTGCTATTACGAGATAGGAGGCACAAAATTCCCCAAATGTTGTTGCAAGTGTGTTACATGTCTTTAATTTTAATGCATTTGCATTATTAGATCCCGGATCTGCACATTCATCCATTACCCCACATCTAGCATCTAAATTGCATTGTGAGAAAGAGATGTTGAAATTTAGCTTAGAGGTTAGAACTCCAGTAGGTAATGCTATAGTGATTGGAGAAGTATGTAGAGGCTGTATTATTCAGGTTGACCAGGCTGAGTTGAAAGCCAATTTAATAGTACTATAGTTGAAAGAGATAAATCTTATTTTAGGTATAGATTGGCTTACTATTCATAGGACTATGATGAATTGTTACATTAAAGAAGTTATTCTTGAATCCCCTACTTAACTATGGGTGATATTTCAAGGTGTTAGTCAAGCAATGTCAGCCATATTAATTTCATCAATGAGCACTTTTAGACTTATTCGAAGTGGATGTGAAGCCTATTTAGCCTATATGACTGATATTGAGTTGAGCAGACATTACAGGATATTCCTGTTGTTAGGGATTTTTTGGATGTTTTTCTCACTAAATTACTAGGATTACCACTAGATAGGGAAATGGAGTTCACCATTAACCTTGTCCTAGATACTGTTCCTGTATCTATTACTCCTTTTAGGATGAACCTGTGGAACTTAAAGAAGTTAAGAATCAGTTGCAGGAGTTGTTAGATAATGGTTTTATCAAACCTAGTGTGTCACCTTGGGGAGCTCCAATTTTGTTTGTGAATAAAAAGGATGGGACTTTGAGATTGTGCATTAATTATAGGCAATTAAATCAAGAGACAGTGAAGAGTAAATATCCCCTTTTGAGAATAGATGGTTTACTCAATCAGTTACAGGGAGCTCAGGTGTTTTCTAAACTAGATTTGAGGTCAGGGTATTATTAATTAAAAATAGCAGAAGTTGATGTACTAAAGAATGCATTCAAAATTGGCTATGGAAACTTCAAATTTTTGGTGATGCCTTTTAGATTGACGAATGCTCCGGAGGCCTTTATGGAATTAATGAATAAAGTATTCCTACCTTACTTAGATCACTTTGTTATTGTATTTATAGATGATAGCTTGGTGTATTCAAGGAGTATTTGAGGTTAATTTTACAGATAATGAAAGACAAGAAATTGTATCCCAAGCTCAATAAGTGTGAATTCTAGCTTGATCAGATGGTGTTCTTAGGACATGTAGTATCTAGACAGGGTATGTAGGTAGACCCAAAGAAAGTTGAGGTTGTGATGAAATGGGAAGCAACTAGAAATATGTCAAAGATTTGGAGTTTTCTTAGCCTAGCAAGTTACTACAGGAGGTTTGTTGAGGGGTTCTCATTAATCTCAACCCCTTTGATAAATCTTCTAAAAATGAACGTACCTTTTCAATGGAATGATGAATGTCAAAGGAGCTTTGATGATTTAAAGCATCGATTAACTACGTCACTGATGTTGGCTATTCCATCTAGATCTAGAGGATATATTGTACACAGTGATGCTTCACACCAGGGGTTAGGGTGTGTATTATTGCAATATGGTATTATGCTTAGAGACAGTTAAGGCCTTATGAGTTTAATTATCCAGTTCACGATTTAGAGCTTGCTACAGTGGTGTTTACTTTTGAAAATTTGGAGATATTATTTATATGGTGAAATGTTTCAGATTTTTATGGATCATTGAAGTTTAAGATACATGTTGAGTTAAAAGGAACTTAATATAAGACAAAGGAGGTGGATTGAGTTGCTTAAGGATTATGATTACACGATAGAGTATCATCCAGGTAAGGCTAATGTTATAGTTGAGGCATTAAGCAGGAAATCAAATAGTTGTCTGGTACAAATTCTAACATCAAAGTTACCAAATCTAGTTCAACTGAGAGCACTAAACATTGAGCTAAGTTTGGGACAGAATGAAGCATTATCATTTACATTGAAGCTTATACCGATATTATATAAAAGGATCATATTAGCTCAAAGCAATGACCCAAAAGTAGTGAACATTGTAGAGAAGTTAACATAAAATCTAAGTTCTGTGTTTAAGTTGAGAAATAATACATTGTGGTTTAATCAGAGATTATATGTACCAGATGTTGATGGTTTGAGAAAGGAAATTTTGGAGGAAGCACACATAGTAGCCTATGCTATGCATACTAGTACTAACAAGATGTACAATGCTATGAAACAACATTTTTGGTGGCCAGGGATAAAGAATTAAGTGGCTGAGTATGTTGCTAGGTGTTTGATGTACCAATAAGTTAAGCCAGAGCATCAGGCACCAATTGGGAAATTACAATCTTTACTTATTCGAGAGTGGAAATGGGAGGGGATTACAATGGATTTTATTATGAGTTTGTCGAGAACTCGAAGGTAGCATGATGCCATATGAGTCATTGTTGACAGATTAATAAAATCAACTCATTTCTTACCTATTAGAGAGAATAACACACTAGATCAGTTAGCTCAGAGATATGTAAATGAGATAGTGATGTTACATGAGGTCCCAGTGTCTACTATATTAGATCAAGATCCTAGATTTACTTCTAGATTTTTGGGCAACCTATAAACAACATTGGGTACAAAGTTAAATTTTAGTACAACATTTCATCCTCAGATAGACGGATAGAATGAGAGGACTATTCAAACTGCTGAGGATATGCCTAGGGCTTGTGTTTCGTTACTTCAAGGAGCATGGGATAAGTATGTAGCTCTCATTGAATTTGCATACAATCATCATTATCATAGTAGTATTGGTATGGATCCATATAAGGTGTTATATGGTAGAAGGTGTTGTGCACTTTTGTACTGGTATGAAGAAGGCCTAACGATTGTTGAAGGCCCATAGTTGATTCAAGATACCATTGATAAGGTAAAATTAATTTGCAATAGGATTAAAGCAACTTAAGATAGGAAAAAGAGTCATGCAGATTAGTACCGAAGAGATATAGAGTACCAAGTAGGAGACAATGTATTTTGAGAGTGTTTCCCTGACAAGGAGAGCTAAGGTTCAGTAAAAAGTGAAAGTTAAGCCCTAGATATATCAGTCCTTACGACATTATTGAGAAATTTAGACCATTAGCTTACAAATTAGCATTACCACCAGAAATGTCTCAGATTTATAATGTATTCCATGTTAGTATGGTCAAAAGATATTTGTCAAACCCAGCACATATATTATCGGCACAGGAGGTTGAGATTGCAACTAACTTGAGTTATATAGATGAATCAGTTAAAATAGTTGGATATTAGACTAAGCAATTAAGAAACTGTGTAATTCCATTAGTTAAAGTTCTTTAGAGAAATCATTCAGGAGAAGAAGCTATATGGTAGATTAAGGAGAACATGAGAAAACAGTACCCTCATCTATTTGATTAATTAGGTAAGAATTTTGAGGACAAAATTTCTTAAATAGGGGAGAATTGTAATAGTCGATTTCCAAAACTATTGAGAATTTGAGTGTTAGATTACTTAGTTACATGAATTACATCATATTACAATGAATTTGGTGCATTTACGATGTGATTTTATGATTTTATTCACATGCATAATATGAGCATACACAAATAAATTTTGATTTAGAAAATTTGTACTTACTTGACATATTCCAGGGTATGAAAGTTCCTAAATAATTGTGACTTGATTGGGCATTTCTAGTGTCTTGTATTTTGATTTACCAATAAAAAGAATTGATGGATTACAATTAGTAATTTGAAGTTTATTATCACAATTGGAGGATTGATGGATTAAAATGTACATTTAGACTAGGAAAATTTTCAAGTAACGTGACAATTAATTTATGAAAATTTAGGATGACAAAGCATATAAAATGAGTGATAAATGGCCTAGATAATTGAGTGGCAAATGGCCTAGAGAATTGAGTGGCAAATGGAAGAGGACCTAAGTGACATTTGGTAGCTTAAAGAGTGGACATGTGTCTTACTTGTTTTCTTGACAAATGTCCTTAAACTAATCTTACACCTACACCATATGAACAACACATTCAGCTACTTTGTAATGTTTCTACTGTTCCCTTTCTCTCTCCTTCCTCTCACTATCGAAACTCATTTTTGTAATGTTTCTACTGTTCCCTTTCTCTCTCCTTCCTCTCACTATCGAAACTCATTTCTCCCTCACATCTTGATTTTCTACTATAAATTCTATCCATTACCACCTCAAAACCTTTATCAATTTCTTCTCAAAGATAGCTATATTATGTTGTTTTCTTATTGTCTCTGTTGAAACTCATCCTATTCTCTCATAATTCCTAAGATGATCTTGCTTGCATGTGAGGCAAAGCAGGCTTGATACATTAAGGTGGCAATTAAGTTGAACAAGTAAGTGAAATACTGATCTTTGTGGCATTTGTTAGCAAAAATTATGATGAACGATTAGGGATAGATTGAATGTGGTATTGGTGTTGACATTATGCTAGAAAATGATGAATGAAAGGGTTATCTTCTGTTATGTTTTTAAATGCATGACAATAATGGTTTATGGGTTGTTATATGGACGATTTAAGTTAGGATTTGAAGTATAATTGCTTATAAATTCATGTTAAATATAGGTGTTGATGAAGTGTTTTAAAATCTGGAGAAGTTAGGACAACATGTATGATGGTATAAAGTGAATGGTGATGAAACAAATGAGTAGATTTTTGTGAGATTTAATGTAACCATTATGGAAGCTAGACTAGAATGAAACGAAGTAACTTTAATGGACATGAATTTTGGAAAAATTCAAGTAGCAGTGATGTGATGGAGGACCATCAAGCCAAGTTATACAAGAGGTTGTAAACATGGGCCTTGATCCAGTTAGTCCAAATGAAAGTGATGATGGTGAAGAAGAATTTGAAGAACTTGAAGAAGAGCCCAATCTTATTTTGAAGCTGCAAATCTTGATGAAGCCATTTAGAGTTTGCCAAGCCTTGATTTATGAAGCCCAAAACCAACCATTTGAAGGAGTTATTTCAGCCAACAAAGGGAGTTTTTTCTATACACTTTGACATGGTTTTGCAGCTCAAAAGGCATCTCAAGCCTAGCCAAAGTGATGAGAAGAATAAGAGCCTTTAATTGCTCATTTACTTTCCTTTTATACATTGATCTATTTTCCTTTAAGAGACCTTTTATTTGCAGCCTTTATGATAGTAGTTATGAAGGTTTTATTTCCTTATTTATGATATTTAATGGTAGTATTATAAGCTGATGAGAAACCAAATTTGTGGTTATTCATCAAGACCCTTAGTTTGTCTTACATTTCCTTATATATACATTTGTAATCTCTCTAACATGGACGATCATGCATCAAAAATTAAGAGAGAATTTGCTTTTGCAATTTATTATCTTCCTTGTTTTTTTTAGTTTCCAAAAACTAATAAGGTTTTGTTTATTTCCAAAAACACTCATCCTTTTCATTCATTTACTTATTCAATTCCATTGTCACACCTTTCCAGATATAGCCGCACTAAATCCATCATAACTTCTAAACCATTACTCCAATTGAAAAACTTCCTTCTTCAATGTTGTATTTCAATTCTTGATCTTCAATTAATCCTTAAGAACCAGCCAAAAATTCCAGCCGTTTTCTCAGAAATGCACTTTGAAATCGTCTAACTATTGAGCCTGCAGTTTCAACACTTTCTTAACCCAGAACCTATCTATCAAGAAAATTCATAAATTTTTTTCTAAACATCAAATTGTCACGATTTCTTCACCAAATTTGTATCCCACATCATATTATACATGTCTTCTTCAAGAATCACCTCTAAATTCCAAGCCAATTGTCTGGAATTTGCCTTACATTCTGCCTATTTGTTTGTACTGAGGAAATTCCAATTTTTACAAAACTTCGACCATCATACCTAAACACCATAACCATCACTTCCAGCCACCTTAGACCACCACACGCCATCATGTTGTCTTTAAATAGGTGGAATTTGTGTAGAATTGAGGGAGAAAGACAATGTACGATTATGGCCCTCAGTGCATGATTGTGGCCTGTTGCACTAGCTTTTGTCACAACTGTGGCATGGTCCCCCACGATCGTGGGCCTAGTTTTGGATTGTTAATATCTGCTTTGTGTACATGTTGAAGCAATTGAGGAAAAGTCACTCTAAATTGATGTATTTGGTCTTGATTAAGGCTTGGAATGAACTTTTATTGTTGCTTGATTGATTGATTAAGAGCTTGATAAGTTTATGTTGTTAATTGATGTCATAACTTAAAGAATGTACTGTTTTGATGTCAATGCATCCAAATCTGGAAATTTTGATCTGATAAAGGAATAAAGGTATTCTTATGAATGCAAACATGATCTTAAGTGTAGCACCCCACTCCCATCAGACATTTGTGCTAGTATGTCATTCAGACATTCGAGCACATGCCTGGTGTAAGCAGTGTCCTAAAGCAATCACATTCACTTCTCATGGCATCATCATTAAAACATAAATATCACAATATTTAAAAACCCAATTCCTCATTTTCATTTCATAAAATGGAATACACATTATAGCATTACATACTTCATCCTTATATACAATATCAAAGAACTATCAAAGTATAAAGCCCCATTACAAAATATTCTACTTGCTACATGAATGAGGAACTATACAAAATTCTATCTAAATCCTTCATTCTTAGTTGACCGACCTTTAAGCCATTTCTTTTATCGAAAAGCAGTACTAGATCTCTTTTAAGTTGTCTTAGAATCCAAGCCTACTCTCTTATACCTACAAAGTCAACGTTATAATTTTGATGAGTTTCTTGAACTCAGTGAGCTACCTATCATCGATGGCTCACTCATAACACTTAACACATACAGATCATGTTTCAAGTTTACAAATAATTTTATGTCATCATATAATGAACATCTTTTACCAATTATCAAAAAGTACCATACAACACTTTGTTTACTTATTCACCTTTTACATTCATAACGGTTCATACAATTCAATTCAATCATTCATATAATGCATAATAAATTATATGTGCAATGTTCATAAGACTCACTTTCATTTATTATTTTGTTGTGATCGAGTGCCTTTTTCACTGTCCCATATCTATTGTGGATACTAGGCTCATTAATAATTGTCCCTTATTTGTTGAAGATATAGGGCTCACTATACATAGTGAGCCAGAGGCTCTTACCACATTTTGAGCTTTAAGCTCTTTTTCTCTAGCAACTCCGGTTACAACTGCCTTTATGTTATCATGCATTCATGTAATGAAATGCATCATATGTATTCAATCATTCACTTGTGCTCAATTTTTTTTTGCATTCACATTCACCATCAGACCTTAGTCCAACATTCAACATTAAGTTGAGTATCACATATTCTGTCAAATTCACATACAATGAGCACTTCTAATATGTTATTCATGCATCAAATGCCTTGAACATTCAATGTATGGAATCAACACATTCACATTCACATCACATAATAATTCAATTCAGAATTTAAACGAGACAATAAATTAATGTGAGACCATCTAGGTTACTCATAGTATACTATAGATAGCTATTGTCTCAATGTCTTGCCAATGTCTGAATGTTGTCACTCTAATTTCTCTTCTATATCATGCAATAAATACAAATTTACACATTACTAATTTGCACATTTTCATGAATACTCAATCATAGACTTATGTATATTTGATATGTATAATGCATGCTCAATGACAATCCCGGGTATAACTCCTTAACTCACATCTTATGACATTCATACTTCATAACTCATATATGTCTAAATTAAACTTAGATTTACTCTTCATTTGTATAAGATTATCCCAAGTTCAACTTTCAATTATTTACGAAGATCATTCAAGCATTAAAAGATCACAAAATATCCAATTTATCATTCACCTTTACTTAATACACATCATTCACCTTCTTTGGATCACTTTTATTCTTATAACATCTCCAAAATTTCAGATTTGAACACTTGGTAAATAACAATCCATTCTTAAATTTATATCCACATTCATCAACCTAAACATATCACATATTTATTCCCTTATTCAAGCATCATTCTAGGTTCGATTCAAGTTCATTCAATCCTAAATGCATCGTATGAAAGTACCTAACCATTTTTTGCCCAAAACCACACATAAAAGAAGCATATTTGATGTTTAACCTATTCCCATAATCATGGGACGCTTCCATCCAAAAAATCCCAGCTTTGTTCTTCTAAATTCCAGCTTGTTTCAAAACAGATTTTCAGGTCAATTTTGCATGGCCATTTTGACAAAGAAAATGAGGTATTTAGGTATTAAATTCTTTTTAAAAAAATGTTCTTATATGTCTTAAGTTTCTAAAGACATCAATTTTATGCAGTTTTGTTCAGTATTCTGCAATTTATACCCAAACTACTACAGACTATTCTCATACTGTGACAACACACTGTACTCAACTTCAAGCTAAATTTCAAAACCCTTAGAGATAGAATTTAAATTAGATTCCTTCATGAAAATTGTATCCATCTGTATCTATTTTAATATAAAATTAAAATAATCTCATTTGGATATTTACAGATCAAGATATAGCTAAAATATAGATGCATGTTCCTTGAAAACACTACAGCTAACATATTCCAACAATTCTTCTTTCACTTTTCCATATTTTCAACTTATTTATGTTACATTCAAACCATCTTATGCATAGTTCATCAACTCTACATCATTTACTCTTCATTATCACCTCAATTTTTTTTAACTAAATAACATCCATGAAACCATCCATGAACCATTGTTTATCAATCATACAAAAATAGAACATAATCTTCATCATTTACTATCATAAATAAATCTTATTTCTTCTCATTTCAGGAACATTTCTCAAACACATTTCTTAAGCATAAATTTCGCCTTCATTATACCTTAAATCCTAAGCTATTTCATCCATTTAACAACTTATAATCCATGGTTTTAATACTCTCAAAAACAAAACACAACATACACATTCATTCATCGTTTTCCTGCATTCATCCTATACACAAAAATATGACATACACCTACTTATTTCCTCATCCACATTATAGCATATATTTAACTCCACTATCATGTTCATTTCACCTTTAAACTATCATCACATATGTTTATATTTAAACAACCTATGAAGATTAATGTATAACTTACTTGATAAAACTCTAAGCTTCTTCAAAATCAAATAAACCATAGCTTTGCAAACTTTACACAATCTTTAATCTTTCAAGGAGGAATAGCCTAGGAATTTAGTTACAAGATGAAGCTATAATATGGATCTTAAAGAAATAAAGTGAAGGATAGCAAGAACTCTACGTGATGAGGGTGAGAGTAAGATGGTCGTGAGCAAAGAAAATGAAAAAGATGAAGAAGAAAGCATATGGAAAAATTGAAAGACAAAAATAAAGATGGTCTTTCAAAATGTAAATACCATGGGACAACTTTAAAAGCAAGGTAAACAAATTCTTGGTGAGTGTCATGACACTTACCACTTAAATAACCAAATTACTAAGTCATTTTCTTAAGCTAATTAGTGTTTCTTAACATCTAGTTCATTTGTCTCCAAATCTCCAAACCGTTTGTCACCCAATTTTCTATACCACTTGTCAATATTTCTATTACCATTTGTCACTTATTTATATTACCATTTGTTAATTATTTTTTCACTTGGTATTTTTCCTAGTCCAAAATTCCTCAAAATTTCGTAAATTTCACCAAAAATTTTATATCAATAATTTTACTCACCAAATAAATTCTCAAGACATATAATATCCACAATTCACAATATAATCACATTTATAAATCAAGTAAGATCAATTATTCCTAATAAATGTCAAATGAGTGCATATACAGTCATTGTAGCATGTGCAATTATCTAATTCACGTGTATGTATGCTAAATGATGCACGAGCATGAAATGCATGTCCTATTTTCTTAATATTATCTCTCATATTCATTATTATATGGTTCTAACCCTTAACATAAGGAAAACAAGACGTTACATAAAGGATATGACTAATGTGTATTAGGTATGAATGAATGAGCATTGAACAACATGAGGTAATTATGAATGAGAATAAGGTAATTGTATGAATATATATTGTTAGAAAAGTTTGGTGAATGTATGATTGATGAAATTGGAGTAAATCAAGCTTACTCAAGTATAAATCTGATTCCAAACTAGCTTTATACAAGCTATAATGTCTGAATGGTCAAGATGTTTGTATAAGAATACATACCCAGAAAGGCAATTAAGAATGCATTGAAACATGACACATATACATGTGCATGATTGTATATTCATGTGATTAAAAAAATAGTGATTTGTGAACTATGTGTGTATTGTATGACGATAGATGCGTAAGGTGATCGTCAACATCCAGACATTGTCAGAACATCGAGACAATAGCTTTTTTAGGATGTACTATGAGTTAACTTAGATGTGTAAACTCATTTGTATGTGCTTCTGGATGAATTGTATGTTTAATATAGAACATGTGTACAACTGATTGATAAATGCCAGACTTAGATCTGAGGAGTATGATATATGTGGCATGAGTACACATAAATGAAAGGAAATGATAACATAGTATTTGAAATGATGCATCTCATCACATTGAAATGCATGATTAGATAAAGTAGTTGTGACCAGAATGACTGATGTGGAGAAAAGATCTTTGAGTTTAGGATTATGAAAAATAACCTTAAGCTTTGATAACATTGACTCGATATCCACAATGGATACGGGCCAAAAATGATCTTGATGTCAACAATGGATATGAGACAGTAAATTGGGTTAATAGGCACTTGGTCACAAAAAAAATGAAAATGGAAACATATATGCATTTGCGCATACATCTCTACATATATCAATTGATTGAATTGTTGAATGCTTTGAAATAATGAATTACAGTTGAAGTTAATGGAGGATGTGTTGTGATATACAATGCTAGCTTATATGATATGCTTGTGGAAGTATGATAACTTTGATATACTTGTTTTTATTATCTAACTTGAGTGAATATATCGAGGATGGTTCACTCACTAAGTTTGCAAACTCATAAAAATTGCAATGTTGTTTTTTAGGTTCAATGGAGTTCTAGCTACTAAGGTGATATAGTAGAAGTCTAGCACTTGCATTTTAAGGACAAGAATGACTCAAAGGTCTGATCAGTTGAATCTAAAAAGTCTAGTTAGAGTCTTATGTATTAGCATCCTATTTCATGTTATATTTTTAGTAATGAGATTGAACTCAAAATAAAATGTTGTGTAATGTATATGTGGATTCTAAATTGTAATAATACATGTGACTTTTATGTTTGTGAATGAAATGGTTAGAATTGAACACTTAGAATGCATATGATATGTTTGCCTTTAATGAATTAGTTTGATTGTCCTTATGTACCATTTTCATAGAGTATGTTCTCAAATATCCTCTGGAATGTACGGGCTTATGCTCTATGGGAGTGGTATATTATATATTGAGATTTGGGAAACGCAGTAAATTAATTCTGTGTTACATGGGACCGTATGAAGTTGTGAAAAAAGATTGGATTATTGACATATCGATTGAAGTTACCAAATGAACTTATGAGAATTCACAATATCTTCCATGTGTCTATGCTTCACAAATATCTAGCTGATCTATCTCATGCAATCACGGAGCAACCAGTGAATTTAGAAGAAGATTTGACTTTCGAAGAAGTGCCAGTGAAAATTCTTGATCATAGAGACCAGGTTATGTATAATAAGATTATTCCTTTAGTTAAAGTTTTATGGAGGAATCACGCAGTAGAAGAAGCTACATAGGAGCCCAAGCACGAAAGGCGTGCATTATATCCCCATTTATTTTGAGCGTCATTGTATGCTTGATTAAAGTTTAAAGACGAAATTTTTGTAAGGATGGGTAATTGTAAAACCCTAAACTTTTCTTTTCACGTGTCTATAAAATTTCATTTCATTTTAATGATGTTTTCGGGTGAATGTAAATTTTATTTTCACTAAAAGGTGAATTAGGAACCCCACCCTGAATGACAAGTATTAAAGTCAAATGATAGTTGAAAAATATTAGAGTTGACTATATAGAAATAGAGCAAAAATTAATTCAATCTGATATATTTATGATAGATCAATATTGACCTTGGTTTAAATTATTGTGGAGTATATTTGAAGTATTCTTAGGCTGAAATATAAGGACATAAGAATCAGTCATAGTTACAAATACTTAAAGTAAATTGATCAAACTTATATGTTGGTATATTTAGGTGTAATATACTATTAAATGGACATAATTTCTACTGAAATTGAACAGATTTTTCTTAAGCCACTTAATTATTTTGGACAAGAAAGAATACATGTACATGTGAATGGGCCTTAAGTGGTAATTGTCATGTACATGAAGAAGTTCTTATTGTTTTGGAACAAGAATGCATGAAAATCTTATGTTGTCATGTTTATAAAGGAGTAGATGTGAGGGACATAAAATTCATTACATGAAAGACCAATTCATGGTATAGACATGTGACATTTTTGTGTGACAAAATTAGAACAATTTGTTATATTTAGGGGGTAAGAATTGACGTGGATGATTTAAGGACTTAATGGCTTAATTAAAGAAAGATGGTGAGAGTATAAACAATAGACAGCTATTGGAAATTAAGCTAGCAACGTGTTAGACACCTTTCAACAACATGTAGCTTGTACAAGATGATGGAGGAGCTGCTCCACCTTAATTCCCCCGAAGCTTCACTTATTCCTTAGACCACAATTGATGTTAATTAATTGAAGCTACTCCCTTCATGTATAGGTCTTCCAAGTTACTACCTTTGGGAAATAAATCCAACATGTTGTTTAAGCCTCCAACCATGGACAACACCTCCTTCAATGCCAACTACATGTAGGGAAAAGAGGGTGAACATGTTACCATATGATTTTAGTTATGTTAAAGCACTATTTTCCTTCCTTTTTAGCTAGTCACGTAAATGCTTAAGCTGGAAACATGAATTTCCTTATAAATTACGTGAATGTTTGAGCATGATTTAAAGAAAGTGGTAAGTTTTCCTAACTGTATTTAGTGAAATTCTATATTAGGATGCTCGGTTTCCTTAAACAGTCCTAGTGTTTTGGCCATAACTTAGTCTACAAAACTCCAGATTGGGTGATTCCATCTGTAAATCAAACCTAAGACGTAATACTAAAAATATCTACAAGAGATCTAGACTAATTCTAACTGAATGATATTGAAATTGAGATTGATTATAGTAACCTGATATTACCCCTATATTGGAGCATGTTGTGATATTTGGTATGTGTTTAATTTAGAATGTGAAATGGCTTGATTTTTTATGATATGGAAACTAGAGACATAGTGGCGCAAATGTCTATAAGACTTTAGATCCTAATTTGAACGTTTGGTATGTGAAAATTAGGGAGCAAGTGGAGGCATGGTAAAGGAAGAGAAAAATAGCATGGTAAATGGAGAGGAAAACAACATGCATATCCATGTATTATGAATGTTATTCAATGGGTATTAATTGGTAGCATGAAGATGCTATATATGTGGCTTAATGGTTGTTCAATGGCAGCATGTATGTTGTACACACTTTAATGGTTCAAAGTAAGGAAAACAATAGGTATATACTATATACGTTATTTAAATGGAAAGAAGATAGCATGTATAAATCATGGAATTATTCAATGGTTGAATAAAAAGAAAGCAGAATTTTAATCTTACTAAATGCTAAGATTTTAGCTAATCCCTTTGTTATAAAATTTGTAAAACAAGGTGGTAAGTTATGGATATAATTGATAGGTTTTAGGGATTGTTTAGGGATTTCCCGCATAGCTGAGTAAGACCTTAAAGTTTTCTCGATCACCGTAGACTCAAGACTAATAAAGGAAAAGCACCGAACACGTAAGGACATTTTACGATAAATGATAAATAGTGAGTGTACCTTTAAATTGATTTTGTAAAGATGGTTTTTACCTTACTATGAAAAGTATGTTTATGAATAATTCCATTGGTGCTACTACTTGAATTTAAAAGTTAATCTTCATGAGATTTACATATGCGTTGATTTAGCATTAAATTGAGTTTTGAATACACAAACTAATGAGATGTACACACACTTTGAATTGACATAGAAATGGATTTTTAATATGTTTTTAATTGGTATTGAAATAAGGCATGCTTATGTACTAATTGTGATTTAGCCTATGGTACATAGTTAGGTCTTTATACATATAATTATATCGATCAGAATATGTCCTAACATACATGGAGGTGTTTAGGGACATCTGTCATTAACATGTGTGGTGACGTGTCTGTGGGTTACCCTTAACATCTGTAGAGTTTATATTGTGTTAGCAGTGTTACAAGTAAGCGATACAGAACCAGCTCTGTAACCACTATTTATATGTAATGCTAACATCATTATGGGTAAGCGATGTATTACCAGCTTCATAACAATAGATATATAGAGGTTAACTAGGCATGGGAAAGCGATGCAAAACTAGCTCTATGGCCTTACACCTAAGGATACCATATGGCAAAGAAAATCAGTGGTAGGCTGTGTTTTAAAAAGAATGTTCATGAAAGTATTATTTGCCATTACCGTTTACTTTACAAGAAAAGTGGAACTTGATCTCAGAAAAATATATATGTTTTGTTTTACATGTGCATTTATCTTATGAAAAGAAAATAATGTGTTTTATAAGAACATTGATTATTACTTGAAAAGAAAATAAATTGTTTTCTTTTATGGAGGTTAATATTTGTGTAAATGTTTTTTATTGGAAACCAATAACACTCACTGAGCTCTTTTAGCTCACCCTTTATTTTATGTTTTTAAATAAAACCTCCTGTAAACGATCTAGAAGGGGGGTTGAATAGATCTTTAAACCTTTTTATAAAATCAGAAGTTAATACATACAAAACAATTTAAACAAATTTAAATGCTAAGAATAGGGAAGAAAAACAAACACTGTTTTTATAGAGGTTCGGTGCT
>JAOQMP010000005.1:33723776-33733794 GCA_027563575.1 Erythroxylum pedicellare
TGTATGTGAATTTTGAACCTAGGTAATGCATAGTAGAATTAAATCTCAAATGGATGCTAGTATACTTGTGTATTTAATAAATGCCATTGTTTTGAATAACTCTTTGCAGTTGTAGTGCAACTGACGTCTTTATTACGTATTTTGAGAAATGATATTGTTTTTAACAAGCCTACACTTGAAGTGCAAAGGACAATGTTTTATTTTCCAAAACTACATTTTAACAACTTTGCACTTGGAGTGCAAAAGATGACTTTTATTACATGAAATAATATTTTGGAACTTACATATTCATAACTGAGTCATGTATGCTACATGTATGTGTTCTCATTTGGCTTAGAGTCATGGTAAGGTTCCATTTTATCGATTGGACTGATAAATAAAGGCATGGTTCCTTACTTGAATTTAGTATTTAATATTTGTATATGATTTTTATAATTAGCGAGATAACAATTGACCAATTGTGTGCTAGGGATAACAGATTGACTGACCCCCTTACCCTTGATGCTAGTACATAAAAGTCGATTCCTCATATCGACACCTTTCTATGGGACTTGTGGATGATTCCACACCTAATGGTCTAATCAACGACGAGATCATCACCTAGGGTCAGATGCTCTTGTCGACTATAGTCTAGACTCACTACAAATGAATGTTGAGCTAACACCAAGAATTGGTGGTTGTGCACACTAGTTTGGCCGACTAGTGGCAACACACATAATTGTTTTGGCCTATTTTGAGATTTGTTTTACGAAGATATTTGATTTATATATGTTATGCTTTCTTACTTTTTTGTACTATAACTGAAAACTATGTTCATCGGATAAGTGATTAATAGGCTAGGCCTATGTGGTTCCTAACCAGTATATGTTAAGTTATAGGCTAGGCCTATATGTTTCTATATCAAGTTTGTTCACTTCATAGATGGTAAGGTGCACGTCAGATATATGCAAAAACCCATCCTTAGGTTATCTAAACCGTCTTGGTGTGTATTGAGCTCTATTTGCGATATATGTTTTTCTGTTCACTGAGTACATAATGTACTCACCCCCTCCACTTTCTAACCATGTAGGTTAATTTGGTGAGTTTGAAGCTCTGAGTGGATCGCGCGATCTTTTGACATTTTCGGGACATTACCACACGTAGGTAGTCTTTATTTTGTACTTTTGTTATATAGTGGCTCGTAAACTGTTTTCATTAGGTTGGTTATGTTGATATGCTTTATGATTTCATAAATTAACTCTTGACTGTCTTGTAGTTTGTAAAAGACCTTATGTATGAACCTTTGGTATTATTGTTGAGATTGCTTTTGAGTGGACTTAAAAGTCCTAAAGTTGTGGTAGAATTTTAATGTGAATATATAATTGCGTTTAAAACTGATTTGCAGGTGTTTTGATTGAGTTTTGTGATTTTTAAAATATAGTCGTTGTGCTGTCCAAATGTTTTTAAAAGATATTCAGTTAGCCTTACGTAATTGGATTAAGGATACCGTGAGTGTCCTTAGCCTAGGTATGTGACAGTTGTCATGTCCCGTTGTGGTACCTGGACGTGACACCATAAAACATTGACACTCCCATAATCGTCTTTATTGTATTTTGCTGTAACTCTCTCCTTCTTCTCCCTCTCACTGCCAAAACTCACTCCTCCCTCACATCTTGAGTTTCTACGCTAAATTTTGTCCATTACTACCTCAAAACCTTTTTCAATTTTTTTAGAAGGTAGCTATATCCTACTGTCTTCTTCTTATCTCTACTGAAACTCATCCTACTCCTTTATTGTTCCTGAGATGATCTTGCATGCATGTGAGGCAAAGCAGGCTTGATATATTGAGGTGGCATTTTAGCTGAACAAGTAAGTGAAGTACTAATCTATTTTGGCATGTGTTTGCAGAAATTATGATGATTGATTAGGGATAGATTGAATGTGGTATTGGTGTTGAAACTGTGCTGGAAAATGATGAATGAAAAGGATGCCTTCTGTTCTGTTTTTAGATGCATGACAATAGTAGTTTATGGGCTGTTATATAGATGGTTTAAGTTGGGATTTGTAGTATAATTGATGATGAATTCATGTTAAAGGTAGGTGTTATTGAAGTGCTTTCAAATATGGAAAAGTTAGGACCGCATGTATGATGGTATAAAATGAATGGTAATGAAACAAATGAGCAAATTTTTGTGAGATTTAATGTAACCAATATAGAAGCTGGACTAACATGAAATGAAATAGCTTTAAAGTACATGAATTCTGGAAAAATCCAAGTAGTAGTGATGTCTCTAAGTATGTGAAATTTGTGCAGATTTGAGGGAAGAAAGATAGTGCACGATCGTGGCCTATTGCATGAGCTTCTATCACAATCGTGGCATGGTCCCCCACAATTGTGGGCATAGTTCTGGAATGTTAATTTCAGCCTTGTGTACATTTTGAACTATCTAACGAAAATTCACTCTAAATTAGTGTATTTGGACTTGATTAAGGCTTGGAATGAACCTAGATTATTGCTTAATTAATTGGTTAAGAGCTTGATAAGTTTAGGTTATTAATTGATGTCACAACTTAAAGAATGTACTGTTTTGATGTCAATGTATCCAAATCTGGAAAATATGATGTGATAAAGGAATAAATGTGTTCATATGAATGCAAACATGATCTTAAGGATATGAGTAATGTGTATTAGGCATAAATGAATGAGCATTGAAGAACATGAGGTAATTATGAATAAGAATTGGGAAATTTTTTGAATGTATATTGCTAAAAAAGTTTAGTGAATGTATGATTGATGAATTCGGAGTAAATCAAGCTTACTTAAGGTATAAACCTGATTGCAAACTAGTTGTACACAAGCTATAATGTTTGAATGGTCAAAATATTTGTATATACATACCTAGAAAGTCAACTGAGTATGAATTGAAACATGAAACATATACATATGCATGATTGTATATTCATATGATTAAACAATTAGTGATTTGTGAACTATGTGCGTATTGTATGATGATAGACATGTAAGGTGATTGCCAACATCCAGACATTACTAGAACATCGAGTTAATAGCTTTTCTAGAGCGTACTATGAGTTAACTTAGATGTGTAAACTCATTTATATATGCTTCTATGTGAATTGTATGTTTAATATGGAACATGAGTGTGCAACTGATTGATAAGTGCCAGACTTAGATCCGAGGAGTTTGATATATGTGGCATGAGTACACAGAAATGAAAGGAAATGAAAACATAGCATATGAAATTATTCATCTCATCACATTGAAATGCATGATTAGATAAAGAAGTTATGACCAGAGTGACCGATGTGGAGAAAAGAGCTTTGAGCTTAGGATTATGAAAAAGAGACTCAGGCTCAGATAACATGGACTCAATATCCACAATAGATACGGACCAGAAATTATCTCAGTATCCACAACGAATACGGAATAGTAAATTGGGTTAATAGGCACTTGGTCACAATGAAACAAAATGATAATGGAAACATATGTGCATTTACATATACATCCCTATATGTATCAAAAGATTGAATTGTTTTGGAATAATGGATTATAGTTGAAATTAATGGATGATGTGTTGTGATATGCAATGCTAGCTTACATGTTGGGGACGAGAATGACTCAAAGTTCTGATCAGCTGAATCTAAGGAGTCTAGTTACAGTCTTGTGTATTAGCATCTCATTTCATGTTATATATTTGGTACTGAGATTGAACTAAAAAAAAGTTGTGTAATGTATATATGGATTCTGAATTGTAATGGAACATGGGACTTTTATGTTTGTGAATGAAATGGGAAGAAATGAACATTTAGAATGCCTATGATATGTTTGATGTACATGATATGTTTGATGCCTTTAATAAGTTAGTTTGATTTTCATAGAGTATGTTCTCGAATATGTCTGATTTTCATAAAGTATGTTCTCGAATATCCTCTAGTATATTTGGGCTTAGCTCCATAGAAATGGTATGTTACATTAAAGGTGGGGAAAATGTCAACCCATATACAATTAAGAAAAAAGATGTCGTTTTCAATTAATTCGAAAGAAATAAGCCAAATAATGGCCCATTACCATTTGGCTTGACCTTTGGCGACGAAATTATATAGACTATATAAATTTTTTGTAAGTATACTAAATTTATATATAATAAATGCAAATTTGGATTAACTAAACTAATATATTACTTATGTAAGATATGATAAATTTTATCTATTATATATGCATTCATAAATCATTATCCTAGTTACAATTATTATCTATAAATTCATATGACATTATATTAATTGCCATATATAATTATATTTATTGCAATATAATTAAAAATAATTGCAATATAGTAAAAATGGAAATGAATATTACGTATTAATATCATATTCTTAAAAATCAAATTTAATATTATGGACAATGATTATAAGTTTAAAAATAAATTTAGTTAACAACAATGTCATTTCTTCTCATTTATAAAACTAATAACATAAAATTAATTTATATTAAATGAATTTATACTTTTTATTAATCTCTTTTAAAATATATGATTTGATGATTTTATTTGTTGTCACAAAACTCTATTTATTATATATAAATCATATATTATTTTATATAAATGATATATAAAATTTTTATTATAAATATGAAAAGAATTGGCAACGATATTATAAAATCATCGCCAAATATATTCATTTAATGACAATTACATGAGATTGTCGCTAGAGGGTGTCTACGTTAGTGATGATTACCATAAATTGTCGCCAATTGGTAAACCTTTGGTGTCGTTTTATTAAATCATCACCAATTGTGAACAACAAATGACGTCGTTGTTGTCTTCGACTGCAATATTTTAAATTAGTAGAAAACGTCGTCATTTGTTGTTAGCTTCATCTTTGACATTTTAAATCAAACAAAAAATGACATTGTTTGTTTTAACAATAAACGACGTGTTTTTCTTAGAACTTAAACCTTGCAGTCAAAGCCCCCCTCCCCTACTCATTTCATGTTCTTCGTCATTTCATATTTTGTAGTTATAACCCAATAACTTTGAGACCCATTTTTGATGTTGTAGAGTGATAATTCTCTATTCAAGTAAATGTTTGAGGCTTTTTTTATCAGTATGAATTTAGAACTTTCATCCCAGCAAGTATGGTCTCCACATTTTGATGGCATAAATAATTACCAACATTTCTTTAGCATAAGTTGACCAAGATAGCTTATTGCTGCCTAAGGATTGACTCGTTAATGTTATAGGCTTCCCTTGTTGTGATAAGATCACTCCTATACCTTTGTTTGGAGCATTAGTTTCAACGATGAAGGGTTCATCAAAATTAGGCATAGCCAGTGTTGGTGTAGTCGTGTTGGCGCGCTTTAGTTACTGGAAGGTTGTGGCTACTTCATATATCCAAATCTTTAACAGGTTGGTAAGGGGTCACACCATAATTTCACACAAAATTTTGATAATAGCGAGTGAGGCCTAAAAAACCATGTGATTGAGTAATATTAGTTAGTGAAGGTCAGTTAAGCGCATCTTTGATTTTTGCTTCATCAACTTTAATGCCATTTGGAGAAATAACATGTCCTGCGTACTCTAATTCTTACTTTTTGAATATACACTTTGAGAGTTTGATGAAGAATCGATGTTGCTTCCGCCAACCAAACATGATCTATGTGCTTAGACTAATTGGAACTATAAATCAAAATGTTGTCAAAAAATACAGGCACAAATTTACAAAGGGAAGGTTGAAAGATGGAGTTCATAATTGCTTGAAATTTAAAGGGAGGATTACAAAGACGAAAGGGCATGATCAAATATTCATAATGGTCGTTGTGAGTGTGGAATATCTGAAGGATGAATTAGAACTTGATGACATCCTGCTCGTAAATCAAATTTAGTAAGATAATAAGTGCTATAAAGCTTATCAAACATTTCATCCGTTGTTGGAATTGGAAATTAGTCTTTGATAGTCACAACATTCAAAGCCCGATAATCAGTACAAAAATTCCAAGTCTCATTTTTTTTAACTAGTAATATTAGAGAAGAGAAGGGACTCATGCTTGGCCTAATGAACCCCAATTTCAACAAGTCATTAATTTTTTTTCAATTTCTACCTTTTGAAAGTGAGCATAACAATACGTTCTTATATTAACTGGTTCGCCCCCATCTTTGAGGTTAATGTGATGGTTAATTTCCCTTATAGGAGGCAATTGTTGAGGCTCTTGAAAGAGGTCTTTAAATTGATTAAGCAAGTATTGTATTTTTAGGCTTTCATCCTGAGTGTCACCATTATTTGATGTCTGAAAGCAAAGTGCAGCAAGCGAAATCCTTTGTCACATTTGTTTAGAAACAAACTTCAGCGAGGTTGTCTGAATTTGCTGCGATTTGATGCCTTGTAATATTTTGACTTAATGATAATTCCATGGACAATTACTTCCAATTACACATAATTGTTCCAAGTTTCTCCAATCATTCAACTCCTAAGACCACATCCAATCCCCTTAGTAGTAAAGCATATAAAGTAAGAAAGAAAATATTACCTTATATCTCTACTAGAACATTTTCAAACTTTCCCTAGCACTTAAGGGTTCCACCATTAGCAATTTTCACAAAAAATGGTTCAGTTGGGATTAATAGTAATTGTATTATATTGATTAGTCTTTTAGCTATGAAATTATAGGTGGAGCCACTATCAATAAAGGCAATCATTTCTTTGTCTTGAATTTTAATGTGAACTTGCATGGTTTGATTTCCTGCCACTCTTATTAGTACATATAAAGATATTTCTAGTTGAGCTTCCTCCTCAATAGTGTCTTCCAAATTACCCTCCAATATCAGTAGCTGTGGTCTTTGATATCGATGGCTTGGAGTAAATTTTTCATCACAATTGAAATAAAGTCTTTGCATCCTTCTCTTTTGCATCTCATCCCTGGTGAAGCATTTCATTAGTGACATAGTCTTTACTACTGCTATTGAGGTGACATTTATGGCATGACGATTGGAAAGTTGGATGATTTTGCATTATCTGGCCATCTTATCATCTCTCATTCATGCTAGGCTAACAATCTCCTTCAAAATTTTAGGTCTGAACATCTGAATACCATCTGCAATCTCTGCCTTTTTGTCCTCCTATGAAAGTCCCTACCAAAACTTTCTGTGTCCAACCTGATCTAATTGCTTAATCTTTCAAATTCTTTTTGGTACTAAAGCAGAGTCCCGGTTTGTTTGACCTTTGATAAAGCCTCATTAAAATCTTTGCAATTAGTTGGCCCAAAGTGAGACAAAAGTTCTTCTACGAAGATGGACTAAGTAATTTCCTTCCCTTCATCTTTATAAGCTCGTCGCAACCATTACCACCATTAATTGGCTTCACCTTCAAGGTGAAACGAAGCTAACAAAACTTTTTACGTTGCTAGCATTTCTTGATAATCAAAGAATTGTTCTACAGCCGTACTATGGGGTCGTCACCAGTGTATTTAGGAAGTTCTAGTTTATCTAACTTTGAAGAAAACATTGGTCGTGCTCCTTCATTCCCTTCTTCTTTTTGATAGTGTGTTCATCCTATAGTGGAATAGCTATAGCTAGAAGCAACCTCAATTTTGGATACTAATGCTTTCGATATCTTGCTAAGAATTACCTCAAGCTGCTGAAATTTACCAACTACTCCAAGTTCCAAATGACTAATTGCATTATGAAGTCCTCCAAGTTTAGCTTCTAGATTCTCGATGCACTTTTTATTGGTAGTTATGACAACTTTGATACCAATTAATAGTAACTTAGGATAGCAAGTTAGCAATGGCGAATTTAATTCTACTTTGAGCGAGAATTGAACCACACGTGAAGTTCAACTGTTTCTTTCTGTCCATCTTGTTGCTTTTCAAGGAATTAAATACAAGAAAATAATAACTAATTTCCTTAAAAAAGTAAAGGCAATAGCTAATAGCAAAAATCAGTAACAAAGATTTAATTTATTAATAACTACTTGACTTATTCTAAGCAAGTTGTAGACTAAGTCATCTGTTACAAAGTCTTTATGCCTCAAAACACTTGCTGCCAATACTCCATGTACTTAGTCCACATACTTGGGATTTTTGAAGTGTGTCGTTTTAGAATTCTAATTGTATCAAAAGGCTAGTATATGGACTCGATTTCCTTGTTTCTTCTTCTTTACCTATGGTAGAAACTTGCTTATCTTGCCATAGTTTGCTGCTCATCAGTAATCCCTGCTATTACTAACTCCAAGTGGCATTTAGTATAGGAGCAATTGGAATTTATTATTAGGCTATGGTTCTTTGTGTAATGGAGTTAATAGTACTAATGTCGGCATTAGTTTCTGACTTGAACCTCAGTTTTTGGCATTCAACTTTCGCACTAGATTGTAGTGCCTATTTATGAAGATGGACAGGAAAATAAAAGGAGGCCTTCAACATTAAGGTTTACTTATTTTTAAAATTATTAAACAATAAAATAATTAAGTGGAAAAAATAGAACATATGGCAAAAACTTTAATTTGATATGAGTCGCCATTCCAGATATGTTAAAAGAGACTTTAACATTAGGCTATTTTCACAATAAATTGAAAGTTGGAGTATTTTAGTACCACTTTTTAAAGTTCAGGCTAGTATTACAAAATTGAATAAAGTTTGAATTTTTTTTTACAATTAGCACTTAATTAAGGACTTTCTTTAATATCTATTAACACAAAGTCAGTGTGACATACCTAAAATAAATATGAGATTATTTAGAATATTTAGATGAGAGAAATTATAATACATGTTAAATCAAACATGTTTAACACAAATTTTGTATAAAAAAATTAGTTACTTAAAAGATAAGCTAAAAGTTGAAAATTAAATTGAAATGAAGATATGAAGAAATTGGTCATTGTAAGAGTTTAAAAGTAAACTGAAATAAGTTTTCAACTGTTATAAATGACTTTAAGTGAAGAAACTAAAGTCTAATATTAATAAGTTGAATCTTGCAAATAAATAAACTAACCAATTAAGTAATATAAGTGATTGTGTAAAGAAAATAAAACAAGGAGCGTATCCTAAGAAACCAGCCAAGTTAAAAGTCATTGAGGACCTAAACTAGTCAACCAATTTGGTTGTTGATTGGTCTAGCCAGTCGATTAGAGAAGTTATCCATTTAACTCTTAATGTACACAAGGTTCCACCAATAATGAATTCTTAGTTAGCTCTTATATGTAGAATTGAAGATTATTATAATGATTTGATCATAATCCATGGAAAGAGATATGATAATGAATTAAACTCTCAAGTATATATAGAACAGTGGACATAAGTCTAAAATAATCAAGCCACTAAAAATTTGAGAATTTCCTTCGATCCTATTTTTATTTTAATTTATTTATTCATAAATTGTTTGTTTTAGTATATTTATTCTTTTGTAACACTTGAAACCTTTTCCTTAGCATTAACTTGAATTAACCCTTAATTTTCTTAAGCATAAACTAATAATGCTCCTAACTTTTGACATCACTGTCAACAATAAAATTTTCTAGTAAGTAATACATTATTCACAATATTAACAAAATGTAGCTTAAGTTAAGTATTGAAATGTTATAATGATTCTTGGAAAAGGAAAACAAATGAAACTTTTTTTTGAAACATAATTAAGTTGAAAAATGAAAAATAATGAAACTTGCCTTCATTAAGTTTTCAACTTCTCTACACACTTATTTTACAAGAATCCTCATATTCATTAATATTACCTATATTCTATCCATATCCATCTCCTAATTTAAGTCTCAAGTTAATCAAAATCAACGAGAACTTTCTAGAACCTAACAAAATTCACAATGACTAGAGGATTCTTGTAACCAATAACTCATTACTCAAATTTGCCAATTTCTATAACCTAACAAAAATCACAATGACCTAAGTACACGAATTCAACAACACAATTTCTCACCAAATAACTAAAAAGTATAATAAATTATGTTTCGTTCACTTGAATCTCCATATGAGCTTTCTATATTATCCTAAAAACATAATTTAAGAAATGCAAAAATATTT
>JAOQMP010000005.1:33733898-33753038 GCA_027563575.1 Erythroxylum pedicellare
ACCCTATTTTATTTTGAATATGTCACGTTAATTAACTTTTTATTAATAAATATTAATGAAATCACTTAATTGAATGAAGACGTTGAGATAAAGAACTCCAATAAGAATCTTTTATGTTAGAAGAATTAAAATCAGAGTACTAAAAATATACATCATACATTATAAAAACTTGCTTTCTAGTTGAACAAGCAATATTTCTTCAATTTTTAATTAAATTTGTCGTCAATTCTTAAAGAAGTAACCATTGAATTAGTAACAACTTTTCTAAATAAAATGTCTTCCACAATTATGCAATGACGATTCAGTAACTTGTTAAAATTACAATGATATATATATTGACAGACATGAACTGTATTCGATTACATTTTCAAAGTTATTAGTGAAGAATTAATTATGTTCATAGTTGTTAATCTTGCATGTTAAGTTATCCACGAGTATTTATAATAATTGTACTGTTAATTTTTTAAAAAAAAAAGTTAGAAATACAAAACAAAGACTTTTCACGAGGAAAGAGATTGTAATACTACTCTTGCATGTTTAACTTCAGAATCAAGTTCATTAATGCGGGAATGCATTAGTGTTTGTAATTATTGAATTGATAGTCGAGGAGTAGTAATTTATGTTAGCCATCACCGTTCAAGATAGGACAAGTAACATTTGTTATAACATGATACGATTCACACTTATCATAACATGCATACTCGATTACTAACAAATTATTTGATAACCGATTTCTTGAATTTTGATAACCAACTTTTAGCGTGGTCGATTAAACTCAACCTACTTTTAGAGAAATTTTTACGAGCTGGCGTGACAAATACGAAAGAAACTGATAAGAAGTCAAAAGAAGAAAGACGAGTAAATTCTGCATTTTGATTGATTGTCTCTCACTTATTTCAAACTTTATATAATAACCAATTGTACAACCAAATGCAATCTCCAAAAGACATCATTCATGTTAATTGGGAGATCGTGCTTCACGTTTAGTTTTGCATGTGATGAATTTATAACTTCCTCTCGGACGTTTTCCTCTCATTTTTCAAAGCCCACGTCCGCCTTTCATCTTTTTTTTCTTGTCGGCATGTATCTAAAGGCTCTAAACCAAGTGACTTTTCTTCCGCATTAGTTTCAGGTTTCCCACACTGATAATCATATGTAATAATTTGGTTAACCTTCCAACGTCTCAATCATGCTCCAATACTTCTGCTAATTTATTATTAATTTAGGTAGGTTTTTTTTTTCATACACATACTTCGTCTACCTTAATTTATGGTGAGGATAACGTTCCAAATTGTGACAAAATCAATAAATAAAATAAGTTGGAATAGAAATTATTAATTCTAGAATTCTTTAAAAGCCAAAGCAATCCCTTTATTTTCGGTTCTAATGCAATCCTTGAGATAAAAGTGAAAAGATAAAAAAAGGTAAAACTAAAGAAGATCAAAAACAGAAAGCAAATTGGAAGGCAAAAAGTCAAACTTTTTTGATTGAGTGAGCGAGAAAATGATTGGGCGATAATAATGGCAGTTGTGATTTTTGATTTGTGAATCATAAATTTTGTTTTTTTATCTATATATTTGTACAACAATTTATATCAGATTCTAATATGTAATGACATGATTCACTCTCTTTCTTCTCTAATACTCTCCACCATCCCTCTAAAGTCGCCTGTTGTGGCAGAAATAAGAAATTGTCAGGTAAAGCAATTTAATAAGTAATTCATTGTTTCTTTGTCTCCATTCAATGTCTGCTTTGGTCCCTCTTTAGTTAATCATTCATTATTCCAATAAGAGATAATGCTCTCTAGTTGATTTGTTAGTTGCATAGAAAAGAGAGATCAAACCCTCTATTTCGGTTAACTAGTTCCTACCATATTCTATAAAATCTTATCTACACAATTATGCAAGATCTACATAAATGTGTGGACAAGATTAAGTGGCACAAGGTTAGAACACCCTAGTGCTTATGGCACTAGACATACTTGGAAAACATACTTTTGACTCTTTCCTGGGTTGGAAGAGTTAGAAGGATGCTTTATATGTCTAGTGCCATAAACATTAATTATTAAGTCCAATAAAATTAGGAACAAAGTTGGTTCAAATTTAATACATGTAAGAAACTTAATATGTGTATGTTAGACTTAGTGCGAAAGAGAAAATAAAGGATACTAACCTCCAACTATTAACAAAATGCAATAAGAGAGTTGTATTTTGTAGAGATACCCCCAAAAAAAAAGGCTTTAGATGTTGTAAAATTAAGCTTAATGATTAGATTCTTTTAATTCATAGCTATCTAACTTGATGGTGCATTATCTTTATATGTACTAATAAAGACCCAAAACCATTAAAAACTTTAGTTAGAATAGTGTTCTTACATTAAAAAAAAGACCCCTTTTAAATGGCATTTATTAAGGGAGTTTATTTTGAAAAAATATTGGACCATTTATTAAAAAAAAGCAGCAAGTGATGATTTAGCCATATTTTTAGTATCATATTTAATGCATTTTTACTTGTTTATTTGAGTGTTTAGATTGATTGTAGTGCTTAAGTTATTTATATTTTTTTAGGTCTATTTCACTAGCTTAGAGCAAAAAGGAACGAATTCAAGCATGTTTGGATTAATTTAGAACTGTTATGAATGAGTTTATAGAGTGCATTAAAGTGTACATAGTTATGTTGGACAATTTGGAGGCGTGTTGAGTATTTTCTACGAAACATGCCTATGTTGGCTTAAAACACGTGCATGTTAAATAGTAAGAAGGTCATATTGACAATACACGCTCATGTATGTGCATATATTAGCTCCAAAAAGTGTTATGCGTCTATTTGGATAACACAACCATTACTACACCTGTGTTGATACTTGTGTATATCTCAAAATGTAAATTTCAAGTTTTAAAAGCTAGTATTGAGTGGTGAAAGGACTAAAAGGATCGAAAAACATAAGGAAAAAACCTATAGTGGCACATAGCCTAAGAAACAACCAAAGAAACCCCTTTAGAGCAAATTTTCATCAAGTTAGAATGACGTTTTTAGAGATTTTAGGGATTTCACTTGTATCATCCTTGATTTTTCCACTTTTTCTTTGGTTTTGATGTTTTGTTTTCTGTGAGTGTGAGCTAAATTCTTCTTGGTATCTAGATTAGAAGAACATCAGGATGGATCTTGTAGTGGCGTTATTTCAATTTAACTTATTCTTTCATTTCATTGAGATTAAATTATGTGTTCTTATTTATTCTGAAATTATATTGGCAATGCCGATTAACATATAATTTCATGCAATTAAAATTGAGAAATCCAATGTATGAAAGCAAGTGGAAATTTGGCTAAATCAAAAAATTACAAAGAGTTACATGTCCATCAATATGCCCATGTTAATGGTCAAGTTGAGCTACATGCTCATTAATCATAAATATAGTCATCTTTCACCTAGAGAAGAGGTGCCAAAAAGTTGTAGTAAAATACATAAACATCAACACGCCAGTGATGGTGATCATGTTTGTAACATCTCGTTATCTATGTTGAGGCTAGAATAGAATATAAGAGAGATTATCGAGAAATTAGAAAATGCATTACATGCTCGTGCATAATAAGGCATACAAATACACATGAATATTGATTTTTTTTGCACATTAAAATAATTATACATGCATTCATTGACATATTTTGTGTATAATTGTTTATAAATGTGATTATATTGAGAATTGTATTTTTATTTATATGTTGAAAACTGATTTGGAGAATGTATTTAGTGATTTAGAACTTTTGGTGAATTTTAGGAAATTTTAAGAAATTTTGGGTATTTTTTGTCTAGAAAAAATGCCAAATGGCAAGTTAAATGATATATGGTAGTAGAAATAAGAGTCAAATGATATTGAAGAATTTTATAGATGACTTTAGAATTTGTGAGAAAATGATATTGAAAATTTAGAGACAATTGGAGTAAAAATTTGGAGACAAATAGACGTTTTTAATCAAAGTCCAAATAGGGCCATAAGAAGGTGACAAGCGTCACTCCCACTCACCACTCCTCTCTCTCACGATTCTTTCACTTGAAAGACCAAGTCAATTGTTTTGTCTTTCATTTCTACTCTTGCCTTCGTCTTTTTCGTGGCTTTCTCCTTTTCTTCATGAATTTTGATTTACCAAACCTTCATCAATGTTACACCTTGCTTCCATTTATCAATTTTTACTTCCATTTTGTTGTTTCTTCCATTTGTCACTAAAAACCTATCCTTACCACTTATAGAAGATGAAGATCGTAGGATGCTTAGGAGCTAGAGCTAAGTGACTTTTTGAAGATTTGAAGCTAAATAAAGTAAGTTATGCTTTAATTATCATGGGTATGGTTAAATGAAGCTAGAATGATGAGTAAATTAAGATTTGAAGACTTGATTATGCAGTGCTTATGTATGTGTTGTGGGTGATGAAAAGTTTATGTAAATGTCTTGCTTTTGTATATGTAGGATGGATAATAATTCATATATTGTTATAGAGATGTTTTTTAGGTAGCATGATCATGATAATGGTGCTAGGATGAGTACAGAAAATTGATAAAGAATGGGTATATATACATGTTATGTTTTTAGTTAATGATCAAATATAGATCATAAATTAGTTTGTGAATGATATTGAGTTGAAATGGAGTTGAGAATGAAGAGTAAATGAAATAGAAAAGATGATCTAGGTACAAGATGGGTTAGATGTAAAATGTTGGAAGTTATAAAATTTGGAAAATTGGAAGAGAGCTAGAAAATGTTAGCAGTAACATTTACAATAATTAAGCTTTTGTATTTTAGCTATAACTTGTTCTATAGTTATCCAAATGAGATTATTTTTAATTTGGATTAAACTAGAGCCATGGCTATATTTTTCATGAAGACATAAAATATAAATTATGTCCTTAAGAGTCTTAAAATTAGGCATGACATTGAGAACTGGGCGCAGCAAATTGGTGGATAAATGTATATGTTTGTGTTCTGTTTTGAGAATAAGAGAATATGTTCTACTTTGAGTGTTTATGATCAAGTAAGGAATATGAATTATGTATGGATGATGTTAAGTTGAAATTAAGTTATACTTGAAGAAGTGTCAACTTGAAATGATGAATGTTGAATGTGAATTATTTGAGACTAGGAATGAGATATGTTATGGAAAAAAGGTAGGAATTTATGAATGATAAGAATTAGTTGTAAGTGATGAATCAAATAAGTAGAGATTAAAGAGTTTAATGAAATACAAATTGGTATTTGAATTGTTATGAAGTGATGTTCCATTAGAGGAAGTAAATTTGGGAAATTTTGAAGTAAAAGTGAGGTTAGGATAGATGTAGAAACCATTGGGAATGCCCTTGAGTGAGTTTTGTCTCACCTATGTCTATTAAACGAACATTAAGTCTGCTAAACAGACCTTCTTGGGTCTGGAAAGGCTCCTAGCCTCATCCATGTCTATTAAACCGACTTTAGGTCCGCTAAATGGACCTTCACGGGTCTGAAACACGCCCAACCCCGTCTATGTCCGTTAGGGGGGAGTGTATGTCCACTTAGCGGACATCTACGGGACACTTTTAGAAATTTGTGATTTTTACCATCTAGATGGAAAAATCTCTCTTTAGGGTCTTCATGAAAGTTGTAGATCTTAAATTTCTCTTTGATAGTGTCCTAGAATGACATTAATTTGACATCTACAAAGAAAGTTATGCTTTTTGACCCATGATATGTTTGTTTATAGATGATTGACTTATCAATGTTTTTCCTAAAGATATTTAGGCTTGATTGTGAACTTGAATGAGCCTAGTTGATGTTGGATTGAGCTATTTAAGTAAGGAAAGTGTTTTAGATGTTAAGGAATGATTCCAATATCATGTTAATTGGTTATGAGACAAGTATTAAGGAAATGTACCCAGGAATGTCATTGAACATGCATTGTATATATTTCATTTACTTAAATGTGCATCAATGAATACTTATAATTGTGCAAAGTTGTGATGTATATGTTTTGCATGATATAGAGGAACATATAGAGCACCATCATCCAGACGTTGTCGGGACTTCGAGACAATAGCTTCTGGAGCAAACTATGAGTAACCTAGACGGTTTCACTCAATTAATTGTTTATGCTAGATTGGTTTGAATTATCTTATGAATGTGATTTGATTGTGTTGATTCCAAAAAATGAAGATTTGAGGCTTCTGATGTATGAATTTGATATTGAAGTGTTACTTGTATGTGAATATAAATAAATAAGTATTACTTAACTATTTTTGTTGAATGTCGGACTAAGGTCCGACAATAAATGTGTTCTGAATGTGAAAGCATGTGATTGATTAATAATGCGTTAATGTGAAGCATTCCAATACATGAATGTATGAAAGATAAACGTAGTTGTAACCGAAGTTGCCAATATAAAGAGCTTAAAACTCAAACTGTGATCAGAGCCTCAGGCTCAGTTATGAATGTACCTAGTATCCACTAAGGGATATGGGACATTATCTAATATCGCTTGGTATCTACAAGGGATATGGGCTAGTAAAAGGGCACTTGGTCACATCTTTGTATAAATGAAATGTACAGTATGATTGTTATGAAAGTGATATGTGATGCTTTATGCCAAAATGCAAAGATGTGAAGTATATGTTACGTGTGTTGATGTGTTATATAAATCGAGTGAATCATTGATGATAGTTATCTCATTGAATTCAAAAAACTTATCAAAATTGTAACGTTAATTTTTTAGGATCGAGAGAGGACTTTAGCTACTAAGAGACTCTATAAGAAGTAATATTCTTGTATTTTTGGAAAGAAGAAATGACTCAAAGGTCAGTCAGCTGAGATTGGTGGATTAGATAGAATTTTTGTATAATTCCTCATATGTAGTATATTTTGTATTTAGTTTTGTCATTGTACATATTCATATGATACTATAAAGCTACAACGTACATATTGTTTAAGTAATGAAATGAGAAATTTGGCTTTTAAATATTGTGTCTTTCTTGATGGTGTCTTAAAAGAGAATAAAGGATGATGATGCCATATTTAAGTGAATATTGTGAATGCTCTAGCGTGCCATTATCATAAGAAGGTATTGGAATATCTTCAAGGTGTTCCGATATGTACCCCGTGATAATGGGGCGCTACAGTATTGTTGAAAATCCATCGTAAGTCACCTACTCACCTATCAACATGCCCATGTCAACAAAATTAAGTAAGTTGTATAAGAAACAAGAAGATACGTAGCCACTAATATACCTATGCCAGAGACTGTGTTTGCATTTTGTTTACAATTTTTCATGTTTAAAAAAAATTAGAAAGTTGCACACCCACTATCTATGCTAGTGATTCGCACAGATTTTTAAATGTTTTGATTTTAGTGTCATCACAGTTGTGTTAAGTCCCAACTCACCTAAGCATGTCAATGAGCCGAGTGTAAAAAATGACGTCATTTTTGACCCATGGCTCGGTCAATTTGGACTAAAATTGACATCCATAAACACACCTGTGTAATTTGTCATCTTATTTTTTCTTACACAACCTAGATATATTCTTGTGTTCTAAGCCGTGTTAAACTAAGTAATAACTCATTTGAGTTACACACCTATGTTATAGCCTAACATACCCATGTTATTTAAAAATTAACCTTAATTTTTTCAAGACAGGGTAGCTACACACAGTGTGTTACTGCCTGCATTAAGCAAAATCATTTTTAAGTTGCACTCTATCACTCAAAATCTCTTTTTTTTTTTCACTTTCTATCCAATCTTTCTGTTGTGGGAGACGCTTATCCACCTCCGCCTTGTGCGAAAACCATCTTACAACCTATTTACCTTGGAATTTTATTAATTTAAGATATGCTTTATGCTTTATTTCAGTTGTTCTTAATTTATTGAATAGTTTAGGAAAATTAGGTTTATTTAGGATTACTCTTATGATTGAAAGAGTTTTGGAGTTTAATTAATATTCTTGGGCTATTTTACATATTGAAATCAAATTTTCTAAGGATTTTATAATTGTTTTGGATTTATTCACGTAAATTTCAATACCTTAGGGTTGTTAATTGATCTTTTATAAATTCAAATATGCAACTGATCATGTTTTACAAATTTTACATTTTTGTTAGGCTTTTACACTGTTTGATTATGTAATATTTAGGTAATTTAATTAAGATGTTTAGACAAATTGATTACAATTTTGTAATACATTATAGTTTTATCAACTGCGTCAAAATGAACTTTAACACATTTTTTAGCATGATGTATATACAGATCAATTTCTTTTATTTTGTAAGAATTCAAAGAATTTGTCTCTAATTTTTTAGTGTATATTAAAAAGATTACAAATATATATTAATTAATATTTAAAATAAACGATTTGATGGAATTACAAATTTAAGTCAAACAACACGTTGGGCTGACCCATAGTTTTAGGATTCGAACTATATGCAACAATTTTCAATAAAAATTATTATTCGTATTAGGATTGCAATATTTTCATTCTAATATAGAATTGCAATTTCTGTACCATTAAATGAAGTGATAAACAGTCCTCTTATGTATTTAAAATGATTTTCATGTGCACTAAAATCAGACCAGGAACATATATATTTATCCAACTTAAATTTTATTTTTAAGAAAATGAATCGATTCACTATATTATTACTCCTTTTTTTTAATATATAGTCAAGACTAGTTTAACTTACTCGAAAGGAAAACATTAAGAGAGCAACATCAATATCACAGATTGAGCACTTTAAGTAGGTCCACATTAACATTTTTGCTACACAGAAAGAATGGAGCCTTATGATACACAAGAGTGGGCAAATTATTCATCCAAGAAACCCAACTTATTTCCTAGATTAGTTACTCAAACCAAAAGGGTACGACTTTGTTTCTCGATAGCATTTCTTGAGGATGTGGAATAGCTACAAGGAGCAAATTTCAGGAGTCAGGCATGTGATTGAATGTCTTGTCATGCGTTCTCTTTCTGAAACAGGAATATGGAGTTGAGGGCATTCATTGTTTATTTATAACAAAAGTGGCCGGTTTGTGTTTTTTTCAGTCAAGTTGAGTTGAGACAAAATGATCCAAGGTAAGTTTCGAGAACTGCTACTAAATCCTTGAAACTGAATGCTATTTAAGTAGAGGAATACTACAAATTAAATGCTATTAGTTTTACTAACAGAATGAGACTGATTAATACAAAATAGCAACTTTACGAGACTTGTCTTATTCGCTGTTCTGATGAAATCGGGTTAAGAAAATTTGTGTCAAGAAACTGTTTCAGATCTCTGTAAGTCTCTTCCTTTTTTTTCAGCTATCTCCAATAATTTTAAAATGTTGAAAGATTTCCTGAACTAATTTATATTAAGTATGGAATTAGTTATAACAAACTTTTTTAGGAATATGCGAATAGTTGGTATCTTCTGCTAACAAGTGGAATAGTAGGTTCCATCCTTGGAAAGAGTTTCCAGTCAACGACAATCCCCGTCTTGTTGCGCCACATTAATGCGGTAACGAAGTTTGCGGTTATTATAATTTAGAAGAATAAGTTAATTTGATTATGGGAATTAGTGACAGTCAAATAGGTTTTTTTTTTTAAAAAATTTAGAAGAATAAGTAAATTTGATTATGGGAATTAGTGACACTCAAATAGTTTTGTTTTTCCTTGAAATTTTAAAATAAGCCTAAGTCGAGGAGAGTTTATGGGTAAAGATTACAGGCAACTTATAATATAAAGTTTAGATGAGAGTTGTTGGCAAGTCTGATGATTAAAACAAGTTACAAAGTCTTGGTTTGATTTTTATGAAAATGAACATATAAATATAATACTGAAGACTCCTAAGTCGTAACCATTGACATACCAACGGTAACCGGTACCCTTGGCGCTAGATTCTTTTCCGACGTATTTATATATATTTTTTTGGCGAATATCAAAGATTATGAAGTAGCAAAATAATGGCGAGAATTTAGGTTGGGCTATCATTTTCTGACACAAGTGTCGGTGACGGGACTGTGTCGAGGCTCCTAGGTGTTAAAAATGTAACAAATGCGAGCTTGTGAGAGTGTGTGTTTTATACATAACTCTAATGAGGTAGGTTGTCTGCTCTAACCCAGTCTTTGTTAAACTTTCCACTTCATCTACATTTCTCTGAGTCTATTTATTACCTCACAAAGCTCTAAGCTTTCAACACTGGCCCCTTCTGTCACGCCTCACTCAAAGATCAAAACTTTGCTTTGCGAAACCGCTATTTCTCTCTCTTCATTGACGTTTGAGCTGTTTCTCCTTGGTGGGTTCCTAACTTTTTTGCTTATATTGATATAGAGAGGAAGCTTGAGGCTGTAAGATAGAAAGCAGGCAAAATGGGTGTGGATTTGAGGCAAGTGGTTGCTGGGATATTAACAGTAACTATGTTCGTGATGCTTGGGGACATGATCAAGAGAGATTACCTTGAACCCATTGAAGTATGTTTCCTTGTCTGGCATTCTTTTCCATTTTAAGTGCTTAGATCTCGAAAGTCCCTCTTACAATTCAACATCAGTTTCTGTTATACCTTTTTTTTTTTTTGGTCCCCCAATTTAAAACTTCAAAGATTACATTCTTATGTGTTATCTATTGCCAGCATTATTGGTTTCTTACGGATAAGATCCCCAACGTTGCTTTTATTCAATGGCCGTAGCTTTATTAATTTCTCTTCTTTTGAAAGAGGAAGGTAGTCTTAACTAGTTGTCATAATGTATTTGCTTGTGTGATAGGCTAAGATCTTTAAGTAGAATATATTGTTCTAATCAGTCTATATATTATATTTGTTGTCTTAGCTGAATGAGACATTAGGATGGCTGGTTCAGTTTGTGGATTGAGCACGAGCGAAATAAATGAACTCTTTCCAATCACATAGGCTGACCTAGTTACTGGTTATTTTTGCATGATAAAGCGGGATATAAACTTCATGTTTTGTCCTCATGTTTTGCCATCTCCAGTTGGAAAAAATGTTCTTTGGTTAGTATTAGGCAACTCATTTAGAAAGTTATTGATTATATTACACTTCCAGTTCTATCATTTCCTTTCCCCCATCTTTTTTTCCCTCTTTATAGTCCATTCTTTCCGTTTTATATTTTCGCATTTTTAAATTTATGAAGGAAAAATTTCCAGAAGAAGTAAGGGACCTTGAGTTTCATGGCGGTAAGGTCTCAAAGCAAGGGCTTGCTACATTCTCTAAGACAAGTGATGGGCCTTGGGTGGTGGATGGTGAGCAGCTAAAACCATGTTGGACGAGATACGATTCTGGTTAGTTAATACATCCCCAAAATCTTAGTAATTTAACTCCGTTTCTTGCACAAGGATGTACCATTTCGCATACTCACTGATGCACCAATGGTTACAGCTTCACTTTATGCTTTTCATTCAGTACTTACTGTCATTTTTTCTTTGCCAACAGATGAGGTAGATAAATTAAAAGGGTATGTAACTTTCTCGTTAACTAATGGCCCAGAGTATCATGTGTCACAGGTACTTTTAGCTACCATTTAATCCATCGGAACTTTTAGTTGTTTTTATATTGCCTTCCATGCTAAATAAACAAAGATTACTCAGAAACAGTATTAACTTCCTGTTGCAATTCTTTTGGCATACCAGTAGGTTGTTTTATGTTCTTTTTGCTGGCAAAACTTTCTAATGTTGGATAATGTTTGAATAATCTTTTCCACTTAATTGTGTTTGTTTGAATATAAGCTTATTAACCTAGGAGCTTCATTCTGGGTCTTGATACAGAAATTATTAGAGGAGTATTTCCTGTACTGTTTATCTTTCTTTACTTAGTCTAAGTACTCAGTCAACATGAAAAATCACTAGACAATGCAATGATATTGGACAGTCTGGAGCAACTATTTAGGAGAATGGAGCAGAAAAGCAGCATAAAGAATTACAAAATTAGGAAAAGGAAAAATGAAAGCATGCAAGAAATTCAAACATATGTTAGTCAATAATAGTGTTCTAACATGGAAACTGGATTTATAATAGTTTAGGACCAAAAACCATACAAACATATATAGTTTATGCCTAGGTGTATTCGGCCAAATTTCTTATTAGGTGGTCTTGCATCATGCAACTGGTTGGTTCTTTACTGATTTCTAAAGTTTGTTAATGTTGGATCTGTTCTTTGTGTTCATCTTGAGATGCTCACACGACATTGTACAAGCATGTTGTTGGCTGTATTATGATCATGCCATCATTTATTAAATCTATGTAGTTACATTTGGCCTTTCACTATAAACTTATGATCAGCTTTATAGGTTATGTTATGCTTTATGTAATTAATATAACTGTTCCATACAACTCAAATTCTTGACATGTACAGGGATTGTGTTGGTTTGAGACATTTGACTTTCTCTCCTTCCCTAGATTTCTCCTATATTTCTCCCATTTCATCCATTCTTCAACTGTTCCTCACTTTTTCCTAGGGTCTCTTCTCAATTGCTATGAACTTACCTCATTCCCCTACGTTCTTGTATTTTACTTCTCTGTTCCTCTACTTCATACTTGTGCTCCATAAACATTTGTAATAATTGTCTTTTCTTTCAACTTTGGAAAAAAGAATTGTATTGCATTTGTCTTTCATTGGTAGTCCGTATGTCTAAATTTGTGACCCTTTGATGTATTGATGATAGTGATGAAAAGAGAATAACGTTTATAAAAGAACTAAAAGAGAGAAAGTCATTCACACACAAACTTTGATTAGGTGCAATGAAGAGTGAGAATTGAGGTGATAGCAAGGCAACAAGGGTTGAGATTTAGTTTATGCTATTTTTCTTATTAGATAGGGAGTAATAATATGTAAAATATATTGTCATAGTTTATTTAGGACTTAGCTTATTTAAGAATAAAGAATCCTTATTAAAGAATGATTTCTATTTTGGATATTTTAGTTAGGAATCCCATTTGTACTAGATTAAAGGTTTGTATATCAACTTAAAGAAGTGTTCCTTCATGCATCTAAGCGTTGTATTTTTGGGTTTTGTTGTATCCTTCTGTGGAGTAGAGATGGATCTCGAGAGAATTAAGACTATGCTTGATTGGTCTATCCAAAAGGATGTGCATGAGACACAATGTTTTCATGGCCTGGCTACATTCTTAAGGATTCATAATAAATTGGCCAAATTTAATAGGATCCAAGGATACCATGTAATATATTTTTAGTACCATAATGGTACCTATAACCGATGTATGATGAAGCGTTGGTTTTACTTGGGCAAAGATAACAACTAAAGCCTTTGAAGAAATCAAGAAACGGATGATTGAATCTTCTGTTTTACTTTCACATTGCTCAAACTACTTGTGATGAGTCTAATTTGGGAACTAGAGATATGCTCAACCAAGAAAGACTCCTAATTGCTTACTTCAATTAGAAGTGTAGAAACAACGATATTGGACCTATGATAAGGAATTTTTCATAGTAATACATTCCCTTTAGTATTGGCGTCATTATATCTTGTATAAGGAGTCTATTCTATATTTGGATAAGAATCTTTTAAACACTTCAAGTTCTAAATGAACTTGAACACAAGGCACGTCTTATAATTTAACTTTGTTACTAAACATTGGCAAGAGTTGAGACAACAAATATGTTGAGTAGAAAGAACCATTTCCTTAATGCTTTGGCAATAAAAATTGTGGCATTTGATCACCTAAAAAGAAAATATATTTCAAATTGCGATATTTGGATAATTTATTCAGAAATTGCACTGGACAAAGGGACAACCACTTCCCTTTTATTTATGATCTATGATGATTAGAGAAAATCAAGTTTGCCTACCCAATATTAGTATAAGGGAAAATGAGATTGGGAATTACATGGAGGGGCAGCAGGTCACTTTGGAAGATATAAAACCATATCAATAGTTAAAGACTGCTTTCTGTAGGCCCTCTTTAAATAAGGACATGCCTAAGTTCATGCAACAATATTAAATATGTTGTTAGCTAATGGAAAGAAGCAAGGATTTCTACTATATGCATAATTGTATCGCGTAAACCATGCTAGGAGGTAAGTATGGATTTTGTCTTAGCATTGCCTAATTTTAAAGAGGCTATGATTTTATTTCGTGGTGGATGATAGGTTTTCTAAGATGAATTATTTCATTCCATGACTCAAGACTTATGGTCCACATTGCTACTCTTCTTCAAAGAGTTTGTATGTCTCCATAGATTGCCTTTAACCATTATCTTTGATTGCGATGTGAAAATTATAGAGTTATTTTTGGAGAACTCAATGACAAGCATTGAACACTAAGCTTAAGTTTTCAAGTTCTTTTCATCCACAATCCGGTTAGCAAATAAGAGTAGTGAATAAAAGCTTTGGGATATTGTGAACAATTGGGACCTAATTCTTCTTACATTTGCATAGAATAGTTCTATAAATAAGTCAACTTGTAAGAATTCTTTTGAGATAATTTTTGAAGTTCAACCAAGGAGGCCTATTGATTTGATTCCTTTACCACAAACAATAAGAGTTGGTATGGAAGCTAAAGGTTTTGCACAACATAAGAGAGATATCTTTGATGAGGTATAACAAAAGATAACAACCAACAACTTGACTTATAAAGAACATATTGATCAAGCTTGTTGTTTGGTCTAATGAAATGTAGGGGATATGATGATAGTAAGGATTCGTCTAGAACATTTTCTAACAGACAAATATAAGAAACTTTATTCAAGAAGCGATGGACCTTACAAGACCTATAAAAAGATTAGTGTTAATGCTTATGTTTTGGAATTACCAAGTGATATAGGAACTAGTCCTATTTTAAATGTTGTAGACTTAACTATATATCATAGATGTGATGTTACACATTCTCTGATTGCAGCTGTGAAAATTCCAAGCATTCTCTTCTCCAATAGGAGAAAGAGGATGTTCTCGATGAATAATTCTGGCTACAAGAGCTAGTGGATATTGACAATTTCTTGTCAATTGGAAAAGAAGATCAATTTTTGATAGCATTTGAGTTTTATAATCTAAATTTACGAAGTTGAATCCAAACTTGATCAGTATTTGTCACATTCTATGTTGAGGAAGACTTTAAAATATTCAGGGAGAATTGATGCAAAAGAGATTAATAGTTTATAAAATAACTACAAGAGGACAAATCACTCAACCACAGACTTTAATTTGGTGAAATGAAGTGTAGGAGTTGAGGTGACGAGAAGGACTGAAATTTACTTTATGCTAAGTTTTCCTTATTAGATATGGAGTAATTATATGTTAGGTATATTGTTTGTGACTTAAACTTATTTAAGAATAAAAAAAAATTATTAGAACATGATTTGATTCTATTTTGGATATTTTAGTTGGGAATATTCTATTTTGAATATTTTAGTTGGGAATCTCTTTTCTATTAAGGGTTCCAAGCATTTTTTTATATTTACGTATAATCAGTCCTCTCATAAAGTAAATTTTCTCTACAAAGTTGGGCTTTCAGTTAGAAAGTGTGACTCTTAGCTTTAGGAGTGATTCTTAATTCCTTACCTTCTATTGCTTGTTTTACTCACTAAAATTCCAATACTTTTAGCCTGAGTTTCTAGCCCTTAAAAGCCTAAATTTTCAGTCATATCAAACTTGAAATTCAAGCAGCCAAATTCTTTAAGATTTTGTGAGTTCTACCTACTAGTTTAACATATGTTCTATTTGTCCTAAATTAATTAGCCTTCCTCTCATGCTATAATGTCTGAACTGACATCATGTTGCTCCTGTTCGTATGTGCTTCAGTAATTGATTGGAAGTTTGCCTTGCTTTTAGAAAATGTCATAGTTTCTCTATAGCTGTCGCTCGATGAGCGGTCTAAATTGACTCTCTCACTTTAATGGCTATTATTTGTTTTTTGTATTGCATTGAGAGGCTTTTGGTTAATTACTAGTTCACTTTTGATTCATTTCCATGCTTACCTAATTGTAAAGTCTTGTTTCTTGCTCCTTGTCTAATCTAGTTTCTGGTGACTGCATTCTGTAGATTGCCGATGCAGTGGTAGTAGCACAACATCTAGGAGCAACTCTTGTGCTCCCGGACATAAGAGGAACCAGGCCAGGTGATGAGAGGTACATGGTCTGCTCTCACTAGCATTTACTAATTGATCTTCTTTGTTAATACATTTCTGAAGACAAACATCAGTGTCCATGTTCCTTCTCTTGTCTTTTGGATTTGGTTGGTTTCTCTATGGTTACAATACTTGCTTTTCTGCTGCTGCATCAAAGAATCCATCCTCTGTCTTTTATCATACTACTGCTGCAATTTTTATTGCGTCTTTTGCCTCTTCCTTGACTTCATTCCTATCAGACAAAAAAAAGTGCAAGTTTGTTGTGACTTCCTAACATCTAAATCTTTCCATTGGCTTAAAGAAATATATGGAATGATTATTCAACAACTTATTTTTTGGAAATATTTAGATATATTATCATTTTGTGACCGAGGAATACATTTCATTTATTGACGTTTTATTTACTCTCAAAGGCTTGCCAGCAAGATTTAACCATACTTATAGTGCATACCTATATTGGCAGTCCTGAATCAGCCAGCGCAAGCCCTTTTTAGTAATACTCTTGACAAATAAATGATCGAGGAAACCTAAATAGTCTAATTCAAGTTTGGATCAACTATTAGTTTGATATGAAGTTTTTGTGTAGATATTAACAGAACTGAAAATTTCAGGAAGTTTGAAGAAATATACGATGTTGGGAAATTTGTCAGAAGCCTGGATGGTTCAGTGAAAGTAATTAAAGATCTTCCTGATGACATATCAATTAGAAGTTTTTCTGTTGTCAAGGTCCCCAATCGAGTAACAGAAGATTACATTGTAGAACAAATTGAGCCAATATTTAGAACAAAGGGCAACATCAGACTCGCTACTTATTTCCCCTCGGTAAATATGAGGAAGACCATACAAACTAGTGGTAGCGAATCAGTTTTATGTTTGGCAATGTATGGAGCTTTAGAGTTGCAGCCAGAGGTTAATGAAGTGGTTGCCTCAATGGTTGAGCGGCTAAAAACTTTGAGTCGTAAGTCTGATGGTCGTTTTGTGGCTGTTGACTTGAGAGTTGAGATGCTAGAAAAGAAGGGCTGCCACCAAACTGGGGCAAGTCGAGCAAAAAGTTGTTATAATGCACAGGAGATTGCTATATTTTTGAGGAAGATTGGGTTTGACAAGGATACCACGGTCTACTTGACTCAGTCTAGGTGGGATGACAACCTTGACGTTCTGAAGGATATATTCCCCAAAACTTACACAAAGGTAAAGCATCATTTCTTTTAACCGTTCCTTGCGGTTATTATTCAACTGGTCATTGGTAATGTTTTGATGAAGTTTGATATGTGATTAGTAAATGGATCTTGAGATGATTTTTCTAATGGAAGAATCCAGGGGATTATATGAATCTGTCATCATCACTAGCTGACTTGTCTAGTTGAAAACCTTTCGGTTTTCCTAATAACCGTGAAGCTAACAAAGTGTTTATTGCAGGAAAGCATAATATCTGCAGATAAGAAGTCAAAGTTCCTGGAGTCAGAAGATTCGGAGATTGAAAAGGTTATTGATTTCTACCTTTGTTCTCAAAGTGATGTCTTTGTCCCAGCCATCTCAGGTTTATTCTATGCCAATGTTGCTGGCAAGAGAATAGCATCGGGTAAGACCCAGATACTTGTCCCAGCTGAAATTCCAGGTTCCTCAGCTCCTGTCACCGATCATTTTTCACCCTACATCTTGAAGAAAAACCACATGGCGTATTCGTGTTTTTGCTCCTAATCTGTACGGAATCAGAATTGTGAGGAAGAACAAGACCTTCTAATTCAAAGTTTCAAGAGTCTGCAGCTGTTTTTGTAAAGAAACTATGGTTGAGATAAAAGTAAGTGTTGCACACGTTAGTATGGGGCACAAAAGCCAGGTAGTATTGAATATGTTCCACTCTATGGTGAGTCCTTAAGATTGCATAAGAAGCGTACAGTAGGCTTCATGTCTAAGAATTTGTGTTTTAGTCTTGTTTTGTTTTTCTTATATTATTTTTGTTTTGTGGAATCCAAGTGACATTTTATACTCATTTCGTAATTGTATGATTGATGGATGTCTTAAAGACAGTTCAACTTCCGTGAGATTCTGTTGTGTGAAAAGATTATTCATATTTTTTATTTATTTTGGTCATTGTACCCACCATTCGAAGCCCTTAATGGAGAAAGTTGCTGTATGGCATGGGTACTTTGATAACTCTAGAGGACAGCCGTGTCTGTGTATGCCCTAAGCAGAATATAACGTAATTGAAGTTTTGGCGTTGCCTAAAGTGTTTGTTTTCCAATGATAACAGTCATTTCATTCCTACCCTCTCTCTTGCTTCCTAAGGTTGACCGAAGCTTAAAGATGCACGTAAAGTATGATACCGGATGCCTAGTTTTTGGCCCATCAAATCCTCCGTTCTATTTTTTGTGTACTAATTTTGTCCCTTTTAATCTCAACTTTCCATTTATATGGAACCTACATAAATGAAAGGTTGAGATTAAAAGGAGCAAGATTGATACACAAAAAATGGGATGAAGGATCAAGTTCCTTTTTTTTTTTTTTTTTGGAAATTTGAATCTCGAGTATGCGTACATGCGTGCTCTGACAAATCAATCAATCAATCATCCGATGCGTCAGCTTAATCTTCATCATATTTCACGAGGGCAGTACTTCAAACCTGGTGATACGCCGGTTGATTATTTAAGGTGAAGCTAGCAGTGAAAGTTCTGCGATGAAATCAACTGTGAGTGAAGAAACAACTGTGTGTGTGAGATGATTAAGTTTCACTGTAGAAGATGGTAGACAATTTAATGACAATGACAATGACAAACATTATTCGTATTACCAAGTTATTTATCTCTTCGGTACCCAGCAATGTTGTGAATACCGTATCGGGTTCGGTACCGGATTAAATTCTGAAACGGAACTGTACCAGTACCGTTTAGGGAAATTTTTTAAATTTATAAAATAGTCTCTAAAATTTTTAAAATTTGTAAAATAATTCATATTGGTATATTACACAGTTGTACTGTATGTTTTACTAGTTACTGTTTACATCAACCATGCTTTCAAAACTTTTAATAATAAATAATAATTACAATTAATATGAAATAACAATAA
>JAOQMP010000005.1:33762694-33772976 GCA_027563575.1 Erythroxylum pedicellare
TTTGTTCTGTTCCGTCTCCTCCCTTCTGTCTCGTTCCGTCTCTGCCCCCTGGAGACAGCAACCAAACACTACCATAGGGACGGTAATGGTATGGCTTTGTATATTTTTTTTAAATAATTTTTTAAAATTAAAAATATAAAATAACATTTTCTTTTGATTAGGTCTAAGTTTGAGATTTCTAAGACCATGTCCGCTCGAGGCATAACTCTTTTAAGCAAAACGTTAGTTTGGGCCTGAGCTTAGCCCATAAGTCGGTCCATTAAAAAAACTTAAATCTGTCTCATAGGTGAACGCATTGTTATTCTTATGCATACAACTCTTCCTTTTCTTTTATGGAAAAAGTTTTGAGATTAATTTTTAAAGATAATTCTTATTTTCAATGATAAAAATATGATTTTAATAGAAAGAATTTTTATTTAATAATAATAGCTACTAATAATTACCAAAGATTAGTTACGTAGTTAGAATCTTTGTTTTGATTATTTCAAAGAAAATGGGATGGTTAAGGATTGATTTACAAACAAAGAGAAGATGTAAACCTATGCAAATAGGATGAGAATAAAGTTTTTAATGTTAATTAATAAAGATGGTAACAGTGAGAAAGTTCCAAAAAAGGGCATAATTAGATTTGATCTTGACGAAGATAGAATGCTAGAACAGGAAAAGCCATCAGAGAAGCCTAGTTAAAATAATGCGTGGAAACTTGCAAAATCAAATCCAATTAGATCCATAGCTAAATTCATATTTCAAAATTTAATCATTCTTTATCTTATTTTAAAATTGTAACACAAATGATGAAAAAGCCATGCATGGAGAATTGACTTGAAGATAAAAAGTTGACAAAATAAAAATTTTTAAAACAATCACCAAACTTTATGTCTGTATATCAAATTTTTTTATCTATTCTATGAAAAGAATTATCGTATGACTATATTGTGTTTATGTTGTTTGAACTTAGTGATTAGACTCACAAATTGAAAGTTTTTAAATACAACTATGCTTAGGTTTCCAAAAACTCTATCTTAACCTTAATTTTTTAAAGTTTGGAACATAGTAATGGAAGCTCCAACCTAAAATTTTGGACTCAAAAGAAATTGAAACCAAAATTTGTTGAATTCCTTATATTGGTACTTGTTAGCGTCTTAACTTTATAGGAAATGTAAAAAACAACCAACATTTCTCCTTTTGATAATAGTTAATTACGATATTGACTCAAGTTTAAAACAATTTGAAAACTTGGTTAAACCATGTTATTATATTGGTACCAAGTTTAAAAACTAAAAATATTTGATTAAAAGAAAACAGAAGTCTAACATTTTGTCACGCAAGGCTTTCGATATTCAAAGATATCAAACACGTGTCATGTATAACACATATCTAATATAACTATGTATATCTAATACCTTATTGACATGAATGAGAAACTAGAGTGTGGCAAATTAAAAAGATGCCTTTATAATCTATATGTATCATCTTCGTTTATAGGTCTCGATTTCTGTAACTTCATGCTAAATAACATATGGTAAACTGCATTAGAGAAATCTTGTTTTCTCTCTTACCGAATGCTAAATAACATTAGAAAAAACTTGTTTTCTCTTACCGAATGTTAAACAACATTAGAGAAAATCTTTATGTTCTCTAACTAAATGCTAAACTGCATTAGAGAACTTTTATAGGGATTAAAAACTTATATCCCCTTATGTTTTGTTAAAATTATGGATATTTGTACTAAGTTGTATGTGTCTAAATGATATAGGCTCAAGGTCAATCTGTACATATGCCCAATGAATTTTAAAATGCTTAAGATCGATATAGATCTTAAGACTTTCACATGTTTTATGACTTTGCACAAGAACATTTATTGTTGAGAATAAAAGAATGACCATCTATATTAATAAAAAATCCTAATTTTATAATACATCAAAATGTACAAATATATAAGAAGAAAATATATGATCCCTAACTAACATTGTCTAAGAATTTTAACATGCCCGTACTAGATACATATTCTCCGAATACTAGTGCACGAAGTCCTTTAGTCAACGAATCGACTAACATCCCCTCAATCCTTATATGTTTTACTTTAATGTCGCCTTTTTGAATCAACTCCTTAATAGTCAAGTATTTGACCTCCAAATGCTTAAACTCTGTGATATTCTTATTTTTATTACTAAACAATACAGTAGCAAGATTATCATAGTACAATGGAATGGGTCTAGCTATTGAATCTACCACAGACAACTCAAAAATCAAGTTTCTGAACCAAACCGCCTGTGTAGTAGCCTCATAGCATGCAATAAATTCTACATGCATGGTCAAGGAAGTTACTAGTATCTGTTTGAGACTCTTCTATGATACTGCACCATCTGCCTATATAAAAATGTACCTTGAAGTGGATTTGCGATCATTCGGACACATAGCAAAATTGGAGTTTGTATATCCTACAAGATTTAAATTGTTGACCCTTCTATATTTCAACATATAATTCTTGGTACCCTTTAGGTATCTCAACACTCGCTTAATTGCATTTCAGCTGTCTACACCTAGGTTAGCCAGATATCGATCCAGCAGTCCAAACAACGAATGCAATGTCCAACCTAGTGCACACATGGGCATACATCAGGCTACCAACCATACTAGAATACGAAACATTCCTCTAAACCTCTCTCTTAACTTTATTCTTTGGACACTTTGCCAAAGATAATCTCTCAATATGAAAGATTGGTGTTACAATAGGTCTACAGTCAGCCATATTAAACCTTTGTAACCCTCACTCAATGTATGTTCAAAGCCTAATGAGTGTTGAGATTTGTCTCGGTGAATCAGTATACCTAGGACAAAAGGTGCTTCACCAAGATACTTCATGTCAAAATGGTGAGCCAAAAGTTGCTTAATTTCATACAACATGGTCAATCATTTGACGTGAGCAATATATCATCCATATACAATAGTAGGAAGATGAATTTTCTCTCCCTAAACTTTTAATACAGGCATCTTTCAACTTTGTTTTCCACAAAGCCGAAAGAAGTCAAAACCTCATCAAACTTTAGGTACCACTGTCTGGAATCCTGTTTCAAACCCTATATTGATTTAGTCAACTTGTAAACCTTCTCAGTTGCTCCTTGATCTTGAAATCCTTTAGGTTGCTCCATAAAGAGCTCCTCATAAAGTTTACCATTCAAGAAAGTGGTTTTAATGTCCATATGATGTAGCTCCACGTCATAATGAGCTAATATTGCCATAATCACTCTAAATGCATCCTTTGAGGATACGAGAGAGAAGGTAACATTAAATTCAACTCCTTCTCTCTGAGTGAACCCTCTAGTAACCAATCGAGCCTTAAACCACTCAAATTTACCTTGAATGTCCTTCTTGGTCTTAAATAACCATTTGAAGTTGATCGGTTTGCAATGTTGAGGCAAATTATCCAGCTCTCATACCTTATTGTTCCACATATATTGCATCTCATCCTTCTTCGCTTCCCATAACAAGTCCACATAGCTAAAAGAAACTTTTGTAAAAGTAATTAGATCCACATCATATCCTATATCATAGTTTTGCTCACCCAAATAAACTATGTAATTTGATGAGATAGTAAGTCATCTCTCTCTAGTGGATCTATACAACTGCATTAGGCCTTGTACCCCAAGAACCTCTGTTTGAATAGGTATAAATTCCTGTGTCTACATAGATATAGTGCTTAGACCTTGATCCACGAGACCTGATTGTATGAGCAACAGATACGAGATAATTGTAGTATCTGTCCTGCTATCTCCTGAAGGGTGAGAGGGTCCACCCTTATAATGGGCATCGTATCTAGAAACTTAATCGTCTATGATTCCATATTATGACCCCTCCTTTTTTATAGTAAAACTTGTATTCCTTAAAGTGGTTGGGATATCCTACTAGATAGCAATGAGTGGAAGGAGGTTACAATTTTCCTTCATAAGGATTATATAACCTTACCTCTGTAGGGTAACCTTATATATGACTGTGTGAAAGGCTTGACTTCCACCATTTCTAAACTTCAAAAGGCATCTTAGGCATTGACTTACTTGGAACTCTATTCAATATATACAATGTTGTCTTAATGGCTTCGCCCTAAAGGTATTCAGGTAGGTTAGTTTTGCTCTACATCAACCTCATCATGTCTTTCATGATGTGATTGCACCTTTCGTCCACACCAATTTGCTTAGGACTACCGGCATAGTGAATTAAGTCAATATTCTAACCTATTTTGCATGTTTGGCAAAGAAACCCTTTTCCTATCCTGTACCACTGTGTTTGCCATAGTACTCATCTCCACGATCGAATCTAACAATCTTTATTGATTTTCTCAACTGGTTCTCAACCTCAGTCTTAAAGATCTCGAATTTATCAAAAACTTTAGACTTTTCTTTAAATAAGAACCCATAACTGTAACACGAATAATAATCTATAAATGTCCAAAAAATATCTAGCATTGAATAACATAGCTGTATAGGGTCCACTAATGTCTGTATGTGTAAGGTCTGATAAGCTAAAACCACGAGTTAACCCTTTCTTCTTTATTTGGGTCAACTTATATATGCAGCTGTTAACACATGTTTCCAAATCACTAAAGTTTAGAGTTTGAAGAATGTTATCCTTTATCAATCTCTCAACCTTATCTCTAGAAATGTGGCCCAAGCTTTTATGCCACAATGTAAGACATTTCCTTTATGAAAGCTCTTTTATAAGTAATAGGTTTGGCAATATAAGAAGAATCATATATTTCATTAGGGGTAAGACACATTTGATATAATCTGTAAGATAAGAAGGTAATTTTGATATGTTTTGCATTGATAGATATATTTACAACTAAACAAAATGATAACATACTCTATCTAAAACTGATATAGAGATCAATTTCAGTTTAAACAAAGGTATATAAAATGTGTCTCCTAAAATCAATACAAACCATGTATCGAGGTTTAAATCTACATTCCGTACATACAGAACATCTACTTCTTCATTACCTTTAGTCAGCCTTCTCGTGGATCTAAACCCCTGCATTATGGAACTAATATGATTAGAAGCTCCATTATTTATCCACCAAGAACTTGATGTGACTATAGCTAAATTGGATTCATAAATCATATAGGTTCAGGAGGTACCTAATAGCTGCTCCTTTTTGTCTTTCCAGAATTTTTACTTCTAGCAGGTAGATTTCCTATACCCCTTCTTCTTATAAAAAAAAACACTTCATATTCTTCATATCTTGTGGTCTCTTTGTAATCTTAGACTGACCAGTTTGTGAATGCAGAAAGGGTTTGTGATTCTTACCGTTACCCTTTTGGGGCTTTACCTTCCCTTTGCCTTTGGATACTGTATATAGGGTTGTATGAGAAGGATTCTTCAGCTTCTCCTCTGTTGTAACACGTCAGGAAATTAAGGCATTAATATCCTAAGTCTCATCCTGAGAGATATATAAAGTTACTAGCATCTCAAACTCTCACGGGAGAGTATTAAGAGTTTGGTGCACTATTCGTGTGTTAGGAAGGGGCACATCCAGCACCTTTGGCTTACCTTAAAGGTAAACTATCCTGATAATGTATTCCCTAACACCTCCTTCTCCTGTGTACCTTATAGAGAATAGAACCTCAATTAAGGTGCTTAACTTCGCATTAGACAACACCTTATACGACTGAGAAACACTATCAATAAACTCCTTCGCTATGTTTGTGTCTAGTAATTCACTTAGCAGAATGATCTGGGATCGACCTCTTAGTGGTCAAATAACACATCCTATTTGAACGCTCCTAGATCGTCAAAGCTACCTTATCAGCTTCCTAACTTATGTCTGTAAATGGAGAAGTTCTCTCTACCAACATCGCCATTTTAATGTCAGCCATCCCTAAGGCAAACTCAATATCCTTCTTCCACTTCATGAAATTGAAATCGGTTAAAGTGAAGCACCCTACTCTCACTGAACACATACCCGACATTCTGAAGGATGTCTGAGTACCTACCCCACAAGGTTGGCATACTAGAGCAGTCGAATAATTAACTTAATCATGGCATCATCATTTAAAATGTAAATGTCACAATATTAAAAACCCAAAATTCCTTATTTTATTTCTTAAACAATATGTACATTGTAGCTTTACAACAACACTCATATACATACATTAACAAAAACTAGTCAGAGTTTACATATCTATATATAGAACATGCTATGTACATGAGGAATTTTACAAAAAAATTTCTATATTCTTTAGTCTCAGCTAACCGATTTTTGAGCCATTTCTTCTATCCAAAAGTACAAGAACTATGCTTCTTATAGAGTTTCTCTGTCACTAGTATCCTCTTTCAAACTTGAAATATCAACATTGTAATTTTGGTGAATTTTGCGAGCTTAGTGATTTAACAATCCTCGATGGTTCACTCAAATCATATAACACATCAGCACATACTATCACATAATTCATATCATTTCATTTATCATCATGTAGCCTCACAAAACTCTTTTGTTCACAGTTTTCACATTTCTTACTCAACACAATTCAACAATTAATTTAAATCATTCAAAACATACATATTAAATGTATATGCAATGCTCATGAGACTCACTTCTAATTGTTATTGTTATGACTGAGCACCTATAAGTATCCCTATCTATTATGGATACCGGGATTATTAATAACTATCTTTTATCTGTTAGAGATACAGGGCTCACTATAAATAGTGAGCCTTTGGCTCTTAATCACTTTCTGAGCTTTAAGCTCTTTTTCGGTGGCTACTGCAGTCATAAAAACCTTTATCTACTCATACATTCATGTATTGAAATGCATCACATGTATTCAATCAATCAAATGTGTTCAATGTTACACATTCATATTCATAATCATAATCTCATTCATATTTGTCATCAGACCTTAGTTCGACATTCAACATATACATTAAGAATTACTTACTTCTTCAAATTCACATTCAACGAGCACTTCCAGTATGTTATTCATGCATCAAACACCTCAGACAGTCAACGTACGGAATCAACACATTCACATTCATACAATAATTCAACACAAAATTCAAAACAAACAATTAATCAAGTGAGACCATCTATGTTACTCACAGTTTACTCCAGATATCTATTGCCTCGAAGTCTCGACAACGTCTGGGTGTTGATGCTTTAATTTCTCTTTTATATCATGCAACACACATTTACACACATCAAAACTTTGCACCATTATATAAGTACTCATTTATGCACAAATGTGTATATGGATTATATACAATGCATGATCAATGACAATCCTAGGTATATTTCCTTTATTTTCATTTCATGATCATTCATACTTCAAGACTCATATAAGTCTAATTTGAACTTAGGTTTACACCTCAATAATACAAATTTATTCTAAGTTTATCACTCAATCAAGAACTAAGGTTCATGACTCAATACACTTGATCGTTGTAATGACATCAATCAATCATTATTAATCCTTTCCTAATGAATTCAGATGACCATGAAATTTGGTGGAGGGGAAGGAAAATGTGTGAGGAGTTTACGGTTCAAATTTCAAGTCAATCGAAGGTTCAGAGAAGAAGTTATGATCAAAAGAGTGAAGGGTGTTTAAAACTGTCAAAAAGCACTGTACTCTCACTATCACAATAGTGCTTGTGCACGATTATGCACTACCGGACGTCTCCCTTCTATCACGATCATGCTTGTGCACAATCATGCTCTACCTGATATCTCCTCTCTATCACGATCATCGTACAACTTCTCTGAGGTTTCCATTCTGTCATGATTGTGCTTGTGCATGATTGTGCAATTTCTTTGAAGTTTCCTTTTTGTCACGATCGTGCACTACCTGATGACTATTCTCAAAACAAATTTTTGGGTCAATTTGCATGGAAATTTTAACAAGGGAAAGGAAGTAATTAGGTAATACATTCGTCTAAAAAAATGTTTCCATATGTATTAGATTTCTAATGACACCAATTTCATACAATTTGATTCAGTATTCTGCAAGTGATACCTAAAATACTACATACTATTCCTAAACTGCAATAGCACACTGTACTCAACTTTAAGCCAAATTTTGAAACCCTTAAGGATAGAATTCAAATTCTAATTCTTCATGAAAAATATATAAATTAGTCTTTAGTTTAATTTAAACTTAAAATCATCCCATTTGGATATATACAAATCAAGATATGGTTAAAATACAGATGCATGTTCAGTGAAAACACTCCATCTAACATGTTCGAACACACTTCATCGCCATTTTAATCCTAGTTCATCTCTTTTGCTTAGTCTATCATTTCTAGCTTATGTCCTCGTTATTTCTTCTATATTCCTAATTCCATTTTAGCTCAATTTCAATCACAAACAAATCCTATTCTCTATTTGATCATAATATCAAAAACAGAACATATCATATACACACATTCATCATATTTTCTGAACATGTTCATCTTCATTACACCTTCATTTCTTTTATAACTTATCATTTTAATTTACCTCATTTTAAAACACCAAACTACTCTTTTTCTTTAACTCTAGACTCATTTTAGTTTACCTCTATAACACCCAAAGAGATCCACGTTAATACACCAAGAAAACAGAACATGAGCATATCATCTTTTTGTGAAATTTCTACACTCTTTTTACATCATCATAATAATCTTTCTATCTCAAAAATCATCTCTATAAAAACTTATGAAATATTACTCATCATAAACATAAAAACGAGACACCAATGTGTTCATTTCTTTATCCATGTTCCAACATATATAAAATACCATTTTATGATCATTTAACCTCTAACTATCATTATACAGTTTCATTTAACACTACCTATGATGATTAAAGCATTCAAAATCTTCAATCTCTTCAATAACACCAAGAAGCCCTAACTTCTCATACAACCACATACAATATCATGGAGGTTAGGAGGTTTAGGTTTTCTTGTGGAAGACAACAAGGTGAGAGTAGCAAGTGAAAGATGTGAGAGCTAGGTTCAACTTGAATGGAGATTGGTGAAAAAATTCGTAAAGAAGGTGAAGAAAAAGCCACGAAGAAGAAGAAGAAGAAAGCAAGATTGAAGACAATTTAATGGTCTTCCAAGTAATTATGAGAATCATGGGATAAAGACAAAGCTTGGCAAGTGACAACAATTCCAATCTTTATAGGTTTAAACTAGGTTCTCTTATTTAACTAATTGTCTCCTAATTTTCAATGGCATATGTCATTAAATCTCAACGTCCTTTATAAAAATTTTCTCTGCCATTTGACTCTTATTTCAACTACCATTTATTAATTGTCCTGCCACTTGGCATTTTTCCTAGTCCAAAAATACTAATAATTTCAAAAAAATTCCTAATTATACCAAAAATTCTAAATCAATAAATATACTCTCCATATCAATTTTCAATTCATAAAATCCACAATTCTTAATATAATCGCATTTATAAATCAATTATAGCCAAAAAATGTCAATGAATGCATGTACAATCATTTTAATGTGTGCAATAATTAATATTCACATATGTGTGTATACTATATTATGAATGAGCATGAAAGGCACTTTTTAACTTCTCAGAAATCTATTATGTACAATATTCTAAGGTTCTAACCCTTAACATGGGATAACAGGATGTTACATAAAGCCTCTATAGTGACAACATTGTTATTTACAGAAAAGGTGACTGCAAAATAGAAAATACAATGTAAAGATCTGCATAAATGCAGGATAACAACGATACTTAAAGCGTTAAAATAGTATCTATATTGAGAATCCGATCACACATATTTTAAAACATCTATGGGATGAATACATAATATATGCAATTAGGCCTCCACATAAAAGCAATCAGAGTACACGTCATCAACTCTCATGACACTGCCACTTACTGGCAAATAGATCATTCAAGTAACGAATTTCCTCTATCTAATGCCTTTATGCATATCTCAAAATCTCATGTAAGGCTAACACCTGTCAGCAAAATAACTAATCATGAGACTAGAGACATCCCTAACATGTAAGCAGTATATTCCAAATACTGATATGAAAGGGCACTGTGGTGACTACAATCTCATTAGTAACCAAAAAGACCACAAACATAAATGATACATTCTTATGTTACCCTCACATTTTACATAGGCATATCGTAGGCGCAAATGTATCATCAATAAATGTGAAAATTGAATGCATAGTCAAATTATCACATACTAGTGTTGAAAACATTATCTTTAAACTTTATTCAAGACTTTTATCACAAAAAATCTCAATTAAAGCAACTATCGTGCTTT
>JAOQMP010000005.1:33773076-33801176 GCA_027563575.1 Erythroxylum pedicellare
TGTTATAAAAAATAAAAATTATTTACGTGAAGTAGAAGAAGTTGATACAAATACTTTAGAGCATGACTTACAAGTCTTTAGATAGTGTTGAAGATTTTGAAATTTTTTAGAATAATGAGACAACATCCTTTAGAAATAAATTTTAATTTTTATTATGTTTTAAGTTTTATATTAGACTCAAATTTAGTTTTTTTACTTTTTATTTATTATATACCAATTTTATACCGATTTAATATTGGTTGAACCTTTAAACCTTTAACTTTTCCTTTGATCGGTTCGATGTCTGGCCCAATTTTTAAAACATTGAACAAAAGAAGAAAATATATGCATTAATTAGTATGATTTTAAGAGTCTAAACTGTTTCTATTTTATAGCAACCCAATTTTTCACAAGTTAAAAGGGAACTCTTCTATCCAAAAAATCCAACCAAGGTAGATTTCCATTTATCAACCCTTGCTTTGAAGTATGGAGAGTGGAGTAGAGACAACATGGTGTTACAAGGTATGATCAAGAGGATAGAAACTAAGTTTTTATTTTGAGAGGGTGCAATTGGTAAATCTTGCCTAAAAAGGAGAGGGTTTGGTTGCAACAATAAACGATTGTTTTTTTGTATTTTATTAATTAGTGATCTAAAATCAAGCTATGGAGGCCTCTTGCATGATATTGGAATTCTTAAATACTTAATTACGATTTTTCAAATTTTCAGCCTTATAGTAATAGATAACCAATTAGTAAGGCTAAAGGCTTAAGATGATAACACCATCTTGCATGCTTTTATTGTTGATCTCCTTAAGGATTTTACCATGGTTGAAAACTTCCAAGACTACCTTTATCTCTTTGATCATAGACTATGATTTATGGAAGAAAAATACATTGAGTCCATTAGGCCCTGAAGCTTTAGAGGGATGTAGTTTAAATAAAGACTTATCCATTTTTAAGGCAGTGAATGGAGAGTTAAGATATTTCTTTTCCTAAATGGAGATTTGATTCTTTAGGATATCCTTTAGAAGGGCTATAAAGGAATACACAACATTCTATGAAGCATAAGTTGAGGAAAGACATATAAGGGCCTCCTCCTTCAAATCTTCTTAATTGGTAATAATTGTCCAATCAACATTAGTAAGTGAGCTAATTTTATTTCTATTGCTCATGGACATATTAGTTTTAAAGTAAAATTTGTTGTTTTTTCCCCATCCTTTAGCCAAGTTATGCTTGATAATAAAGTAATTAATCTTTACTACCTAATTATAGGACCACATAACTCTAGTTTCTTAGGATTAAAACTCTCTATCACTTGGGTTTAGGTAGAGCATATCCTATATTTTTGAAAGCTTCTCTTTGGATTCTTTAACATATTTTTATATTCCATTAATTTTCCTCTTATTAAGCTTCTTAATCTTTTCCTTAATATATTGCATCCTGCCATATTAAATGGGCATTTTTTTGGCCTTAGCATTCTCCATGAAGACCTTTAATGATTACTAGTTTAAGTACTTTGTAATCAACCAAATGGTTATTAAATCTGAAGGGTGGTTACTGTCTTCCTCTATCTTTCATTAAGGAGATCTAAATGGGGGTAATGATATGACAGTAAGGGATTTTTAATACTTCCCAAGCTATCTAGAAAGATGGATAGCCAACAGAATTTAACAATTTTCCTATCTAGTTTTTCTAGATCAACCCACTTCCTTATTATTTATGCAAACATATGTAAAACTAGCCATTCATTCTAAAGCTAGTCATTTGAAGTTGGCTCATGCAATCCCTTAGTTCATCATAGTTATGGCTTTGAATTACCCTTCCTGTAGCCTCCTCAGAGTGAAGGGTGATATTGTAGTACCCTAGAGTAATCTATAGAGAAAATATGTTGTTCCCCAATCTTTCATATGATTCTAAAGCATAATCCTCTTAAATACAAGGTTGAAAGCATAGATAACAGGGATGTGCATATACACCCTCTCCTAAATTATGTTGATTTTAGTTATATATATTGATCCGAAATGTTATAATCCACAATCTCCATTTTATCCAGGTCATGCAATACTATTATCTTACTATAGTAGTGATCCTTATGGTTGGTAATGATTGTCCATCATTTCTTCAAAAAGATTGTTTGCTTTATTTATTCTCTATTAGCTGAATTTCTAGTAAGCCCATAAAAATATGGTTTCATATTATTAATGTAATACAAAACTGCCTCTTATTTAGTAGGAACGTTGAGTTTCCTAGTATTCTAAATTAGAAAAGACATTACTTAAAAGATGGAGAATTTTTTTCTACTCCTAGGATTCCTCCTTGAAACTATCATAAATTCTACATTTTCCTTAATTTCATGGTTGCCCTTGATTAATGAAATGTTAGTTCCTCCATCAATATCTTCATATTCAGCCCTGGAGTTTAAGTCATATTCCTTTATAGTTCCTTCTTCATCCATATCCTTATTTTTACGAGTTTTACTTCATTTAGAAGCATTATTTAGTGCTAGGGCTATCTTCATTCACTTTATTTTTATCATCATTCATGTTTACTTCAATCCATATTTTCTTAGAACCATCCAACTCATGATGTTTAACATTATCCTGTTTGCCCTCATCCCTTCATTCCTTGGCCTTGTTAATTAATACTAGATCTTTATATAAACTTCTTTATACCTTCTACCTATATACTTACAAATTTTTATCTTGATGGAGTTTCAATCTAATCTCCAATTGTATAAGATCTCAACCTAATCCTAAAACATTTTCCTCTCCTTATCTAGCCTCATTATAGGTATTATTTTTAGGAGCTTCTTTTCTATTTCCATGATTACACAAACTTTAACAAATTGAATTATTGAAATTACAACAGTGGATTTATTAAGGCATAAATGTTTCCTTATATAGCTAGATAAGTGACTTAAACCCTTCATATTCCAGTATTATAGTGGTATGTATGTATATTAATCTAAATTGGTATTTTCTTTTTATCTGATATTTTTTAGTTATAAACTATGTTTCCATTTTTACAAGAAAATAGGTCTTAAAAAGTAATGTTAGGGACCTACTTCCAACATGCTTTTAGCTTAATTAGGGGGCTCAAACTAAAAAAGAAATATGTCATCCTCAATCATCCAGATGTAAGCTTTCCATTGTGCTTTAGATCAAGCATTGATTATAAGAGGTAGGTATACCAATGAAGAATCTTACCATTATTGCTTGCCATTTCACCGCACCCTCCTTCAACACTTATCGAGGTGGGGCAACTATCAATCTTCCTCAATCCATACTTAAGGAGTAAAACTAAAGGCTTAACATTGAATAAGAGTCACTAAGAACTTGTAAACAAACTTTCTTAAGGGTTGATATAGCATACCACTCCCTAGAGCATAAACCTGAACGTACTAGAGGATATTCGAGCACATACTCTATGGAAATGATACATTACGACAACCAAATTTACTTAATTCAAATCATCAGACATAATATAAGCATTCAAAACATTCATTTCTTCCCATTTCTTTCACAAACATCTAAAGTCACATATGTTATTATAATTCACAATCTACATATACATTACACAATATTTGAGAGTTTAATCTTAGTACAAAAATGTGTAATATGGTATAGGTTACTAATGCAAAATACTTTAACTAGACTCCACAGATTCAGCTAATCAGACCTTTGAGCCATTTCTGTCCCCAAAATGTAAGTATTGAACTTTTATTAGATCACTTAGTAGTTAGAACTCCCCTAAACCTGAGAAACAATGATACAATTTTGATGAGTTTGTAAACTCAGTGAGTGAACCATCATCGATACACTCACACAATCAAATCATAAAGACAAGTTATATCATAATTTATCACACTTCAACAAGTATATCATATAAGTCAGTATTGCATATCACTTCACATTCTCCATTAACTTTAGTTGTATTTCACTATTTTAAAGCAATTCAATAAATCATTTCAATTCAATCATATAATGCATGTAGGGATGCATATGCAAATGCTTATCTATTTTCATTTTCATTTTACTTTGTTGTGACCAAGTTCCTATTAATATAATTTTGTTGTCTCGTACTCTTTGTGGGTACCATGTTCATGGTTGGTCCGTACCTATCATAGATACCGAGTCCATGCTATCAGAGCATATGTCTCTTTTTCATAATTCTGAGCTTAAAGATCTTTTCTGCACATCAATCACTTTGGTCATAATTCCTTTATTTGATCATACATTCTAGTATGATGAGATGCATCATTTCATATGCTATGATTTCATTAGCTTTCATTTCGGTGTGCTCATGCCATATAACTAACTCCTTGGACCTAGGTTCGACATTTATCAATCAATTGTACACGCATTTTTAAGTGAGTTTACACATCTAAGTTGACTTACAGTACACTTCAGAAATGTTATTTCCTGGAAGTTTTGGTAATGTCTGGATGTTGACGAACACTTTACGCGTCTAATGTCTTGCAATACATATAAACATAGTTCACAAATCACTAATTTGTTTAATCATATAAATATATAATCATGCACATGTATATGTTTCATGTTTCAATGCATGCTCAATTGACTTTTAGGGTATGTATTCTTATGCATAGATTTCACTATTCAATTTGTGCTTATACACCTTAAGACAATTCAAACAATATAACTTATATACTACCATTTTGCAATCAGGTTTATACATTTAAGTAAGCTTGATTTACTCTAAATTCATCAACCATACATTACACTTATCTGTGTACCTTTTCATAATCAAAAAGCCTCCTATAACAAATACACAATTGTTGATTTAAATCTGAAATTTTAGCAAGCTAGATTTATACATTCACCAAACTTTTTTTTCTAACAATATATATTCATACATTTACCCAATTCTCATTCATAATTACCCCATATTCTTCAATGCTCATTCATCCATACCTTATACACATTATTCATGTCCTTAAGATGATGTTTGCATTAAAAGAACTTATTTATTCCCTTAACAAATCATAATTTCCAGCTTTGAACTCAACTACATCGAAGCAGTCCATTCTTTAGGTTATGACATCAATTAAGTACATAAACTTGTCAAGCTCTTAACCAATTAATCAAGCAATAATCTAGGATCATTAATAGCCTTAATTAAGTCCAAATATACCAATTTAGATTGATTTTTCTAAGCTGGTTCGACATGTACACAAGGCAAAAATTAAAATTCCAGAATTTGTCATTAACATCACTAATGTGTGTAAATTTACTACCTTCAATGCTTCACGAATTTTACAAGCTTAGAGACATCACTAGCATCCAAAATTTTCCAAATTTCATGTATTTTAAGTTTACTTCATTTAGGTTGATTTAACTTCCATATTGGTTACACTAAGACTTATAAAATTCTGCTCACTTAAACTAAGGCTTATAAAATTCTACTCACTTATGTCATTAACAGTTACTTTTTACAAATACACCTATAGCTCTAATTTTCCAAATTTGAAAACACCTTAATAACTCCTATATTTAGCATGAATTCCTCATCAGTTATACTTCATATACTAACTTAAATCATCTATACAATAGCCCATAAACTACTATTTTCGTATATGCAAAAATAAAACATAAAAGTACCCATTCATTCTTCATTTTCCATCACATCTTCAACACCAACACCACATTCAATCCATCCCTAACTAGCCATCATAGAAATTCTGCTAGCATATACCATAGTAGGTTAGTATTTCACTTACTTATTAGCTTGAATGCCACCTCAAATGTCAAGCTTGCTTAGCCTCATATGCAAGAACATTTCAAGAACATTGAGGGTGGGTGTGATGGTTCGACCATAACCAGAAAATGAAGATAGCAGTATATGTCACACTGTTCTGCCTTTATAGCTATCTTTGTGAAGGATTTTGCATGGATTTTGGGTTGTGATGTACAGAACTAAGGTAAAAACTCAAAGATATGGGTTATGGGTGGGGTTCGGCAATGAGAGGGAGGAGAAGGAGAGAGTATACTACAGAAATAGTAAAGAAGATGACCATGCAATGTTTTAAGCATATGGTGTAAGATGAGTGTTCTTTCTTAAAGGACACTTATCATGTAATTAAACAAGATACATGTCATCATTTTTGGCTGCCAAATATCACTTAATTCCTAAGTCATTTTTAACTTAATTCTCCAAGTCATTTGTCATTTTATAGGCTTAGTCATCCTAAATTTTCACAGGTCAACTAGTCTTGCTATTTAAAATTTTTCCTAGGTTAAATGTACATATTAATCCATCAATCTATGAATTCTAACAAATAAACTCCAAATTCCTAATTGTAATCCATCAATTCTTTTTATTGGTAAACCAAAATATAAGACATTAGAAATGCACAATCATGTCACAATCATTTTGAAACTTTCATACCTTGGAATATGTCAATTGAGTGCACCTAAAATCTGTGTTTTTTTAAATCATAATTCATGTGCGTATGCTAATATTATGCATGTGAATGAATTCATAAAATTATCTCCTAAATGTACCAAATTAATTCTATACTGATGTAACTAATGTGACTCAGTATTCTAACACTCTAATCCTAAGTAGTTTTTGGGCTTCCCTGTTAATTCTTATTAGGAATAGAACCTGTAGTGGTTCTTTGAACATGGTCAAAAGGGCCAGGACTACTAAGGGTAGAGGAGTTGGAGGTTTTAGAGGGAGAGCTAAGGAGGTATAAGTTTAGTTTTTGGGCAAGAAAGCAAAATGGGAGAAAGTTTTCTAAAGCTAGGTCTAGAAAGGTCAAAACTTCCATAACTAAAAAAAACGAGTTTTGAATTAACAATGATGTATTCGGTGAATAGAGTGAGGTCAATTTTGAGGAAGCTTAGTGTAAGGAGAGTTTGTATCTAGCTGGAGTAGGTAGTTGAAATGTAAGTGAGTTTGTTTGCTAGGGGATGAGAGTTTCTAATTATCAAGGAAAATTTTGAGCATTGAACATAAAAGGGAAGTCCACAAGTTAGAGAGGAAGAGGGAGTTTGGAAGAGAGAGGAGCTGTATTGAATAAGGAGACAAAAGGGCTCTAAAATATTATATTCTCCATTAACAACATGCACAAATTGAGAGAGAAGCAAGAGCTTCTCTGTAATTCTTAAGATTCATTAACTCCTAGATGTAATTTTTTTATTTTCTTATCATCTTTTTTATGAGTAAGCATTTTACAAATACTATAAAATTTTAATTTAAAGAAAAATGGAACCTATACTAAACATGAAAGTTTTGATAAAGACTGTGGAACTTGATTTTGTCCAATTTTTTAGTAATTTTGTTCAAATTTTCATTCTAATAGTGCACATTATTTTTTGAAGATTTTATTGCAAATCTACATAATTTAAAAATGCATCTTTTATTTTATTTGTATTTTTTCTACAATTCAAATCATTAAATAAATCTGAACAAAATGAATCAAGTGTTTTGCATTTGTATTTTTATTAATACATATTTTAATTTATTTTACATTTGATTAGCCCATTTATATCAGTTTAGTTTTGTATTTATTGTTTTTGAAATTTAAAATAGAAAATAAAATTTTTAAAGAATTTTGGGCTTAATTAAGAAGATTGAAAAATAAAAAAGATAAAATCAGAAATTCAAGAAAAAGGGCTACAAATCAATTAAAATCTAAAAGGAAGACATAGTTACAATTAAAAAAGGACTTACTTACCAAAAAGAAAGAAAATGGGGGATTGGCTAAGAACTATAGTAGCCCAAAATGTGCGTCTTCATATGATACGACATTTGGATAAGAAATACAGAGCAGTGAGTAGAGAGAAGGAAAAACGATGCAACATAAAGGGCACCCGAAAATGATGCAATAAAACGTCAGAGAGTAAAAAACGATATGTTTTAGAAGCAGAACGCACCACTTTGCAAACAAGACGAGAAAGAACTGTCTCGCCCTTTTCGCTGCCGCGCATCACGTCTCCATTCGCCCACTCAAATGAGACATGGATAGCGAGCTATGGCCATTGGATAGGAGAAGATCAAACGGAGACAAGGATCGTAGTTCCAAAGGAACTTCTCAACCTTTTGATCAGCGGTACACGATTGATGTATAGCTTCTGCATGCAGATTGAGGGCTACCCCACGTTTGATGTGTAAAAATCAAAGACCGGAGGATTTATGATTCCTTAGACAATTTACTGTTGCAATCCTCGATTGTCCCTTTCTTATTCGACGTTAATTGCTAATATGGATCGTAGATCGCTCTCAAACATGACTAAGCTAGGGTATATACTCAAAACTATCAAAATACTTTGAAAGCTTTAATCTGAAATGTTGATGATTTGATTCCCTTATTCAAGTTTCCGAAAATCTCAAAATACCCTAACCTTTTGATCATACGATGTTAAATCCCAGCCATCATTCTGTCCAAGGAAAACTTACGAAAGAGAAGAATCATTATTCCTAGCCCTCTTTCTCTAAACTCTATTTTGTTTTTATTTTTTAGAGAATAAGTAATATATTCATTTACAAAAGGTAGATATTAAAAAAAATAGTGATTACCATATCCAACAATTGGAGTATGTACAATTTAGCTATCTACAATACCCAACGACAATACATGCACTTTTTATATTCTCATTAATTCCTCCCAGGCTTTTCTATTTTATACCAACCCTGCTCTATTTCATCTGAGTCATATATTTATATGGATCCCACATAAATATGTAATTGAGATAAAGTAGAGCAAAGTTGGTATAGAATAGAGGAGATAAAGGATCACATTCCCATTAATTGCCTAATTTTTTCTTTTTAAAATCATCTATGACCTCACTCTTCTAATTTTTACTTGAGAATTCACTAAAAACTGAATAAATTTCCAAAATATTCAACAAAAGTTCCATTCTTAGAGAACCTCAAACATTAAAAAGGTCACTAGATCAATTCCCAACGAGTATTTATTTGTTTTTGGGAGGTAATAGGAACTTGAAGACACTTTAGGAAGCTGAAATCAAACAACTCCATCAAACATCTCCAACTGTAGGTGAGTTGGGGATTTTTTTAAAAGAAAACTACAAATACCCATGTAACACATATCATCAATCTTATTATGTGTCTCGGATTCTGCATGAAAGGGAAATAAGCGAAGTAAATGTGAAAATACCTATTTTCAATTCTATCACACTTCTGAGGTGGTTTTTGATACCGAAGCGAGCTCGAATCAATCGGGACCTTCACGAGAACTTCTCACTAGATCATGGTTAATGTCTTTATACAGTTTTCTCAATACATAAGCTCTCTTAATAGGTCAGAGATTCCGTATACTTACGAATGATATAACCAACAACAGGAGACATTAATCTTTATATATAGCTTTCATATCATATTTTCTTATCACAGGCCCGATATGGGTCTAGTCTATACTGATTAGGATCCATTTTTTACTTGGGCTTCATCCCATTGACTTAGAACATTTATTGGGCCACTTTATTATCTTTATTCAGATCAAATTACGTAACTTAACTGATAAGTTATTAAAAACTAAAAAATGCAATTAATTGTTGTCCAGCTCTATGGGAAATGTCAAAAATATCCAACATTCTCCCCTTTAGACAATAGTTTATTATGGTATTGACTCAAGTTTAAATAATTTAAAAACCCGGTTAAGTCACGCCATTGTATTGGTACCTGCTTTAAAAAACCAAAACATTTGATCCGGAGATAACGAAAGTCTAACATTCTGTCCTGTAAGGCTTTTGATACCGAAAGATATCAAATACATGTGTCATGTGTGGTACAGGTCCTATATAATCACACATATCTAATACCTTACTAACATGAATGGAAAATTGGAATGTGGTAAACTAGGACAATACCTTTATGATCTAATATGCATTATCTTCGTTTGTAGGTCTCAATTTCTCTAACTTTATGCTAAACTGCATAAGCTAAATCGCAACAGAGAAATCTTATTTTCTCTCACCGAATGCTAAATAGCATTAGAGAAAATCTTTATGTTCTCTAACCGAATGCTAAACTGCATTGGAGAAACTTTATGGGAATAAAAATTTATATCCCCCTATGTTACGTCAAAATTTATGAATATCTATATTACACTGTATATGTCTAAATAACATAGGCTCAAAGTCAATCTATATATATACCCAACAACCTTTAAAATGCTTAAGATTGACATAGATCTTAAGACTTTCACATATATTATCTTTACACAATAACAGGTATTACTAAGGACAAAAGTTGTTTATTTTTATTAATAAACATCATTAGTGTTAAAATGTACAAATATACAAAGAGAAAATATGACGATCTCTAACCAACACTATTTAAGGACTTTAATATACCCATAATAGATACATGTCTTTTAAATACAAGTGGTCGAAGTCCTTTAGTCAAAGGATCGACTAACATCTCCTCAGTCTTAATATGTTCCACTTCAATGTCACCTTTTTGAATCAACTCCTTAATAGTCAAGTATTTGACCTCTAAATGCTTAGACCCTATGATATTCTTATTATTGTTACTACATAACAAAGTAGCAAGATTATCACAGTAAAACTGAATGGGTCTAGTTATTAAATCTACCACAAACAACTCAGAAATCAAGTTTCTGAGCCAAATCGATTATGTAGCATCCCCATAACATGCAACAAACTCTACATCTATGGTTGAGGAAGTTACTAGTGTCTACTTGACACTCTTCCACGATACTGTACCACCTACCAACATAAAAATGTACCCTGAAGTGGACTTGTGATCATCCAGACACATAGAAAAATTGAAATTTGTATACCTTCTGAGGTTTAAATCGTTGACCTTCCTGTATCTCAACATATAATCCTTAGTACCCTTTAGGTATCTCAACATTTGCCTAACTGCATTCCAGTGGTCTATACCTAGGTTAGCCAGATATCGACCTAGCAGTCTAACATTAAATGCAATGTTCGGGCTAGTGAACACCTAAGCATACATCAGGCTATCAACCGCAGTATAATACAGAATATTCCTCATAACCTCTCTCTCAACCTCATTCTTTGGAAACTATGCCAAAGATAATCTCTCACCATAAGAGATAGGTGCTATAATAAGTCTACAATCAACCATATTAAACCTTTGTAACACTCGCTCAATGTATGCATTTTATAAGAGGCCTAATGAGTGTTGAGATCTATCTCGGTGAATCTATATGCCTAGAACAAAAGATGCTTTACCAAGGTCCTTCATGTCAAAATGTTTGGCCAAAAGTTGCTTTATCTCATGCAATATAGTCAAATCATTAATATTAGCAAGATATCATCTACTTACAATAGTAGAAAGATGAATTTGCTCCCCTTGACTTTGAAATATAAACATCTTTAAACTTTTTTTTTCACAAAGCTAAAAGAGGTTAAAACATCATCAAACTTAGGTACCATTATTTGGAAGCCTATTTTAGACCGTATATTGATTTGGTCAATTTGTAAACTTTGTTAGTTGCTCCTTGATCCTGAAATTCTTCAAGTTGCTCCATATAGACCTCTTCATAAAGGTCACCATTTACGAAAGAGGTTTTAACGTCCATCTGATGTAGCTCCATGTCATAATCAACTACTATTGTCATAATCACTCTAAATGTATCCTTCAAGGATACAAGAGAAAAGGTAACATTAAAGTCAACTCCTTGTCTCTAAGTAAACCCTTTGGTAACCAATTGAATCTTAAACTGCTCAACTTTACCCTGAGTGTCCTTCTTAGTCTTAAATAGCCATTTGCAACTGACGACTCTATAATGTTAAGGCAAATCAACTAGCTCCCATACCTTATTGTGCCTTAGGAATTGCATCTCATCCTTCATCACTTCCCACCATAAGGTCCAGAAATGACTTTTGTAAAAGTAAATAGATCCACAACATGTCCTATATCATAATCTTGTTCATGTAAATAGACTATGTAATCTAATAAAATAGCAGGTCATCTCCCTTTGGTAGATCTACGTAACTGCATAGGTTCTTGTACCCAAGGAACATCTGCCTAAAGAGGTAAAGTTCCTATGCCTGCACAAGCATGGTACTCGGACCTTGATCCACTGGACCTAACTATATGAGTGGTAAATACAAAATAATTATAGTATCTGTTCGGCTATCATTTGGAGGGTGAGAGCGTCCACGCTCATTATGGACATCATATTCTAGAATTTTAGTCATCTATGATTCCACTATTCTAGTCCTTCCTTCTTTATAGTAAAATTTATAGCCCTTAGATCTGGTCAGAATATCTTAGTAGATAGCAGCGAGTGGAGTGAGGTTGCAATTTTTCTTCATAAGGATTATATAACCTTACCTTTGTAGGGTAGTCCTATACACGAATGTGTGCAAGGATTGGTTTCCTACTAACCTAGAGTTCAAAAGGCATCTTAGGCACTGACTTACTTAAGACACTATTTAATATATATAATATCATCTTAATGGCTTCTCCCCAAAGGTATTTAGGTAGGTTAATCCTGCTTTGCATCAACCTCATCATGTCCTTTAGGGAGAGATTATGCCTTTCTTCCACGCCATTTTACTCAAGAATACACGAAATAGTGAACTGAGTCACTATTTTAACCGATTCCAAATACCTAACAAACGGACCCCTTTTCTATCTTATAACACCATGTTTGCCACAGTACTCTCCTCCTCGATCATATATGACAATCTTTTTTTATTTTCCCAATTAATTCTCAACCTCAGTCTTAAAGATCTTGAATTTATCAAGAAATTCAGACTTTTCCTTAAGCAAGAACATATATCTGTAGAAGGAATAATCATCTATAAATGTCAAAAAAATCTAGAATTACATAACATATATATAGGGTCCAGTAATTTCCTTAGGTATGAGATCTAACAAGCTAAAAGCATGAGTTGATCCCTTCTTCTTTATCTTGGTCAACTTACCTCTATACAATCAACATATGTTTCCTTATCACAAAAGTCTAGAGTTGGGAGAATGTTATCCTTTATTAGTCTCTTAACTGTCTCTGGAAATATGGCCCAAGTCTTTATGCCATAACATGTAAGACGTTTCCTTTATGAAAGCTCTTTTATAAGTCACAAGTTCAGTAAAATAAGAAGAAGCATACATTTCATTAAGGGTAAGACACACTTGATATAATATGTAGGATAAGAAGGCAATTTTGATATGTTTTGCATTGATTTTACAATTGAATTATCAAATACAAAACGATAACCCTCTTTATCTAAATCTGACACAAAGATCAAATTCCATCTAAAAGATGGTATATAAAATGTGTCCTGTAAATCCAATAAAAACCTTGTGTCGAGTTTAAACCTACATCCCCTATATATAAAATGTCCATTTCTTCATTATTGTCATCTATCAACTTCTCCTCTCTTTAGTCGGCCTTCTAGTGGAACTAAACCCCTACATTGTGGAAGCAATATGATTAGAAGCTCCACTATCTAGCCATTAAGAACTTAATGTGGCTATAGCTAAATTGGATTCATGAATCATATAAGTTGAGGAGTTACCTGATAGCTCCTGTTTGACTTTCCAGAGTTTGTAATTCTAGAAGTCAGATTTCCTATGCCCTTCTTCTTGTAGAAGAAGCACCTTATATTCTTCAAGTCATATGGACCCTTAGCAATGCTAGACTGTCTAGTCTGAATACTCAGAGAGGGTTTGGATTTCTTACCCTTATCTGTTTAGGACTTCACCTTCCCCTTACCTTTGGATGCTACATACAGGGCTGAATGTGAAGAACTCTTCAACTTCTTGTCTGTTGCAACACATTGAGAAATTAAGGCCTTAATATCTAAAGCCTCATCTTGAGAGATATATGAAGTTACCAGTATCTCAAACTCTCGTGGGAGGGTATTAAGGGCCTAGGGCACTATCAGTATGTCAAGAATGGGCACATCTAGCACCTTCATCTTACTTTGAGGGTAAACATCTAGACTATATATTCCCTAATGCCTCCTTCTCCTGTTTACCTCATAGAGAATAAATACTTATTTAAGGTGCTTAGCTCCATATTGGACAACACCTTGTACCTCTGGGAAACACTATCCATAAACTCCTTCACTATGTATATGTCTAGTAATCCACTTAGTAGATAATCCAGGATTGACCTCTTAATGGTCAAATAACATATCTTATTTGGCCACTCCCATATCATCAAAGAGACCTTATCAGCTTCTAAGCTTATGTCTGTAAGTGGAGAAGGTCTCTCTACCAGCATCACCATATTGAAGTTGGTCATCTCTAGGGCAAACTCAACATGCTTCTTCCACCTTTTGAAATTGAAAACGGTCAAAGTCTCAATAGTGAAAACATTGTTGTTTATAGAAAAGGTGACTACAAAACAAAAAATACAATGTAAAGATTATCATAAATGTATAATAACAATGATACTTAAAGCATTAAAACAATATCTATACTGAGAATCCGATCACACATATTATGAAAAAGCTTTAGGTAGAATACATAATATATGCAATTAGACCTCCACATAAAAGTGATCAGAGAACAAACCATCAACTTTTATTAAACTACCACCTTTGGGTGAATAGATCATTTAAGCAACAAATTTCCTCTATCTTATGCCTTTATGTACATCTCCAAAATCTTATGTAAGGTTGACAACTTTGGATGAAATAATTGAACCTAAGACTAGAGACATCCCCTGACATGTAAGCAGAACAATCTAAAATACTAACTCAAAAGATCACTTTAGTGACTACATCCTCATCAGTACCTCGAAAGATCAAACACAAGAGATATATCCTAATATTATCCTCACATTCTATATGGGCATATCATATGTGAAAAGTGTATGATCAATAAATGCGAAAACCGAATGCATAGTCAAATTATCACATACTAGTGTTGAAAACATTATCTTGAATAGTGTTAAAAACATTGTCTTGAAACTTTATTCGAGACTTTTATCACAAAAATATCAATCAGAGTGACTATCATGCTTTCCTGAATACCGAACCTATCACATAAGATACGAAACCTTAAGTGTCTCCCTTTTGTGTAGTTGGAAGCACAAAATTTGCTCAAAGATGACTTTAAAATGCTTTATACCCTTTTTTGGAATTAAATTACCAATGTAATTAATACAAAAAATTAAAAATTCATTTATGAATTCCCTCGACCCAAAAACGGACCCAAAATACCCCGAGGCATCTTTACATAATTTTTTTAAAAAAATTATTTTCTGGTGATGACATGTATGTTGACATCAACATGTTATTGTGCATTGACGTCAGTATGTTATATTAGCTATACGTAGGGAGTAAGGGCGCGTGCACTACACACACCAACAACAAATGCACATTTATATATGTTTGGCGCGTATGTTGCACGTGCCATATGTGCACTGATGTGCTGGACCATCGTGCGGTGCGCGTGACACACGCGCATGCATATGACACTTGTCATTGATCCTCCTTCAATAGGTGATTTCTGGCAACTCCCCCTTGTTTTTCGTGCTTTATGGCCCATTCTCGACCTATATTAATAGCTAACTTAATGTACTTCACTTTTATACATCCATACATGTGAAAAACTAAGAAATAGATCAAAAAACTGAAAATCCTAATGGATAAAAACTAAAAAAAACTTTGTTTTCGATGCCAAAACGAGCTCAAATCAACTAAGACCTTGACGAGAACTCCTTACTACTCAATACGTAATCTCTCCTAATGGGTTAGAGATTCTGTATGCTTATGAATGATATGAGCAACTGCATGAGAATTTAACTTTTATATATAGCCTCCATATCGGGCTTCCCTATCACAGACCAGATATGAGTCCGATTTACATTGATCGGGATCCATTTTTCACCTGAACTTCAACCAATTAACTTATATCATTTATCAGGTCACTTTATTATCTTTATCTAGATCAAATTATGTAACTTAACTAATAAGTTATTAAAAAACATAAAAATGCAATTAAATATTGTCCAACTTTATGGGAAATGTCAAAATTTCCTTATACGTGATTTTTCTTGGTCTTAAGTCAAAAATTCCATATATGTGATATCTTATGCTTTAAATTATGTATGTTATTTTAAAAATTAAAGTGAAAGCTTATGGAGCTCCACGGTATTTTTAACTAGTTAAAAAAATCATTTAAATCATAACTTAAAAGACTTGCAACTCAAAATAACAAATTTTGAAATTAAATTGAGTAATGGAATTTGTTCAAAAACTTACGCTCAAAATTTTAGTTAAAATATAATTAAATTTTTTTTTGATTTATTTTCGTATATTATTATTCATTAATTAAAATTAATTCTTTTCAAAAGTTAAGTAATCCATTGATAATGCAACGTTAATACATTCAATGGGAAAGAAATGTAATTTCAAGAGAGCTAAAGATAAGCTCCTTGGCAAATAAAAGACGATCTATACGTGTGTGGTCCTAAGGTATAGTTTTTTCTAACGACTTATTGAAGCATAATTTCAAGAGAGCTAAAGATAAGCCCCTTGGCAAATAAAAACCAATCGTTCTTCTGAACCAAACATATTAATTTTTGCTTCAGGCTCCAAGTTCACTTCCTTTTATTTTCTTGTTTCTCCATTGAGGGCCTACCGGGTTCACAATTGAGTTAGTTTTCTGATAGTTACTGTTAGGATTCAGAACCAGGTCAGTCTTTAATTTTTCATTTTACTTCCTTCTATTTCTCTTTCTTGTGCCCTTTCCTCAAAGGCACGATGTGGTGCTTGTGGTGTATGAACTTACCAATCTTGTTTGTTGATGTTTTTGCATGTTGGTATCATAGAATCCTAGTCTCCAATTACAAGAGATCAAAGGGCAAGTTGTGCTTCTAGTTGATAAGCAAATTGCTTTTGACCTTATGAAGGTGTTGAGTTATTCTAGACATGAATTCGCCATTGTAATAGATGATCCAAGTAGCCTTTTGTTTCTTTCTCCCTAGATATATTAGGTAGAGTTTCCTAAATCAATTTTGAATAATTTGTAGTCCCCTTTAGTTCTGAAGTGGTGAGTAGATGACTTGAAACACCCCACCCTCTCGAGACACGTACCTGACATCCTGATTGATGTCCGAGTACGAATCCCATAAGGGTGGCATGCTTGAACAATCAACTACTCGAAAACTTAGTGAAAAACAATATATGCATACGCGTACACGGAAATCAGTAATCAAATTCAGACCCATTTTACACATAAACATTTTCAAACACAAAGTTACAATTAGTACACAACTTATCAGAATTTCAATAGTCACTTCGGCCCAAATTCAAATACAAAACATTTCTAATTTTAAAAGTTGTTATATACCAAACTATTCAAATACATATGATACATAAATTTACGAAATATGCAATTTAGTACGAAAATAAAGAAATACAATGCAGACGCGAACTGATCTCGACCTTTACCGATTACTTGAATGCAGTGGCTATACTCCCATTTGTCCGACGGGGTAACTCTTTTGAGCCTGAAAAATAGCTACAAATTTTGGGTGAGTTTTGCGAACTCAATTAGTGACCATCATCGATGGCTTACTCGGTCACATAACACACAATTCACATCATTTATTTGATAATCATATTAAATCACATGCACTTGATCAATCATTTCACATTTTACATTCGAAACATTATAATCATTCATATCATGCATATGCAGTGCACATGAGACTCACTTTCCATTTATTACTATATTGTGACCGAGTGCCAATAACTGTCCTGTATCTGTTGTGAATACTAGGCTCATTGATAACTATCCTGTATCTGTTGGGGATACCGGGCTCATTAAATGTTGAGCCTAAGGCTCTGATGAGCATAACTAAGCTTAAAGCTCTTTTCACGTTGGCTACTTTGGTCACAACCGCCTTTATCTTTCATGCATTCATGAAATGGAATGCACCAATCTCATTTGCATATTCTCATTCAATCACATTCGGATATCAACAGACCTTTGTCCGGTATTCAACATTAAAGTTGAGAATCACATTTTCATTTATATGCAAATGCACATCGATAACACATTTATCACCGGACCATGTTCCGGCATTTAACAATCAAATTATGTACACTTATTTCAATCTAATTCACATACAAGGAGCAGTTCAATATTCTCACATTTATCAAACTCCTTAGACATATATTTTTTGGAACTAACACATTCTCATTGCATAATCATTCAATTCATAACTTAAACAAAACAAACAATAAAGTAAGACTCCGTCTACTCACAGTGCGCTCCAGATTAACATTTGCTTCCAAATACTGGAAATGTCTGAATGCAAATGTTTAACCTGCACGTCACAATTATGCAATACACACGTTGCACATATATTAATAATTGCACAATCACATAAACATTCGGTTTTACACATATGCATATGTGTAATGTACAATGCATGCTTAATGACAATCCTAAGTATTTATCCATTAGTTTGATCACAAAATCAATCCCACATCAAGACTCATCTAAGTATAATTTATACTTAGGTTTATACCATACTAAAACCATTAAAATCACAATTCATTTCTCATTGTATTGCTTTTAGATTTTTCCCAAAAACTAAGTTTCTAGTCTACTTTTCTTAATCATTTTGACAATGAAAATGAAGTAATTTGGCAACACTCTCTCTAGAAAATTTTTCCTCTATGTATTATGTTTCCATTGACACACAAATCATTCAATTCAGTTTAGTAATCTGAAAGATATACTTCAACCATTTTTCAACTGTTCTATTTCTAAAACAGTATACTATCCACAATTTCCATCTAGAAATTGAACATTTTAGAGTCTAAATTTCCATTTAAATTCTCATATTATTTGTAAGAATATATCTCTAGTTTACTCCAAATTAAAAATCATCTCATTTGGAATCCTACAGATCCAAATATAATCAAAATACCGAAGGATGTTCAGTAAAATATTCCTATTCACACTGTTCCAACAAATTCCCACACTTTCATTTGATCAAATGTTTTCAAATCAATTCATAATGCTACCAATTTTTTTTATAGATAGAATAATGTGTTGGGAATCTATTGGATTAAGAATCAAGTCATTTGGAGGTCTGGAGAAGAAGTTATGGTCGAAAGAAGCAAGACTGTTCAGTTTCCAAATTTCTCTCGGGTGTTTAGATTAAAATCATGTCATGGTTACTATTGGAGAGCACAGTAACTTGATGGGATAATTAAACATCAACCATTGCAATTAAACTCATGGGGGTGAGGGGGAAAACTCACAGGCGTGCATGAGTCACAGGTGTGAGGGTGAGAAATCATAGGTGTGAGAGATAAAGATAACAATTGGGTGAGAGGATAGTAGTCAGACCCGTCCACATTTATCACTCAATCTCTCTCAATTTTGTTCATATGGATATGATTTTTGTTTTAGAGGTAGAGCACAGTCTTACGAGTCTAATAGTCTAAGTTTCATGTCATTTGGAGGTTGGACGAAGAACATATAGCCAAAAAACCAAATGATGTTCATCTACCTCTCAACATTCTAATGCACGATTGCGATTTTCACCATCAACCCTTGCACGATCGCGACTTTCACCTTAAAATCTTCAGAGTCGCTATAGTGCATTTTCATGATAGCACATGCGAAGGTCTGAATTTCCTTAGTTGCATATCCAACTTCAAACCTCTGTAACTTTTGATCCAGAACTCCAAAAATTGCAAACTTTATATCAATGGAAAGCTAAAAGAAAGATCTACAATTTCATAAAAAACAATTTATCAAAATCTTCCTTGATCAATACAGTTTAATCAAGGAAGCTTCAGATCAAACTTTTACCTCTCCTTTCTCTTTTCTTGGATTCATTTTCAGCCAGCTTCTCTAACGTCTTTCTTCACTAAATTCAACACTTCAATTTTCATTTCTAGTTTTTCCACTTCATTTTCATTCAACTCATTTACCATAAATTCACGGTACCCCTGAATATCAAATTTACTCAAATTTCTCAAAATCCAAATATCAATTATTCATCTTCCTCACGTTCTACATTTAACTATTCTCTGTATTTCAACCTATTTATGCATTCTCTATTTTTCTTCTCAACTTTCATTTTAAACAAATTTTCTCATCTTTAGACATCATCAGACAACTATTCTCCATCACTAATCTCATTCTTATTCATCTTTAATAACTCTCCAAATATTCAGGTACGTATATATATATATATATACAGTGGTTGGTTTATCACTTTTGAATTAACAATAGGAAAACAAATAGATTACAACACATGGTCATACAATCCAAGGAATTAGGCCTTTTATATCAATCATCTAAAAACTCCTCCACCCTTTGTTTGGAATGGTGAATATCACTTATAGCATGCTTGCAAGGGTATCCATAAAGGTATCATGTGATCACAGTTTTCTGATATGTGTAGTTTTAATATTTTAATCTTAATATTCCATAAGCATACGGGTCATTCGTGTAGTATCTATGGTGTTGATCCCAAAAGGAGGGTTACTCTAATCCTAAACTCTAAGACCAAAACAAATTGCAAAAATTCAACTGTAACTAAGTTAAGCAAATAATGTAATTTAATCAACCAATTCAACTCACGAACAAATCACGTAATATTAACAAATCAGCAAATTGCAATACACACACTAAGAATAAATCACATAAATTATTTACTCTTCTCAATTGCACACAATCATTAATAATTCTTTAGTCGTTCAACTCTGTAACTAATCCTTAGTACATTTTCATAAAAATTCAAACTATTACAACTTCGATAGGTTTTATTCAAAAAACACATTTTTATTTTTATTAACTATTATGAACATAGACTTAGTCTTTTTACATGGAGGCAAACATTGGTAACGAATGTTGATCCGGTTACTTAACTATATCATGTTTTTTATCAAGATGCTTTGTTGGAACATCATAGTAGTCTCTTTATGTGAAGGCACACATTTGTGATACATGTCGATTCGATTACTCAATTATATCATGTTTTTAACTGGCTACTAGTTCTACTTATAAGTCGAAGGCCAGCAGAATAGTTACTTATTTTAAAAATAACAACCTTTTTTATTACCTACCTTATTGCTTTAGCTACTTGTTTTTATGAAAAAAGTACTAGCAAATCTACTTTCGTTAAAATATCTCAAATTATGAATGAGCGTGACAATTTAAAGGGCTACACTTAAACATTAAATCCTAATTAAGCTGCATATTTAATTAAAGAACCTCAGTTCGCTAATTATGGCATTTAGTAATTCTATACAACCTAATAAACTATGCTCAAAATTAAATCAATTTCAATTCATCTAAGCCATTGACACATTCACACGATTCATAGAATGCAACCTAATAACTATAATATGCAAAATTCACATTCAAATAAACTTATTACCCTCCCCACACTTGAACAACACGTTGTCCTCAATGTGAGAAGGTGGTAACAAACACACATAAAGGCATAAAAATAAAAATAAACAAAATTTAAAAGAAAAAAGGGTTTAAAACAAGTTTTATGGTGATGGAGGTGGTGATGGGGTTAGAGGTGGCAGTTGGATACGACATATGTCCCAAATTTGGCATCATTGGGTTTAGGCCATCTCCGTCATCCTTCTAGAGTTCTCTGCAAGTGTATCCGTAATAACCTTGGTGTTTGCGGAGATTGTGTCCAGTACCTTCTTCCAGCATGATTGTTTTGCATCTTCTTCCTCTTCGGACTCCTTATTGGTTGAATCCCCTTCTTGTTGTTATTGGGCACTTGAACTTGCCTAACCAGTCTTGCCCTTGACATGTGTCTTGGCACTAATATCCCAAAGTTCCATATTATGAGATTTCAAGATTTTAGTCTGCCATAAGCTCAAGACTGTAGATCGTAAGTCCGTTGCACTCAACTCTATAGTAGTTAGTTATGGCCAAAACCAAGTAACCCGTTCCTAAATTATTATTCCTCTTCTTTGGAGCAGCAATAATTACATTAAAAATGTGGGTGGTTGTGCAAACTAGGATGCTATTATCCATACACCATAACATAAACAGTTCCATTGTTGAACACTTGTTGGTTTCCATTTTTCCAAAAATAGTTTGGCACATGAATTTGTGCATTAACAAGTGTTCGTGACTTCAAATAATGTTATCGTGTGCATTCTGAGCATCAAAATGCTCTAATCCAGTTAGTTCTATCCAATAAGGACTGACATGGAAATCATCATGCTGATCCACTAAGAAAGACTCGGGGAAACCCAAAATTTCATACATGGTGTCATAATTAAGCCCATAGGATTGTCCGTACAATCTAAACCACAGTTCCCTAGGTTTGTTGGATTCATATTAAAGAAAAGTAAAAAATTATAAGGTCAGTTCTTTGTAAACCGAGAATTGAATTTAAATGAATTGACCCCATTGAATTTTCTCAGCTAAGCTCTCGACCTTGTCTCGCTATTTTAATCTATCTAAAGTTTCAAAGTGAAAATATTTTGGAACCATAATTTGTTTACTACGAAAGGAATGGAAAGGAGTACCTTCCTCATCTGAGAAGATCGGGAAAGGTGCTCCATAATCAGCTGCTCTACTCCTCTTCCCTCATCCCGAGACTTATGTCCACCCCACTGATTGATCATGCTTTACTATTTGCTTGATGTGCGACATATTAGCTTTTGAGTCGGTGGAAGTCAAAAGAAATTAGGAGGTTTGAAATTTTGTAGAGAGAAATGAGAGTGATTGGAGAGGTAAATTTTAGAGATATACGGTGAAAATGAAAGTGAGAGAAAAATGAAGTTAGAAATGTATTTATAGGTGATTAGATGGTAAAATGGTAAAAATTTTAAGTGAAATGTGCGTGTCTATCATTTTTACCTTACCGTAGGCCACGATTGTGGCCTACTATTTTTTCACCAATTTTAATTTTTCTTCTTCTGATGTCCTTCTCCACTTTCCAAAATCCCTTTTTAACTCCTTGTGGCTCTTTTACCTCTATACGCTTACTTCATCGATCATAGAATTCACGTCGACATCTTATGCCTTTCGATTTTGTTTAAAAACAAAATAACCTAACTATGGAATTCAAACTTGCTAAAGACAATTTAAGGAAATTAAAATTCCATGGGTTGCCTCCCATGTAGTGCTTCTTTTAATGTATGTAGCTTGACGTTTTTCTTTTTCCCATAATGGTTCAAATGAGTGGTGCAATGGCAGTGCAGTTATTAATCTAACAGTTTGATAAGCTATTATGTCCTTGATTCCACCTTCCTTGTTACTCTCCTTCTTTCGCCTTTTTATACGAAATTGCTTCTTTTTGAAGACACTCCTAGGATTTGTAATATCTTCCTATTGCTCTCGAGGTTCGGGTTCCTTGTCATTAGTTGGAGTTAAAGGAGGATTGTTGTCTTTCTTTGACACTTTGAAGCTTACTTGCTACTTACCTATCTTCAGAGTTAGTTCCCCCTATCAACATCAATGATTAAGCGAGTAGTGGCTAGGAATGGTCTTCCAAGGACTATAAGGGTTTTTACATCTTCTCTAATATCCAACATATAGAAGTCTGTGGGAAAAGTAAAATTATCAACTTGTACTTGCAAATCCTTAATAATCCTCTTCGGTTGATGGACTATTTTGTCGGTTGCTTTTACTAACATCTTTGTAGGTACTAACTCTCTTAACCCCAACTTTTGACTAAAGATGTAGGGCATCATATTGATACTCACTCCCAAATATGTGAATGCCTTGTATATGTTGACTCCATTTATACTGCAAGGAAAGTAAAAAATCCCCTAGATCCTCTTTTTTCTGTGTTATGTTGGGGTTTTCTTCTACTTCACGCTCCTTAACCTTCTTCTTCATCGATTTCGTTAATGTGTGCCTTATTTGTTGGTGTTTTGTTATGTTCTCAACCTTGTTAAGTTAACCTCCTTAGAATTCCTTGTTAACCTACTTGACAATGATTTTCGCTGCGCTAGAATAGGGTATGGTAATTTGGGTCTAGATTCCTTGATTGCCTTAATCTGATCTCACTTAAAAGGAGTTCCACAATTACTTGTCCTTTTCCTTTATCTCCATTCTCCTTTGTATGATCAAGTTCCTTTTTCTAGAACTGTTTGATGGCCATGATCCTTTCTTTGGGTTAGACTTGGTATTGCTTAGAAGTGTTTTGGCATTCCAAGTAGTTATTGCTTCAGCTAGTTGACCTATTTTAACCTCTAGATTATGTATTGAAGGGGTATGGCTCTTGGTAGCTTGCTCAAAATTGCTCTCAAGCCTCCTATGTTCCTCCTCCATGTCTCAAATGTTATCTAAAATCTTATCCAACTTAGATTCCATTGAGCTTGGTTTATCTTGTTGGAAGCCTGGTTTTCCTTAAGGTCTGAACTGTCTTCCCGCATTGTTCGTCCAAGAGAAGTTAGGTGATTTTTTCACCCAATGTTGTAAGTGATGGAGTAGAGGTTGTTTCCCCCTCCTCATCCATACTAGGCACCCATGTAGTTCACTTGCTCTAGATCACCTTCCTTCATTAAGAAACAATTCATTGTATCATGTTCTAATTATCCACATACTTCACCCTCAAGTTGTATGACCTTCACTGGAGTTTAGGACAAAGCCTTCATATTGTTGAGCTGTCGAGTTAAGTTATCAATCCTGGCTTGCATTTTCGTCATTTGATCAATAGCCACAATTCCTATTTGTTCATATAATGTAGTAGTTTATCTACTCCATTCATTCATCCATAAACAACTGTTACTCGCCATCTACTCTATTAATTCTTCTTTTTCTTCAATTGTCTTCCTCATCAATGATTCTCCTAAAGCTGCATCAATCATGCCTTTTGTATACAGGGTAACTTAAAATTCCTTGGTTATCTTAGTGGTCTTAAGGGACTGATACCAAGCCTTTGCTCTATCTCTAAGGATAAAGGGAAAGAGTCTAATTCTAACTGCATCTTCCGATATTTGATGGTGCCTAAAGGTATCACAGATTTCTAAAAAGTTCATTATATGCGCGTTGGGGTCTTCGTTTGCTAGTTTATAAAATTGCATATTTTGTTGAGGCAAGTTCAAGAGAGCTAGTTTAATTTCAAATGATGTGGCTTGTACTAGTGGTATAGCTACTCCTTGATTAGCTACATTGAACCCCTGGTCTCATAAAGTCTATAAGGGTCCTCTATTATCCTCCTTAGCTCACTGCGTGGTCCAAATCCTACTAAAATTGCTTAGCAATTGTTGTCTTCACGATTTCTTCTTCTTTGTTATGCCGAGCTTTTCTAATGGTTCATTCTAGTCGAGTGATGTCTAAATATAATTTTTTAGATGCGTGATTCGAACTTCTCAGGAATTTTATGTTCATGTAAGAGCACGATTTTAGAAATAGAAAAGAAAGAATGGAAAGAAAAATTAAAAACTAAACTAAATACCTTAAATTATAGAGCTAAACCAATTGCCTCCCCAGCAACGGTGCCAAAAACTTTATCATGGTTTTCCAATATATGTAGTTTTAATATTTTAATATAAATATTCTGCAAGCGTATAAATCGTTCGTAGAGTACCTAAGGTGTCGATCCCACGAGGAGGGTTAATCTAATCCTAAACTCTAAAGTCGAAAAAAATTAAAAAAATTCAATTGTAACTAAGCTAAAACAATAACGCAATTCAATCAACTAATTTAACTTAAGAATAAATAATTTAATATTAAAAAATTGGAAAATTGGAATGCACACACCAAGAATCAACCTAAGGGACTACTAATTGAGAGAAAGGGGAAATTTTTTACCTATTTCAACACTAACTTAAGTAATTATGAAATGTCCAATTATTGGTCCTAGACTATTCTAGGGTTGGTTGCTCTCTCTCGAGTTATAACGAAAAACCTTAAATTATAAACCCTAATTAGATTATGGAAATTGCAAATTCTCAATTCATAATTTATCCAAACCCTAAATAGATATGAAGTTTTCCACTAAACTATCAGAACCTCTGTGAGATTTCTTGTCACAAAATTACTATTTTGATTGATTTCTTGTTCTTATTAAATTACCTAACTCTTGTTAGCCTAATTTAATTATTTTTCATCGGTTCACCCTCTCGGTCTATTACCGATTTTTGAAAATGTAGAAATCAATCACAATGAATCCAATTCACATAAACAATCAGATTTTTGTTGAATCAAAGACAAAAATAACCCGAAGGTGAGTTTAGACAATCCTCAACATTTATAAATCCTATCTCGATATCTATTCCAATTCTGTATATAGATAAAAATAGAAATACATTGGAAAATAGATCCGAATGGATGATGGAGGTAGTAACAACGGGAAAGCTCCTGCCCCGGGAAGTAATTCATATAGGCTTCTTATCCACATCTGTCTTCCTTCGTCTGTTTCTCAATCTCTCAATGAACTCTCTCTAGGGTTTCGTGGTGGTGGATGATGCCAGATTATACTTTCATCTCTTTTGTCTCATTATTTATATACTTAATGTGCTCTGGGTAGGCCTAGGTTTTTGTCAAGGTCAAAATGTCTAAAAAATCCCTCAAAACTCAACTTTTCTATATGTCTGAGTGTTTACCTAATGCAAGCCACGATCGTGGGCCACTTGTATGATTTTTTTCACGATCATGGCAGGCAGGCCACAATCGTAGGCCAAGTCTTATGCTTCTGTAGGTCATTATTTCAATCCAAGTCTCTCCAAAACTTCTCCGTTCTTCGCTGTTGACCCTAAAACACTAACAAACACATCAAGGTATCTTAAAGACATAATAATTTAGCTTAAATGCTTGTACTAACCTATAAAAACACTTAAACACAAATAATTCACAAACTAACACAATTATACCAAAAATACATAGTAAACAAGTTAATAAACAGATAAACACATATCAAACTATACCCTAAAACATGATGCATTTTACACGTATCATGATGCCGGACAACTACATGATTGGTATCTACCAATCTTTACAATATGTTTACCATAACCCTTTGAAACTTCATATACTGCATCTCCATTCCATACTATCTTCCATTACATTGAATCCTTCTTGTTATTCTCTAGTTTCTTTATAGTCACTGGTGCAACATCTATTACACGATGTAATTTCAATTGCTATTACAAAATGCAATTTTTGTTACACAAGAGTTGATGTCCTAAGCAAGGTAAATGAGACAAGGTGTAAATAAACCCAAAAATTTTACTAAAACAAAAATTAAACACCATTGAACAATAAATGTCTATATTTCTCATCATGCAAATATTAACATTTTTAAGAAAATATAAATGTGTTACAATGTGAAATGTTTTATGTTAACATTAAATAATAACAAAATTCCAATATCAAGTACTAGAAGATGTTACACTAATATGCTCAAACATGTTTATCTGGTAGATATAATCTTGACAATCCATAAAAACATTCAAACATTATATATAAACTAATACAATTGGTTAATGAAATAATTGCATAGAATTTTGGGATAGAGCTTATGGAGTTAGAATTTTTGTATTGTTAGGAAACCCTTCACCATCACCTAACGTAATTATATTTTACATGTTATAGCATCAAGTCCCTTTTCTGTTAACCCCTATTCTCAAATAAGTGTCTAGCCTTAGAAATAAGTTTTGTTAATTGTAACTAGAAGGTATTATATTTTATGAATCACTAAGTATAGAAAAACGTTAAGTAGAAAACCAATAAAAATAATTAGGGGCCTATCACAATTTATTGAATTTCTCTTGTTTCCCAAAAATTTAATATGACAATGTTACGCCATGTTTCTGGAGCCCAACTATCGATTCAGATACCAAAAGATATTTGGCCCGGGTCTCAAGACGAAACCCATAGTGACCATTCGGAACCGTCGCAAGAGGGTGATGTAAAAGAAAGGTGTAAAGTATTTCAATCGTAATAAATCTCTGCTTGGCAATAAAGGAGAGTTCGCTACGGCGAACCCATGGAGTTATCTCCATGGACCCTTCGAAAAAAGTTCGCCACAGCGAAGTCATCTTTGGAAAGGTCCATCGCGACAAACCTCTGGCTTTGCCACTGCGAAACTGTCAGAATTTAAAATCCAAACTCTAATATTCAAACATTCAAGACAAACAAATACATTCAAATCTAACCATCCAACTTAATCACAAGCTAAACATAATCATACACAAGAAACTTCAATTCTTCATTTC
>JAOQMP010000005.1:33801276-33815638 GCA_027563575.1 Erythroxylum pedicellare
ATCTCAATTAAAGCAACTATCGTGCTTTACCTGACAGCAAACCTAGCATATGAGACACGAAACCCTAAACGTCTCCTTTATGTGTAGTTTGAAGCACGAAAATTAGCTCAGAATAGCTTTAAATCCTTTTTTGGAATAAAATTACCAACGTAATTAATCCAGAAAAATTGAAAAGTCACTTTATGAATTCCTTCAACTTGGAAACTGACTCAAAATATCCCGAGGCACCATTGCAGAAATTCTAAAATTTTTTGTGTTGATGTCAGCAGTATTGTAGTGCTAACGTCACCGATGCATGTGTGTCATTGGTGTGTGCATTGAACACACACACACCTGATATGTTAGATGATGTGTTAGATGCGTGCAGTACACGTGTCAATGGGTTAAAACACTGTTGGCGCATATGGCTTACGCGCCCATACTCGTAGATGCATCGACCTTATATGGCATGTGTGTCACACGCACGACCATGCATCTGCACTCATGTTTGTGTCGTGTTAGGATAGCTAGTGGGCGCATGCATCTACATGCGTGGCTGGAAAATGGTGGAGCCACCTGTCGCCAACCACCTTTGAGGCAGTACTGCAGTTGCATTCGTTGCTTTGTCGGCGAGCGATTTCTGGTGACTCTTGAACCAGTTTTTGTGCTTTATGGCCCATTTTGAACTCATTTTTTGTAGCTATCCTCATGTACACCACTTTCACGCATCCATACATGTGAAAAAAAATTAAAAAAACAACCAAAAATCCTAATAGATAAAAATAGGAAAATTTTCTTTTTTAACCACCTAATCACGTAATCGCTCTTATATAACACGTAACACATAGCATGAAACTTATTACGTATTTTTGATCCTACATAAAAGAGAAATAAACGAAGTAAATGTGGAAATACCTATTTTCTATTCCATCACACTTCGGAGGTGGTTTTCGATGCCGAAACGAGTTCCAATCAACTGGGACCTTTAAGAGAACTCTCAGCAAATTGTAGTTAACGCCTTTCTATAGTTTTCTCAATACGTAAGCTCTCTGAACGGGTTAAAGATTCAGTATATTTACGAATGATATAAGTAGTTGCAGGAGACCTTAACCTTTATATATAGCTTTTATATTAGGCTTCACTATCATAAGCCCAATATGGGTACGGTCCATACTGATCGGGATCTATTTGTCACTAAACTTCGACCCACTGACTTGAATTATTTATTGAGTTACTTTATTATCTTTATCCGGACTAAATTACGTAACTTAACTAACATGTTATTGAAAACCGAAAAATAGAATTAAATGTTGTCCAACTTTACGAGAAATACAACAGAAAATTCATTTAATGTATTTCAATGTATCTTGTATCTTAACATCCTTGTTAAGAAGGTAATTTCTCATCCCTTCATTCTTGGAAAATATTAAAAATAGAAATTAAAATTACAGAATACTTTCCTAAATTAAACAGACATTTTGCAAAACAAGATTCATTCGTGGCGCAGGTAACTTGCCCAACTCGGTCCTTCATAAGCAGTTTTTATATAAGATGAATAATGTTGAATCGGAAATAAGATGCTCGAAGTCGTTATCCGATAATAAACATATTTAACAAAGGGGATTCGCTAGCTTGCGGCATTATTAGACCCACGTGGCGCAAAACTGAACCTGCAGTCACTGTCCAATCGGTGGGTTAGGCCACCAATGGAATTTCGTGGAGCAAAGCGTGCGAAGTTTGGAGCCGTCCGAAATGTTTATTTGCCCCAGAATCAACTAATGATCATTAATTGGACAACACAGTAAATGCCTACTTAGCCAGTAGTTTATACATCCAAGAAAACTATAAATAAGATGAGAGTTGTGATATTATTCGTAAGTTAATTAGCCCGTCTCTTCAAAGGGACGGAAACAAAGTGACCTCACACACTAAACAATTTCCCGTTCACCATCATCATGATGTTCGTCACACACAAACCTCGCTCTATCTCTGTCAGTATGTCTTATGTTCCATTACGCATCTATTATAATTTCTACACGATTTTATATTTAACATTATAACCACCAATTGCTTGGCCATCTAATAATAATATTGCATTATTAAACATATTACGCAGTTGGACTATTGCTTGATCAACAAACATTTCCCTTAGATTCTTTACCCTTAGTTATGACTACAGGGGTTGCTTCCAGGTTATTGTTTTCTCCATAAAAGTAAAGGATGTAAAGTAGGAACCGCAACCCCTAAAACTACCAAAACAAAAAAAAGAGTTAATCATTAGATATAACTATGCGATAATATGATATAAATACTGATGGTGGCATAAAATGGAACAGCTAATGATTCTTAAGAAATAGCATCGATTATATGGCAACAGAGCACTCTTAGCAAAGGCTGAATCGTATATCTTTATGCATAATTTGACATAGGTAGTCTGCAATGGTAATAAAGTATACACGAGATAGAAAGAAAGGCGTTCAATGTGTGGGCGTAAGGAACAAAGTAAATGACTGTACAACCATGCAAGTCGATTGTTTATATTTGTTTTCAAATGATATTCTGGGCTGAAATGCGGACTGACTGGAGCACTCGCTCAATGACCCTTTGTAGTATTAATTAAACATTAGTAACATTTGGTAAAGGGTAAATTGCAGCCATCTTACTTCAGAATGGAGATGTAAAGAACGATTTTACTAATTACCACGTCTTTTAAATTATAATTAAGACTCGTTATAATGCAAAGCATTAGAAGTGCAATTTGTGCACTATTCTTCTTGTGTATTTGTTTCCGTTCGGACGTCAATCATAATAGACGACTAGAGTTTAAGAATCGGATGGGTGGGACTCCCAACTATACTATACTATTCAGGTACACATCATGTTTCAACCACTTTGTTGTCCCTTGATTCTTTTATATATCTATCTAATTCAGCGATTAACAAATTTTATTATAAGAAGAGCTACAAATCATAGCAACCATACCATATCGGATGGATGTCCACAGATACTTTTGATTGCATTCTGTACTAGCAAATATGAATATCAATCATGTGACTGACATAAAACAAACGGTGGAGATCAAATGATAGCTGAAGGTTTCAAAACAGGAGTACAGTAGGGTCCATGCAATGCATGGTGATGTTAATGGAGTTTTGTGGGGGAAAAAAATATAAGTGTGCAAGGGACTGAGTAGTGATGCTCTATATAAGGTCCAAGAAATAATCATCATCAACCACAAGCCTCCATAGCTTCCCTTTATATTGGCCAACCTACCCAACACTGTCATCACCTTGTCGGCCTCTTTTATCTTCTTCATAAAACCCCACACGTCCCTTTAAGCCTTGAAATCCACGGTTCCATTCAATATATCTCTTCAGTCCCATTGATTAGCTTCAACTATTATACTCGCAACTCACAACCTCTCTCTTTCTCTGCGTATTAAATCCATGAAACAGCAACAGATGAGCCTTCAAAGAAACGCTAGCTGTTGTCGGAGCACAAGAAAGATCATTCCTGCGAGCTACATGAGATCAACAGCGACCATCCCTGAACATGAAGAGAGCATCTCCGATAAGCTACTTGTTACGAGAGGTTCTCCCGTCTCCTTAGAACGTCTAAACAAAGTCCATTCTAAATTTTCTTCTCTTCTTCGTTCACTAATCAAAATCATAGCCTTCCCAAGTGTAATTGTGCCCACTTGTAAATGGCTTCCTATCCCAACCCACCTCTCCCTAACCCCTACTCTAGGCCGGAAAATCACCGGAACACTCTTCGGTCACCGCCGTGGACACGTCAGCTTCGCAGTCCAGGACGATCCTCGTTCAGAACCAGTGTTATTGCTCGAACTAGCCATGTCAACGTCGATGTTAGTTAAGGAAATGTCTTCAGGTCTTGTAAGAATCGCTATGGAATGTGAGAAGGTTCATGCTCAGGTCCAGACACACAACCGAGAGCGGTCTTGTAATAAACTGTTTAACGAACCGAATTGGACCATGTACTGCAATGGAAGGAAGTGCGGTTACGCTGTGACACGTTCTTGTACGGACTCCGACTGGCATGTGCTCAGCACAATCCAGAGCGTCTCCGTCGGTGCCGGAGTTATTCCGGTGGTGGAGGACGGACAGAAGAGCTGTTCCGAGGGCGAGTTACTCTACATGAGAGCCCGGTTCGAGCGAGTTGTCGGAAGTCGTGATTCGGAGGCCTTCTACATGATGAATCCAGATGGTAATGGAGGACCTGAACTCAGTATTTTTCTTCTGAGAATATAGAAAGTAAATTAAAAAAGAAAGGGAATACTGAAATGAACAAAAAGTGTGTTATTTGTGGATTATTATTATTAATAGTTGATATTAGTTGGAGATGCTTTGTTTGGATTTATTAGTTAATTACATGTATGATGTAATTTATTCTTGTCTTTTTATATATTAAAAAAAAAAGAGTTTTCTTTTGTTTTGGTGTACTTGTTGTACATACTACATAGGTTTATTGAGATTAACCAAATTAACTTGACCTGAACCGTGGAATAATGAAAAGGAGCTGACAGATCGACAAAGCAGAGAATTAGATTAGCTAAAGAAATCTTTGTTGTGCTTAATTATGAGTCTTTTGGTTTAAAGAAGAAGAAGAAGAAGATGCTATGATATGTGTGTTTATGCACGCGTGCTTGCCGCTTTCACGTCCACCCCCAGTTAAACAGTTAACATGATCCAATCCGATCGGACTTCTTGTTCATGATTGATGTTGCCTAGAAAGCATGGGATTCTTGAATTTAGTGCTTTTAAGCTATGGCGAGGAACAGAACAGGATCTCAGGTTACCAACTTTGAAAAGTAGAACATATTTGGGTTTTAAAGTAATATGAGCGTGATTACTGGGATAACATTTGAATTTGTTTAATGCGAGCTGAAGATTCCTTCCAATGTCCAATCTCCATTGAGAAATCAAATCAGGAAAAAAAAACAAAAAAAGAAACGCAAGTTGGTATTTCGTGGAAGATCGGATTAACGAGGGACAAATAGTAACCGATAAGTTTGTATCAATCCAACAAGCAGAAAAATGAAGCCATAGTGTTAACGATAACCTTCGTTCAAGATTTCAGATCTTGAAGACAAACACTAGAAAGGTTAGAAGTCAGACAAAATGTTAAGTATAAAACATGAATTAAAGCAATAAAAATATAAAACTCAACTGATCCTATGTATATATTGTATGTATACATGGGTGACTTCCATCAATGTGCACCGTGGAGCTTACTATAAAAATCAAAATTTACCCAGTAACGAGGAGTAAAATGAAATTTTCTGATAAAATGTATTACACACCGAATAAATAATTGAATCTAACTGTATATTAAATATGATGATTTAGAATGCCGCCAATAACTAAGCTACCTGGGGATTTTATCATTACATATCGAAGAAGAATCACATAGCTGGCATAGATATCTTTCCAGAGCTTCTGAAACAAACCATACATAGTGGCCTGCATGAATTTTTTCTTCCAACATGTAACCTGGCTGTATAGAATTTCAAATGGAACAAAATATCCAATGCACATGGGGTTGATTGCTTGTTCAGTGATAAGTAACAATCAATAAGAAAAAGCCAAGAGACCAAAATTTTATTGAATACATTAATACAACAAATACAAACAATACGGACCACTGGCGTGTTTAAATGTGCAAATGACACATTTAATTGCTTGCAAAGTTAACGCTAATGCATAAGTGACGTGGTTGAATAATATCCAAAAGACAGAGATTAATAGACAAATTTGCTATCCAACACATAATAATTACTTCAAAAATATCTCTATTTTACTCACTGATCTAGAAGAGCTCAGCATTTGATATCCGATCCAGTCAACGGATGCTTCAGACACTAAGATGTGTAAATAAAGAGCAAGACCTATGCGTGTGCCCTGTTTAGATTTGCTTAAATTTCGAAAAGTAAATTATGTTAATAGCATTAATTTTGTAAACTTTACTCTTAATACAAACATTGATAAATTAATATATTTAAAAAAACTAGAGACACTTGTCATACTCATGTATATTGATTTTGCTACGCAAGTAATCGCTTATGAGTTCGTAAAGCATACAATCAACTTCTTATCTTAGTATATAACCCGGAGCAGGTAGAATAATAATTGTATATGACTTGGAGCGGGATGATGTTGATCTCATTGAAGTTGATATGTAAGTGATCCATGTGAGATGGAATTTTATTAGGGAGAGCATTTCAGTCCTCTGAAGTGTAGGGCTCTAACTATTGCTTCCAAAGGAAGGGGCTATGAGAGAGTTTGATACAATTGCAAAGGAGGGTGGTTGATTCTCGCCTCATAAGTGGAGATTTCAATTCCACCTTATACAAAATAGAGGTTGAAGGACATTTTTCTTAGGAATTACTCGATTTCAAAGAATCTATAGAAAGTTTGGGAGTGGTTAATCTTAAATCCTATGGCCATTTTTTCACTTGGAATAATAAGCAATCCTCTTATTGGTTCCTAAAGAAGAAGCTAGATAGAGCTATGGTCAACCTAGAGTCGTTGCATCATTTTCTTGAAAGTGAAGCTTCTTTCCTGTACCTTTTAATTTTTGATCATACTCTAATTATGATAGGGGAAATGTTTTTACAGATAAAAAGAAAATCTCCATTTAGTTTTAATAACTCTCTGTTCAATGAAGAGGGTTTCATGGATTCTATTACGAGGAGATTACAGGCTATGATTTATGAAATATCTCAATTCATATGTATGCAAAAGCTTAAAGCCATTAAGTATGAATTGAAGACTCTTAGCTAAGGCTAACTTAGTCTCTCTTCAAGCTAATCTACTTTCCTATCTAAGTGATAGTTCCTTATTGAATTCAGAGAGACACCTTCAACTAAGTACTTGCAAGCTTTAATTAATCATTCTAGTTTGTTAGAGCAAAGAGTTAGGAGGAATTGACTCAAGGAAGGTGAAAGATGAATTAAATTATTTTTCAATTCCATTATGGATAGAAGAAATGTTAATAGGGTTTGTGCTTTAACCTACCATGACAAAAAAGTTCTCTATCAATAAAGGGATCTTCTATGCGAAGCTAATAAACACTTCATAAACTTCTATGGAAGTTCCTAAACGGCTAATGCTTCTTCTTAATTCTTGAGCTCCTTCATTAAGAAAAGGCTAACAAATGTTGAGGTTAGCTCTCTTACTAAATAGGTAGATGATAATAAAATTAAAAGGTAGTGTTCCAAATGCAAACAAATAATGCCCATAGCCCTGATGGCTTTAATGATTTTTTATTTCAAAAATCTTGGCCTATAATTGGTCCTATGATTAAAACAACAATTATTGGGTTTGGCTCAATAGGAATTCTACTAAAAGAGCTCAATAAGACATTTATTTGCTTAATACCTAAGGTCAGTAGCCTTGCCTCTTTTGATGACTTTAAACCTATAATTTGTTCTAATTTCCTTTATAAAGCCATCTCCAAAACATTACAAATAGGTTCAAAGCAATTTTAGGAGCTCTTTGTGGTGATAATTAAAGTGCATTCATGCAAGAGAGGTTGAATGGTGATAATATTTTGATAATTCAGGAGCTCCTAATAGGATATGCCAAAAAGAAATCATATCCAAATTGTTCTATCAAAGTTGATCTCAAGAAATCCAAATTGTTCTATCAAAGTTGATCTCAAGAAAGCTTTTGACTGTGTTGAATGGAATTTTGTTCTTTTGACCTTAGAAGTTTTTAAGATAGTTCATAAACTAGATTGAAGCTTGTATAACCACCACCTCTTTCTCTGTTCTAGTTAATGGTACTCTTACTAAAATTTTCACATAATTTTCCAATATGCAAGAAGGTTGAGACAAGGTGATCCTATGCCTCCATACCCTTTTTATTCTTTTTATGGAGGTATTTACTTAACTCTTGAAGCGTAATGTTGAGAATAGGAGGTCTTTCAAATGGCACAGAAAATGCAAAAAAGTTTCATTAGTCAACTTGTGTTTTGTTGATGATTTCTTTCTCTTCTATAAAGCTCACTACAAATCAATTGAAATTCTTATGTCTACCTTAGATTAGTTTAAGGATCTATCTGGGTTAGTAGTCAATCTTAATAAAATCCATTTTGTGTTATCGACAACTGATGATCAACAAGTGCTAAGCACTTGGAGAATAAAATTGCTAACATCACTGGAATACAGACCCCTTTTGCTACTTGGGACTACCTATCAATACTAGAAGGATTCTCTTTAACGAATGATATCCTCCAAACAAAACAATTCAAACGAAGCCAGCTTCCTGGACTAATAAAACTGTCTCATTTAGAGGAAGGCTAAAGTTATTCAAATTTGTCCTAAACTCTATACATATCTATTATTCCCCAGACATGGTCTTAGTGTTTAGCAAGGTTTATATCGAATAAAACCCTCAATATACCACAAGTATATGAATCATATCTTATAATATATAATATTATCATTCCTATAAGGATTATGCAAAGTTAACAATTTGAACCTAACTTTGTCTAAGGTATTCAGAATGTGATTAGAATAAAAAATAAGTAGGAGAAATTGAAACAAATAATAAAACAAATCAAATAAAACAAATAACAAGTGAAACAATGAGCTGCGAAATTAACTTAAGGTTTTGATCCAGATTTAAAATTTAAGACTTATTCTTTCCTTTTTTTTAAAACTTAACTATCATTGATCTAATTATGTGTTTGATCCTAGATTTTCTAAGGTATTCATTACTCTCTTTCAAGATCTAATGAATTAACCCTCATTGAATTTGAAAATTTTAGATTTGTAATCTCTCAATTCACAAAACTTTCCCTAACTTATTCAATTAGATCTGAAGCTATCTCTTAGATAATTAATTTCTCAAACAAGATCTTTTTTAATGAATATTAATTTGATAATAGAGGGTCTATTAGGCTACCAACTCTCATTGGGCAATCTAACATTGATTGCTTTTAACTCACTCGCTCGATTTATTATTAAGTATAAGCATAATCAATTACCATAAACATCAAATATGTATTGAAATCAACAATAATCAAAGTCATAAAATAAATACAGCATAAATTCCAATATGAAATTAGAACTTTAAAAACATGTTCAACATCTTGGAATTCAGTTTACAAATCAACAATAATAAAATAATTAGAGGAAAAGAGGAAACACACTGTTAAAGACTTGATATGAAAAGTTGGATTTCCTAGATGTTTATCTTGATCTCTTATGTTTGATCCACTTTTTGGTGTTGGATTCTAAGTTTTTGTGTGTGTTTTTCTTGTTCTTAACTATTTAGGCTTTTGGGGTTCTTTTTAGGTTTTTTCCACTGAATTTGGTTCCGTAAATAGCCTCAAAACATCAAAAATCGAATAAAAACTCACATGTTAGAAAAGTTGAAAATCGTTGGAATTGCTGTTTGCGCTCTCTATCATGATCGTGACAAGTAATTCATGATTGTGACATGCTTTCATGCTTCCAATTCTTCTCTTTTCTTTAATTTTCTATTTCCATACACTAACAAACACATCAGAAATCTCTTGAAATATAAAATTATGATCCAATTCTTGCTCTAAACCAATCAAACACTTATAATACATAAAAAACTAACAATAGTATAATTCTAAGCCTATATACATGATGATCATCTAATAAATACACACTTAAAAATTTACCAAAAAATAATATAATCTGCACCTATCACTTTTCTAGATGGTTATCAAATCTCTAGAAAAGTTAATGAGGACTTTTTTATAGGGAGCTCCAACTTAAAATGAGGTCATACCAAAGTCAAATGGATTGATATTTGTAAAGTTAAAGCTAAGGGAGGATTTAGGATTATCACTATTAAGATCTCTATTATAATGAAGAAACTTTAGATGATCTTTCAAGATAGGGAGACATTATGAATTAAATGGATTCATACATATATTAAAAGGGCATGGTATCTAGTCTATTTCTCCTAAATCTGCTCACTCTTGGTATTCACCTCAATTATTAAGGCTGAGTCAGATTTTAGAGCCAAGGACCCTTTGCCACAATAAGGATGGTAAAAGAAACTCCTTAAGGTATGATAACTGGTGTGGTCATGGTCCTTTAATTAAAATACTTGAAGTCGTTAGGTGTTAGAGCAATTATGCTATGAAAGCCAAGGTTTGCTCCATTATATCTAAGGATAGATAGATTACTTTTTTGAATGAGTTGTAACATCTCCTCTTTAGCTATCAACCTAATTCCATGCTACATGATTACTATTCATGGTGTAACCAATCTAAGGGATGATTTGACAGTAAATTATGTAAAGATTGGTTGTCACAAAGGGGAAAGTTGTTTTGGAACATAATAGTCCAGTATAGAGCTATAATGATTGGTAATTCCTCTTTACTTTAGCTAACAACTTTAAATAGGATGAGTATTATAGATAGTTTTTCCAATCTAAATGTTTATCCAAGGTGTGTTCTATGTGATTCTAGTTTGGAATGTAGAGACCATATCTTTTTTAAATGTGAGTTCTCAAAGTGATATAGTCCTAAATTAAAACTAAATGTCTCTAGAATTTATGTAGTGACTCATATAGACCCTGCTATGGTTGGTAAATTAATTCACTACTTCTAAGTAAAAAAACTTGTATATTTAATTTCCTTTGTTACATGTATCAAGGAAATCTAGATAGAGGGGAACAATAAAAAAATCAAGCATAAAATAGGAATTAAAAATGAGGTTATGCATGGTCTAATGACAAAAAATAGAAAACAAGTAATCCTTTCCTAATTTGTTCCAAATTGTTGTTTAGAAATAGTTATATTATAGAGATTAAACTCAATGCATGGTTAAAAAGCTACTCTGAACTATTCTATATGGGCTACTGCAAACTTTATATACAATTGGGGAAAGGAAGTCTGATAAGGAGTGATGGAGTTGAAAATACCTTCATATTATATGCATTCAAATGATGGACTCTAATCTCTAACATTAGAATACTTTCCTCAGGCAACACCACCATCTCAGGAACACATGCCTTTTTTTTTTATTACTTGAGGCTTAATTATGGCTAAGTTGTTTTAATGTGTTATATATTCTATTTCTAATAAGGCTTAAACTGATTATATATAAATCTTTTATCTATTAATAATAAGCTTATTTACTTTTTCAAAACAATAATGTTAATATATCTGTAATGCATTCCTAAGTGTATATCCAACCAAAATACCTAACGTGGCTATATAAGCAAAAGAATATAACTGATACCTCGATATCAAAATCTCCACAAATAAATTTTGAACATAGCCAATATCAGTATAACTTATATTCTTAATGGTAGACCAAGCTAACAAAACGTAATGCTTATATTAGAAGAGCATAATATTTATATAGATTTTAGATATTCAACCTATTGAAAGAACCACAATGTTGACATCAAGATTCACATATGATATAATATTGTTTTTGCTTAATCAAAAATCAAAACTTAAGCTTTTATAAAGTAAAAGAAAATTGTCACATAATGGATCCATTTGTATCAAACACTAATATGATAATGTAGGGGACATTTGGCCATGATCTTTATCATTTTGCTTATTCATCATTTCCCCCTAATTACTCATTCTTTACTGATTGGGTTAAGTTTTAATCTTATAAACCCTGAATATTCTGCAAGCGCATGATTTGTAGCATAGTATTAAAGGTGTCGATCCCACGAGGAAGGAGAGTAATCTAATCCTAAAATCTAAGGTCAAGAAAACTATAAAACTGAAAATGAAAGATGTAAGAGAAATTTATTATGAGAATTGGGTTCAACCAATCAAATCAGAAATTAAACACAAAAATATTAACAAGTGAGCAATATGCAATCATAATAGAAATCAACCTAAGGAATTTACCAATTTATAAGAAAGGAGATTTTACTTATCATTAATGCTAACCTAGTCAATTATATGTCAACGAAGTGTCAGTTCTAGACTATCATAGGGATGATTACTCTCTCTCGAGTTATAACCATTAAACCTTAAATTATAAACCTCAATCAAATTATGAAATTTACAATCTCTTAATTAAAAAATTATCCACACCCTAATTAGATCTTAAACACTTTAATAAACTATCAAAATATCACACCAGATCTCTTTATGCTTAATTACTAATATGATTTAACACAGTTTCTATTAAATTGGCTAACTTTCATTAATCTGATTTAATCCATTTTCATTCAATTCATCCTCTCAGTTTATTATAGAATTATGCAAGAACGCAATCAAATCACATCATTTTTCCAATAACACAATTGACTAAATTATCATTAAATCAAAATAAATTCCCAAAGGAGACTTTAGAACTTCATCAATATTCCAAATCCTATCATCATACTATTCATCTCAATTCTATACATAAATAAAATTGAAACGAAAAGGAACTAATGACTTAGAATAGATGATGGAAGGCAGCGACATTAGGAAACCTCCTAATCCGGGAAGCACATCGAGTCAGCTTTGTCTTCTTCCTTTTCCTTCTTCTTCTCTCTCTTTCTCGATATTCTCTTTTTAGGATTTCAAGTGTGGTTGATGCAAAAAGATCCTTTGTGCTCCTCTTAATGTTCTTTAAATAGTCTTTTTATGTTGTGGGTAATCCTAGGGTCTTTCTAGGGTCTGAAAGGTCTAAAAAGCCCCTCAAAACGTGAAGTTCATAAGCAACTGTGCGTCTGCTCGACGTAGGCCACAATCGTAGCCCACATCTGAGCCTTTTGTCATGATCGCGGCTATTGTTTCGGCCCGAATGTCTTTCGAAACTCCTCTGTTCTTCGATACTACTCCTGAAACACTAGCAAACACATCAAGATACCTCAAAAACATAACATTTAAGATCAAAGGCTTGTACTTATCCATAAAGCACAAATAATTAACAACTGATACAATTCTAACCTAAACACATACTAACTGATCGAATTAACAACTAAACATATATCAAACTATGCCCTAAAATACTATGCAATTTACACTTATCAACATCCCCAAACTTAAATATTTACTTATCCTTAAGCAAACAAAACAACAAACAACACAAAAACACAAAGCATACAATGCAATAATGAGGTAATGAATTCAACATCACGAAACAAATTTAACTCTAAACATAATCATTCAAGTTGTTCTAAATTATTAACATGCAAAATTCACGTCTAGGAACTCTAGACTAAATATATATATTAATCAAAACTTAAAGGATAAGTTTATTCACCCATTTCAATTGTACACATACATTAATGATTATTTGGTCAATCAAACTTTGTAACGAAACCTAAGTACGTTTTCATTAAAAGTTAAGCTACCTACAAGTTCAGTAGGTTTTTATTAGAAAACATTCTTTTTTGTTACTTTTTGTGGGTATGGACCTACTCTTTTTACACGGAGGCAAACATTGGTGATGAATGTTAAAATCGACTAAGTCATGTTTTTAGTAAGTTGCTTAGCTAAAACATCATTATAGCCTTTGACACGAAGGCACACATTTGTGATGCATGCCGATCTGGTTACTTGGCTACATCATGCTCTCAACAGGCTACTAGCTCTATTCATAACCCAAAAGGCAACGAAATATTTATTTATTTACAATTTACAAACACTTTTTCTTTTTATTGCCTACCTTTTTTCTTTAGCTACTCATTTTCATGAAAAATACTAACAAAGTTACTTAGTCAAAAGACCTAAAATTATGAATGAATATGACAACTTATAGGGTGATAAACTAAAAACTTATAGGGTGATAAACTAACACTGAATCCTAATGAACTTGCATATTTTAGCCAATGAACCCAGATCACTAATTTCGTGAGCAAATGACTCTTTACAACTAACTGCACGCCATTACGCTAGTCAAAATAAAATAACTAGACTATTACTATAGCAGTGACGAGTCTAGGTCGATCCCACAAAGACTGTGTGTAAAGTTTATGGAATGAAATTAACCAGTGTTTAGGAAAAAGGGGGTTTTGGATTTTGAAAGAAGAAAATAAAATAAAACTAACCAACAAAAAAAATTAAAGAAAACATACAAAAATGATAAAAGTGGGGAATTCGATTAGGACTCGATTTTTTAGTTCAATCTCGGCCTATACCCTAACTAAGCATATTTTATTAATTTGTTGTTCTTTAACCTCTCATAGCAACTATTAATCGTGGATTAATAATTAACCCGAGTTTTTCCTTAGGTTTTGTTTAATCAAGATACGATCATAAATTAAACCTAACCATCGAATAACGTAGGATACGATCTCTAGATTTAATTAGACAGTAGCATTACAAATTAGGAAAACTGATTAATCAAGGCAACAACCACATACGATGTGTCATTTAACCTAGGTCATGTTATCCCTAATGATTACGAATCATT
>JAOQMP010000005.1:33830715-33855580 GCA_027563575.1 Erythroxylum pedicellare
GAATCAATATAATTATTAATCTTAATCAAATTAAGAAAAATAATTACTTTAACGTGGAATTGAATTTTATGATTAATTTAATTTAATGATTCAACTATTTGAAAAATTAAATTAAATTACAAAACATTCCAATTTAAACAATTAGAAAACACTTTACTAAATTTATTAGGAATCTGAATTAAACAAATATAATTAAAAAGTCTTATAGTCTTGAGCAAAATGGTGTGGTCGAAAGGTGTAATCAAACCCTAGGACATGATGAGGTTGATGTAGAGCAGGACTAACTTGCTCAAATACCTTTGGGGCTAAGCTATTAAGATGAAATTATATATATTGAATAGAGTCCTAAGTAACTCAGTGCTTAAGGTGCCTTTTAAACTCTAGGTTGGTAGCAAACCAAGCCTTGCACACATTCGTATGTGAGGCTACCATGCTAAAGTACAGTTATATAATCCTTATGAAGGAAAATTAAAACCTCGTTCCACTCATTACTATTTAGTAGGATATTCTGACCACTCTAAGGCTACAAATTTTATTGAAGAGAAGGAGGGGCCAGAATAGTGGAGTCACAAACGACTAAGTTTCTAGAATATGATGTCTATGATGAGGGAGGACCCTCTCATCCTCCAGGTGATAGCAGGATGGATACTATGATTATTTTGTATTCGCCGCTCATACAGTTAGGTCCAGTGGATCAAGGTCCGAGTACCATACCTATACAGGCACAGGAGCCTATACCTGTTTAGGCAGAGGTTCCTGGGGTATAGGAACCTATGCAATTACGTAGATCCACTAAAGAGAGACTACTTGCTATTTAGATGAACTAGATTATGATATAGGACAGATTGTGCATCCAGTTACTTTTATAAAAGCTATTTCTAAGCCCCATGCGGACTTGTGGTAGGAAGCAATGAAGGATAAGATGTAATCCTTGCAACATAATAAGATGTGGGAGCTGATTGATTTACCTCAACATTATAGACCCATTAGTTACAAATGGATACTTAAAACTAAAATGGACACTCAGGGTAAAGTTGAGTGGTTTAAAGCTCTATTGGTTACTAAAGGGTTTACTTAGAGAGAAGGAGTTGACTTTAATGTTACCTTCTCTCCCGTATCCTAGAAGGATGTATTTAGAATGATTATGGAAATCGTAGCTTATTATGACATAGAGCTACATCAGATGGATATTAAAACTGCTTTCCTAAATGGTGACCTTTATAAGGACGTCTACATGAAGCAAACTGAACAATTTTTGGATGAAGGAGTAATTGAGAAAGTTTGCAAGTTGACCAGATTAATATATGGTCTGAAACAAGCTTCCAGGCAGTGGGACCTAAAGTTTTTATCAAGTTTTGACCTCTTTCAACTTTGTGGAAGACAAAGTTCAAAATGCTTATATTATAAGGTCAGGGGGAGCAAAGCCATCTTCCTACTATTGTATACGGATGATATATTGCGCGGGTCAAATGACTTGACTATGTTGCATGAAGTTAAGTAACTTTGACATGAAGGACCTTGGTGAAGCATCTTTTGTCCTCAATAGATAGATTCACTGGAATAGATCTTAACACTTATTAGGCCTCTCACAAATATATTAAGCAAGTGTTACAAAAGTTTAATGTGACTGAATGTAGACTTGTTGTAGCATTTATCTCTCATGGTGAAAGATTATCTTTGGCACAGAGTCCATAGAATGAATTTGAGAGAGAGACTAAAAGGAATGTTTTGTATTCTAGTGTGGCTAGTGGCCTAATGTATGCTCTGGTGTACATTAGACCGAACATTGCATTTGTTGTTAGATTGATGAGTCGATATCTTGCTAACCTAGGTGTAGACCATCAAAATGTAGTTAAGTGAGTGTTGAAAAACCTAAAGGGTACCAAGGATTAGATGTTGACATACAGGAGGGTCAATAATCTAAATCTTACAGGGTATGTCCAAGCACCATTTGATGTGATGGAAAGCACATACTCCGATTTTATTATGTGTTTAGATGATTGCAAATCCACTTTAAGGTACATTTTTATGTTAACGGATGGTGCAGTATCATGGAAGAGTGTTAAACAAACACTGGTAACTTCCTTGACCATGCATGCAGAGTTTGTTGCTTACTATGGAGTTGTTAAATAGGAGGTTTGGCTTAGAAACTTGATTTTTGAGTTGTATGTGGTAGATTTAGTAGCTAGAGCCATGCGGTTGTACTGTGATAATCTTACTGCTATGTCCAGGTGTCAATCGATGCGATGGAAAGCACATACTCCGATTTTATTATATGTATGGATGATTGCAAGTCCACTTTAAGGTACATTTTTATGTTAGCATATGGTGCAGTATCATAAAAGAGTGTGAAACAAACACTGGTAACTTCCTTGACCATTCATGCAGAGTTTGTTACTTACTATGGAGCTACTACACAGGAGGTTTAGCTTAAAAGCTTGATTTTTTAGTTGTATGTGGTAGATTTAGTAGCTAGAGCCATTTGGTTATACTATGATAATCTTACTGCTATGTTATTTAGTAATAACAATCAAAATATCATAGGATCTAAGCATTTGGAGGTTAAATACTTTACTGTTAAGGAGTTGATTTAGAAAGGTGACGTTGAAGTGGAGCATATCAAGACTGAGAAGATGTTAGTCGATCATTTGACTAAAGGACTTTGCCCACTTATGTTCAAAAGAAATGTATCCAATATAAGTTTGTTAAAGTCCTTAGATAGTGTTAGTTAGGGATTGTCATATTTGTTCCTTATATATTTGTACATTTTGATTTATTATGATGTTATGATTGTTTATTAATACAAATGATCATCTTTTTATCCTCAGTAATACCTGTTATTGTGTAAAGTCATAATAAATGTGAAAGTCTTAAGATCTATGACGATCTTAAGCATTTATTAGGCATATATATAGATTGACCTTGGGTTTATTTCATTTAGATACATACAGTTTAGTATGGATATCTATGAATTTTGACGTGACATAGGGGGATATAAGTTGTTAATCTCATAAAGGTGTTCACTAATGCAGTTTAGCATTCGGTTAGAGAATATAAAGGTTTTCTCTAATGTTGTTTAGTATTCGGTGAGAGAAAACAAGATTTCTCCACTATGGTTTAGCATATGCAGTCTACCATAAAGTTAGAGAAATCGAGACCTCAAATAAATATGATACATATTAGATCATAAAGGTATTATCCTAGTTTTCCACACTCCATTTTCCCATTCGTGTTAGTAAGGTATTAGATATGCGTGATTATATTAGATCTATGCCACACATGACAAATGTGATTGATATCTTTTGGTATCAAAAGTCTTACGGGACTAAATGTTGGACTTTCTTTATCTTTGGATCAAATGTTTTCCTTTTTAAACTTGGCACCAATACAATAGAGTGGCTTAACCGATCTTTTAAACTGTTTTAAACTTGAGTCAACTTCGTAATTAAGTATTGTCCAACGGGGAGAATGTTAGGTATTTTTGACATTTCCCATAAAGTTGGACAACATTTAATTGCATTTTTTAGTTTTTGAATAACTTATTGATTATGTTATGTAATTTGATCTAGATAAAGATAATAAAGTAGCCCAATAAATGATCTAAGTCAATTGGTCAAAGTTCAGATGGAAAATAGATCCCGATCAGTGTAGACCGGACCCATACTGGACCTGTGATGGGGAAGCCCTATATGGAAACTATATATAAAGGTTAGGGTCTCTTACAGTTACTCATATCGTTCGTAATCATACGAAATCTCTGACCCATTAAAAGAGCTTATGTATTGAGAAGATTGTAGAAAGGCGTTAACCACGATCCGGTAAGGAGTTCTCATAAAGGTTCCAGTTGATTAGAGCTTGTTTTGGCATCAAAAACCACAGCGAAGGTATGATGGAATCAAAATTAGGTATTTTTATATTTACTTCGTTTATTTCCCTTTCATGATCAATCTGGGACACATTATAAGGTTCATGCTACGTGTTACATATAAAAGATGCATTTAATAAGATTTAACTTTAATTGGTATTTATAAGGTATTTTAAGAGAGTTGATTAAGTTCTCTCTATGACTCCCTGCATTTTTAGACTCTAAAGTTATTTTATTGACATATACTTGATTAAGTTCTCTATATGATTCCCTACATTTTTTGAATCTAGAGTTATGTCATTGACATATACTTCTATTTCAATGTGCATCATAATTTGAAACAAAGTGATTATGAATCTTTGCTAAATTATCTTCGTGTTTTTAAAACTAAAAGGCATTATTTTATAACAAAAGCTTCCCTGCTCAATAATGAAGGGATCTTTTTTAACCATTTTAATTTAGTTATATCCCAAAGCCATCTATAAATAAGAAAGTAGGGTGTTTGATTGACACATTCATATGGGGCAATAAAAAGTTGTCTTCAGGACATTTTGAAAATTTACCACAAATTTAAGAAAGCAAGGTTATATAACCTTTCATTTACATATGACCTTCTGTAACTAGATGGAGCTAACCTTAGTTTTGTTCAAAATCTATTGAATTCTTTTCATTTATTTTATTTTGATCTTTAGCTTAACCATAAACGTGGATAAAATGTGCGTGTGTGTGTGTATGTGTGTTATATACCAATGATCAAATTCTAATAGGTTCACTTTTAGGAATCTCATACCTCAAATACCTCGAGTACCATTTAAGTATATAGGAATCTTAATCTTAAACAAAACAGTCTCATATAAAGATTGAAAAAATCTATATGATTCAATTCACAAAAGAATCGTCTATTAGAAAAGCAATTTCCTATTATATGTTAGAAGGCTATGACTAGTTAAAATAATCTCCATATATATTAGCATTCCCACTTATACTTGCCACAAAACTTAATAAATGACATAAATACAATGTTAAAGAATTTCTATAGTCTTGTAAATCACGTAATGATTTGTGGTTCAAAGTAAAATGGAATGAGGTATGTTATAGATGAGGAGGAAGGAGGCTTGGGAATAAATTCAATTAGAAATAAGAATAAGATGCTTTTGGGAAAGATTCAGAAGTCATTTGCATATAATAAATTTATTTAGGTCAAGTGGACATAATCATACGTCATAAAGGACCAAAATTTTAAGGGCGTCAAATCTAATGAAAATAACTTGTGGACTCTCAACCAAAAGTTACATTTGGGAAGTATTATATGCTAGGAAATGAAAAACAAAGTTAAGAATGGCAATAGCACGTTGTTTCATTAACGAATAAAACAAAATTATCACCCTTTTTAGAGTTTAAGCTTTGGATAATCTTAAGCTGCTAATTCTTTAAAAGATAAAAATAAGTGTAATTATAGCATATGGTGAGTGGTTATATAAATATAAGTGTTTAAGCATAATTATGAACAAGATACCTAATTATAGACTAAACATAGAGGAAAATGATAAGTTGATATAGAGGATATACAACACTTAATGTTTAACCAACAAAACTTACCTAAACCAATTAAAAGAAATATTTAAAAAGCTACTTGATGGAAGTTAGTTTGGTTTAGCAACAACTCCCTTACATAATCCTTCATAGTCTAGCAAGCTATTTGACGTCATTCCTTGCGGCAACCACTGGAATCTTACAAAACGATCTAAAGAGGGTCATAGCTTATTCAACTTGCAGTCAATTAGGCTATATGATCTTTGCTTGCAGCATGTCTAACTATTCGTTTAGCTTCTTTCACTTAATGAATCACGTGTTTTTCAAAGCATTACTATTCCTGAGTGCAGGTTCAGTAATTCATGCCATGTCGAATGAGAAAGATATGCGGAAGATGGGGGGGCTTGCCTCCTCATTCCCTTTGACCTATGCCATGATGCTCATGGGCAGCTTATCTCTAATTGGATTTCCTTTTCTAACTAGATTTTATTCCAAAGATGTGATCTTAGAGCTCGCTTACACTAAGTATACCAAACATCCTCTGTAAACACTATAACCAAGCTCATGAAATCTTAAATCATCCTTCATACTATTTTCGACTTAAGCATATTCTAGTGACAAGAACTAAGCCTTTGTAGAATACATTTCCATAAAAGTAACTAGCCTTAATTTATAGCTTTAGTTAAGTAGGTGATATTTAATCAACATGGTAATTTAACAATCTTAAAACTAGTGCTTAGCTATGCCACATTTATGATATACAAAGAGAGGGGAATATATGATTATACTAAAATAATTACCAAACATTCAAATTTTCAATCCAATCATATCTTAATGGATTATAAAGATAATTTTAGCAAAAAAAATCTAACTAAGTATAAGCTCTAAGTTATCTTCCAATTGATTTGTTGAGTAACTCTTGAAAATCCTAATGATAATTCCTTATTGGATTGAGGAAGAAAAAGGAGCATTCAATTTAAGAAAAAGGATTACATCAGCCTACCATAACTAGAACCTAAACTTCAATATACAAGCTGAACTAGAAAAACTAGTGAGCTCAAGCAGATAGGGGCCTATTAAGAAATAAGTGCTTTATTCCATTTTTCAAACTTAGAGGAGACACTATTGATATTTCCTATTTTGCATTTGATGTCTTTTTAGTGATATTCCCTCCGATTTAGTAATTGTAACATAAACCATGCAATAGAAGATCTAGATTTGACCTCCTAAAAACTTTCACCTTTCAAGGAGTATATATGAACCCGTTTAACCTAATAAGCTTCTTTATTTATCAAAATCCTCCACGCCCTTTTGGCCATTAGGATTTTATCAATTATTTTTATAGGAAGAATACTAAGACCCACTTCATCCTTTGTCATACAAACTTCAGTACATTTAGTATTGTCACAATTTGATTAAAATTAAACATAAAATTTTGATTACATTAGTCACTAATAAAAATTATGAATAATATATTATTCAATTTTAAAATTTTTAAAAAATGATAATTATTTAATAAATATATTTTAAATTGAAAACCTAAGAATTTAAATTTTTAAATAAAAAACTTCAAATAAATAATTTTACTTATTTAATTATTTATTTAATAAAATATAATTGTATATGAGATTAAAATAAAATAATTTGCTTAATTAGTTCATAAATTTAATTTATCTCTAACTTTTTGTAATATTTAATTTTTTAAGAAATTAAATAATTGTATTGATATGAAATGAGAAGAGTTGAGTGCAAGCTAAATTTAGAGCATTTAAAACATGGCTAGTTTCTTATATAGGTATAAGCTTGGTATTCGCTTTAAAGTAAAGCTAGACCAAAGAATATAGTTGTAGATGTATCATAGGTTCATAAAATTAGAACCATATTTAAGGAAGCATGTTTGCTCCAGTACAAAAATATGAAATCATTGATTTGTAACTTGAAACTTCATTTAAGTCTTGAAGGTAAGTTCTAAGTGGTGGCTGTATACAAATTACAGTTTAGATGAATCATTTGTGCTATTAGTTGTTGTCTACTTTGACTAATCAATTCTTGTAAAAAGTATCTATGTGTTTTGCTTATTTTTAAAAAATCCTCATATCCCTTTCCCTCCACAAAGTGTAAATAAAATTCACTAGAAAAATTTTATAAGTTAGAATATTTCCAATATAGAGATTATGATTATAATATGACTTCTAGTCTGGTTAGAGGGAGAAGGTGGCAAGTTACTTAGCTAAAGTACTCCTCTCTAAATGTAAGAAGTAAATATGCATTTAAAAAATAGATGATCAATTGTTTCAATCTTTTGGTTGCATAGTGAACAAGTGTTTGGAATATTAATAATTCTTTTTTATCATACCTAAAGTGGATAGTCTCTCCTTGATTGCAAACCAAAGAGTGAAAGCTAATCTAAGATTAGTTTAGACAAATCATACTACGTTATGCCATTTGACCTTTAAATCTTGATTCTTTAATAACATCTTATAAAAAACATTAGAGAAGTTTCCATTTGAATTTTTGTTTCATAGTTATGATTTCCTTGTTGTTTGGGGAGAATGCTATATTTAATAATATATTAATGAGTGAACTTTTTAGAAGGAGCTCAAAACATCCTATTTTACAACTTAGAACTTCATTAATTAAATTTTTTATTATAATAATTTTCTAAGGATCATTAAGGTTAGGAATTCCTCTAAATATGCTCGAATGGACCCAATTAGCATGTCAAATTTTTTTTAATTAATCATGTCCATTATTATGATTAACCACCATCCTTATTGACTCCCTTAATTTGAGAATTTGAACTATACTTTGAAAGAATCGTATTTAGATTGAATGGCCGAAAAATTTATGTTTCTAAAAAAGAATGCTTGTATCCGTTTAACCAAAGCACTTTTTATCATCGAGAAACCTCCAAATTCTCCTAATCAAAAGCACTTTTTTATGATACTGATAAGGGAAAGACTTAATCCTCCTTCATCCTTTAGAAGACAAAGATTATTACGTTTTAATTTGGAAAATTCATGCTTGGTAAGATCTCCTAACCAAAGAAATCTTCTCATTAATCTATCAATTACCTTAACAATAATTTTTAATAGTATAAGATAGGAGGAACAATACATATAAATGTTACTAAGGATATAATTTGTAAGATGAATTTGTTTTTTCATAAAGGCTTTTGTTACACTAGCTTGTGATCCTTCTTTGTATCTTTTCAATTACAAGAAGCTAGTGACTATAAGATGGTCTCTTTAAGGTGATGAGAATACCTAAATAGGTAAATTGGGGCTTCATGGTTTTTAAACCTTTTAAAGAGGAGAACCATTATACAAGGTGTTAAGCGCTCAAAGATAAGAACAACAAGCTCTTTTCCTTATTTATGGATAAACTAGAAAGCTGCTTGAAAGTGTTTTAAAATTCATATAAGCACTTAAGGAATTAGCTTTAGCTTTTTAGAAAAGTATTAAATCATTTGTATTAAAAAGTTACATATCCTTAGCTTGTTGTATTTTGAATGGAATTTAAAGAGCTTCTCCTTATAGATGACTATTCTAATAAGTCTTGAAAGCACCTTCATACATAAGGTCAAAGATATAGAGATAAGCAAACTCCTTATCTTAGACCTCTAGCTCCCTTAAAGATCTTTGTAGGTTCTCTATTCATTAAAATATTGTAGGAAAATGTGGTTATTAATTGCTCAATCCATTCAAAAATTTAGCTAAGAATTAAAAAATCTTTTAGAGTGTTAAGAATAAAGTTACAATCTATAAAGTCAAATGCCTTGTGTAAATCAATTTAGGTGCACGATTCTTAATTGAAAGCTTCCTATTATATCTGTTAAAGAGCTTCTAAGATAATAAAATGTTGTTCCCTAATTGTCTATCCTTTATAAAATGTTGTAATTCTGTAGCCTCACTTATTAGGAACTCATTGTAACGTTGGTTTAACTTCTACTATAGTTAATATAATTTCATTCATTTTTGTGAAAAAATGTTCTTCCATAATTGTCTATCCTTTATAAAGGCCTTTTGGGAGGAATCAATGTATTTAAGGAATAAGCACTTGAGCCTATTTGCGATGAGCTTATAAATGACTTTATATATTATGTTAAAAAAAGATATAAACTTGAATTCTTTTAAAGAACAAAGAGGAGGGACCTTAGGAATGAGGAAAATAAAGGTTTAATTAACATTAATAATCTTTTATGATACTAAGTATTATCATTAATAAAATTATAACTATATTAAAATTAACAATCAAATAGTTTTTTATTTAAAAAAAATTAAAAATCAAAAATAGGAAAAAAACTAAAAACTACAGCAGAAAAATAAAAGTGAAACCAAACAACCATTTAGCATTCACCTGATACTTAAACTTAGTTTCTAATATCTAAATTACAAAGAAATTCAAAGACTTCTTTATCATAAAAAAGATTTCAAGATCTAGCTTTAATTACTTGTATGGATTATTAACCAAGTATGGAAAGAATGAATAAAGAAAAAGAAGCTAACTTATATTTTTTGTTTTTGTGATAATTTGCATATGGAATGTAAGTTAATGTCTTGAAAATACAAAGAGATATCTTAATATCACTTTACCTTGTTATGATGTCGTATATAGGTGGCACTTTTTAAGTCATAAATTAGATTAAGAATATGGTTTCAAGTCTATTTTGTTCAAATTTCACATTATTTTATAAAGCAAAGTTTCTTTGTAGTGTTACTTAAGCTCTCCATTATTTTAGAAGTGTTTCAATTTGAATTATTATCTTTTTGCTATTTATGCATAAAAAGGTGGCTTATAACACTAATAAAGAACATAAGAGATTTTATAGGGCTTGTTATATTGAAGTATTACTAGTTACCATATTCTCATAATTTCTTATAATAATTAGTCTTGAAGTTGGTTCCTATAGCAATTACCTGAGATGGCGCGAGGTGGGGTGTGGTCAGCACCATAACTATAAAACTGAATTTGAAGAAATGATCTTTCATATCAAATGTTTCCATTTTTATAGTAGTTAAGTCTAACCTCTTTATTTTGATGTGCTTTCACATATTAACTCTGAGGGCTTCAACTAGAAAGTTTTATCTTAGGGACGTACTTTATTATTAAATGAATAGTTGGAGCTATAAGGTTTATCGATTGATATTCCTATTCCTTCTCTCTCTCTCTCTCTCTCTCTTTACTCCTTACCAGTGCCATTATCTTAAAGCACTTCTAAAATTCTCCCTCACATGTAAACCTCTCTCAAGTTCCTATTCTTCCAACTCCTGTCCCATGATTCTATTAAAGTAATTTTGAAAAGATGTTTGGAGACGCTCTTTTTAGATAGATATGCAACATAGCTCACAACTTTAGCCTAAAATTCTTTAGCATCTTCTTGCTTTTCAACATGCTTTGTGCCATGTCAAGAATTGTTTCATTTTTTCCTTTTAGCTATGCCTTTTTTTGTGAAGAACTTAGCATGATTAAAGGATGACATATCTTAGTATCTTTATAGTAATGGTTGAATTCTTTGGACATGAACTCTCCTCCCTTATCAGATCTTATGAATTTAATTCTAGGCCACTTTCCTTTTCTATGAAAACCTTGAACTTTTTGACATGGAGAATGCCTATGATTTTTCTTTAATAAAATATATCTAAGTTTTATGGATAAAATCATCAATGAAGAGTTATAAAGTACCTATTTTTTCCCGTGAGTACTTAGATTTATTGGTCCATACATATTTGTATGGATAAGCTCTAATGGCTTCTTTGCTCTTTATGTAGCTGCTTTTAGAAAATTTTTTCCTATTTTTCTTTCTAAGGAGACAACATTGAAGTAGTTGATTAGAATGATTGATGGAAGGCAAACTTTTTACAATCTCCATTCTTAAGACCAATTTTAAGTTATTAAAGTTTATATAACCAAAACTTAAGTGCCAAAGTTAAGAATCCTCCTTTACACATACTTGTAAGCGTTTACTAATATCAATGTGAATATATAAGGTGAAAAATATATTTCTTATCATTGATACTTTGGTTATCAAACTTTTTCTCTTATCTATTTGTTATGCTCAAAAAGTTCTAAAAATTACCTAGGTCATCCTACTCGCAAGTATACGAGGTAGTTATATTTAATTATACAGAGTCGTCTCCCATGAAAGTGAAATTGGTTCACTTAAATTAGCTTTGAACAAAAATAAAGATAGATGCAATTTTAAACACTCTATCCTCATTCGTTTTGTTAAGGTTTTAAAGAAAATCACAAAATTAAACTAAAAAGTAAATGATTCAACCGGAAGCAAAGACGAATAGATTAATCAAAATGGAAAACTCTTAAGAATTAATTTCATTAATTTAATCTCCTATACATGATTAAAGGAAATGATTGGTTAGTTATCTTATTAAAATTAACAGTTGGGATCTAAAATTAACTCGAACAATGAACTAATCTAACTTTCATATTTAATAAGTTATCTTCCGATTTAATTCTCGACTACTAATTACCATTTAAGTTAATACATTTCTAGTTCTTATCCTAAACGTCCATAGTTTCTCATTCCAAATTTAACTTCTTCTTTCGATTCTTCGTTTAATACCAAAATGATGCAAAGTTTGATCATACTATTACATCCATTCAGCTCAGAAACTATAGCAACACATAACACAACAACATAATCCCTCAATCATGCATATTTGACTAAATAGCTATGTTAATCCTCAAGAAAAGGAGATCAACCCATTATGGAAATAACAAAATTCATCATTTTTATATACTTCAATCCCATCTTGATCAATATAAGAGAAGTATTAAAGCAACAAACCAAGTAAAAAACCAGATTAACTATGAAGAGAAAACAAGTAACATTCGGCTAAGCTATAAATGTAACAAATCCAATAAACAATAAGAAACATTACGACAGATGATAAATAGAGTAAGCAAACAAAGATTGGGTGAGTGAGGTACAGTAGTCTCCTGCCCCTCTCAAGCTTATTGCATTGTTCTCACCAGATGGTCAAAGGCTTGCTTCTGCTTCCAGCTCTCTACCTTGTTTCTCTCTTCTTCAGCAACTCTCTCTATTCTCTTCTCTTCTTCCCTTCTTTCTTTCTATCTCCTCTTCGTCTCTGAATGTGTTTGTATGTAAAGAATGAATAGTGAATGGAATGAAGAATATAGTGTGCCACCACCTCCCTTACTCTGTCTTAGTTTTAAGTTTCCGAACCATCCCTCCTTCACAGGACACATAATAAGATGATGAATTTAGGCAAAAAGGGTCACGGGGTGACAAGTTAACTAATTAACTTCTTTTTGTGAAGTTTACCTTATCATTAACATTTTGGCTTTTGATTCAACAATATGACACATAGTGCCCATACCTATGACAATTATAGCCTTGAACTTAAGCATTATTGTGCTTCCTTGATGGATTGCCACGTCTATATTCCCTAGTTGAGGGAAAAATTTAGCTTCCTTTTTCTTCCTGATTGCTTTGGTAGTTTTCTTCTCTTCCACCACGTCCATGGTCTCAGTTGCTACCACATCCACATCCTTCTTAGTTTTTACCTCCATTGTTTATCGTAAGCTTACTTTACTTTCTCTTCCTCAACATTTCTTCATAAGCCTTTAGTAACCATCTTTTGATTCTTTAATAGCAATCACAATATAATCAAAGCTTAGATTTAAAGATTGAAGTATTTTCTCCTTTACTAGCACACCATTTAAGGCTTCTCCATTTCTTTTCATTTCATTAACAATGACTAACTCTCAAGTACAAGACATACCTTCTTTACTTTATTAATGCCCTTATGAGCATTTTGAAGAATCTCCTATGCCTCTTTTAAAGTTGATGTATTTGCAAATTTCTCAAACTCAACATCATATAAACATTGGTGGATAAGAGTGAGGGCTTGGTAATCCCTTCTTTTTGGCTTATGTAAAGCTTCCTTTTGGACAAGACTTACAGAGGCCTCATTTTCAGGTTTCTCATAACCCTTCTCTACCATCTCCCATACATCATAAGACCGTAATAAAGTCTGTATGCGAATACACCAATTTCCACAGTTGTCTTTGGTGAGCCGAGGGAATTGGAAGGGGAACATGTTATTTGCCATCCTCTTTTTTTATGACTATGTTAACCTATCTCTGATACCATTTTATTGGATCTAGGATATTAGAAGAATAATTTGTGGAAGTGGAGTAGTAAAGGATTTAGAGGAAAGGAAGCTTTTTATTATAAGCCCTTCTTACTTTTTGGCTTAGCTTACAATGTGAGACCCATCCCCTCTTTATAGGAGTCATAGGAGAGTTCCAGATTCAAATTTCAGCTACTTATATTTAATGCTGCTTATAGCCTCCATCATTTAATATAACATCTGCCTTACTTCTAACCATTAGAAAATTCTAGACAGTAGACTCTATACAATGAGCCAAAATGTGGATCATAGTTACAAAGATAACGGATTAAGACTTAATAACTTTTAGGCCTAAAAATCAAGTTTAACTTTCTAACACCAAGTTCAACCTAAATATATTCAGGCTCCACATAAGCAAATTCTACATCGGTGAAAGATCTTCATATATTGTCTTAATGTTTGGCCTCTCAAACACACACCCTTTTACATCTTAGACCTATTCCAAGGATGTCCTACATTACCTTCTCATCCATTAGATTACTTATTTCAATTGTTAATGTAATATTAAACCACATTAAAGCACAACCTTCCACAAGCCTTAATTGGACCTAATTCATCAAGTCAACTAGGTTGTGTTGGCATAAATTTCATCACTGGCACATCTGCTAGTTAGAAGTTCCAACAGCAACAATCCAAAGGCATAAATATCTAACTTGAATGACATAATTGGTTTTTTGAAAATAGCCAACCCTGGTGCATAATATCTGACACCCCAACATCAAATATATGTTCTATAGTGTTAGCCGGAGACATAAGTCGATGGAGGCAATAGTTTGCAACTTGTGATTTGAATTTAAGGTCGTTCGACAACACATTTGTTGTTTTCAGAGAAATGGTAAAAGGAAAAGAGAGAAAGAGAAGAGAGAGGAAAAAGAGTAAAAGAAGTCCTTCAATTTTTTTGAACTTACTTGTCACGTATGATATATATTTAGTAAGAGAATATAAAAGACGAAATATATACTTTTTATAATGAAAGGTTGACGAAGAAGTCAAGTTAGAGTTCAAATTGTTGTGAAACATTAACATTATTTCAGAATATGTCAAAAATCAAAATATTTAAATTTAAATTAAAATATAGTAAAAAATAAAATAGAATTTGACCTTTTACTTTTTTTTAAATCTCTTATTAGCATCTGCAACTAGCAACTATTCGGAGTAGAAATGAATCCACTCTTTTATCATTTTAATAATTACTCTCATATTAATGCACTTATTAATTTGTCTGAATAATTTTAGAGTTAAGCTAGTGGTGTATATATATATATATATTATATTGATTTTTATAATGAACATCGGCTTTGATTACTAAAATATTCATCATCTCACACAGTCTAAGCTCAATAAAAACCTTAACGTGAAATATTAATAACTGGTGAATCCTAACCCCGTTTAAGTGCTAAACATGTTGGATAAGTTAGCAACACAAGCAGAGAGCATGTCAATTAGGATTAAAATTGATAGATTGTCCATCTCAGTCAATTCGCGTTTGGGCCAGTCATCGTCCCATCTGCTGGCACTTACTACTATTACTTGTGTTGGACGAGATAACCCCAGTATTAATTACCATAGTCATAAGAAAAGAAAAACAGAGACCCAATAGGATCTGGATTAAGAGATTGAACCAAGTGCACTGCATCTGCCAGTAAATGGATACTATTCGTATCAAACAATTGGGCCTTTTGGAGGGAAATATGAAAATGGAACCCAAGACCCAATTGGTCCTAATTAAGTACAGGATGCATGCTACTCGACTCTATTTATGTTATTTGTTTACTTGATGACTTGGGGTATCAGGAGATAACTTTATTACAAGACAAACACTTAATTGGATTTATAGGAGGGAAAAATGAGCTTGTAAGTTTTGAACTTTTTATCATATTTTGTAGTTATTTTCTGGACTTTGTTCTATTAAAATTTTCTAAATAAAGAAACTCATTCAATAAGAGAAGAGTTACATAATTCTCGAGTACACTTATAATTTTGAAGTGGTCCCAAACTCAGACATCAAGTTATAAACAATTAATTGGTTGAACGAGAACGAAAATCGTGTTTCAATTAGTCTCCTTTATCCCAGTTTGGGCCGTAATAAATAGCTGGTATAGTCTAACTCTAAGACCACGAGAATCAAGCGCACAGAGAAGAAGTAAACGAGCATGTACAATGTATCCAAAGCCCCCCTAATAATTTCCAATATTGACCCAAGAAAATTGCCATGCTCATGCCATTGCCAGCTACACATGTTCAGGTCCATTTTCAATCCGACCGAGGGTCGTAGGACAAGTAACCTTTCCTTTGCAATGACTCCTGTCCCTAGTCCCCGGTGCTTGCAATAACCCTGTCTCTTCGTGCAATGCTGGTCTTTTGTATTGTTCTTTGAATTGCTCTTATTTTTCATTTTCTTCTTTAATTTGCCTTTGACACTTCTTCAGATGTGTCTTTACACACGTCGAAATGATTCAGAGACGCCAGCCCAGAAAGTAACTGACGTTACAAAAACGGGACACGAGAGTATCTGAATACAAACATCCATTAATACTTGGTGGTATTTGGATCTACAAAACTTAGAAGAAAAAAGGGAAGATTACATATTTTACATATATTCATGAATAGATTCCTCCTTATGTTAGAACTTTATTGCAACAAATCCAGCATAGCAGAGTACAACCTTATTGGTAGCATGGCTGCACCTTAAGCCAAGTGTTGGCCACTAAATTAACTCAAGGTTAAGTAACCCAACTCGTAACTTTAACCACTCCTCTCTTTCTCTTTCTCTGTTCTTTTTATTTATTTATTTTTCCTTATTTTGGCTCTCTACTTCTTTCCTTTGCCTCTCTTTGTTTTGGTAAACAACTTTGGTTACCAAAATACACTTTTTTTCAAGTCACAAAATCTAAACCAGACAGTGGAGAAAGAGGGAGACCTAACCATACCCATTTCTATCTGTCAAGTCTTTTACTTGCTGTTTGCTTGCTGACATTGGTGTGTGTCTGGTTTTTGTATTTTCGTTGTCTGAGTTCTTTTTTATTGTGTGGAACACAGAATTAAGACTTTAGTGTGGAGAAGTAAATGAAGAGGTCCCCTGGTAATTCATCTTGCTCCTCCTATTCTTCTTCTACTACAACAACAACTTCTTCATCTTCTTCGTCATCTTGTATTGGGACCAATGTTCCTCCAAGCCATCAATCGGCACCAGCTGGGAAACCCAGGTCCAAACGTGCTAGAAAAAGCCAAAACCAGCAAGATAAGTTCCAGAACGGTGCCATCAGTTCTAGTTCCGGTAGAAGTTCCATTTACAGAGGAGTCACTCGGTATCTCTCTTTCTGTTTCTCGTCCTCTTGCATATATGCATTGCATTGATATGTTGGTTACTTAAAACATATAATATACATAAATTTCAATGGCGGAATTCATTAAATGTGAGTGTAGATGGGCAGATTTTATGCGGTTTTATCGAATTGCATGTAGTGAATTTTTGTGTTGATCAACAGGCATAGATGGACTGGAAGGTTTGAGGCACACCTGTGGGACAAGAGTTCCTGGAATAACATTCAGAACAAGAAGGGAAAGCAAGGTGAATAGTTTCTCTGCTCCCATGAATGTTAAAACCCAGAAACCAGAAAGAGAAAAAAGCGAAGAGAGTTCAAGGGGAGATCTGTAAACCTTTGTTTAATATTAATTGTTTACTTGAAGAACCTTTTCTATTTTCTGACTTTCTTCATTCGTTCTGACTATGTTTGGTTCGTCATAATCTCGAAAACACTCCTAACGTTTCAATGCAACAATTTTGTCGCTGGTCAGTTTATTTGGGTAAGCCCTTCTGGATCTTAATTTCCCTTTCCTGTTTTGGGATTAAAATTATGATCTTATTTTAAAGACCAATATTTCCCTTTCCTGTTTTGGGATTAAAATTATGATCTTATTTTAAAGACCAATATTTCCTTACTTTATAATTATTATTAATTGGCATTTGAATAATACAGGAGCATATGATAATGAGGAAGCCGCTGCTCATACGTATGACCTTGCTGCCCTCAAGTACTGGGGGCCAGAGACAACCTTGAATTTTGCGGTGCCAAATATATTCCAGTTAATTGCTAACTATCTAATTGTCATCTTAATTAATCGCTGAAATGCAATTTGATTGCTGACTCAGATAGACACATACACCAAAGAGCTTGAAGAGATGCAAAAGGTAAGCAAAGAAGAGTACTTGGCGTCTCTTCGTCGACGAAGCAGTGGCTTTTCAAGAGGTGTCTCTAAATACCGTGGGGTGGCCAGGTACATACATACTCGTGTCATTTTATTAGCAATTGCTTCAATTTCATTTTTAGGGTACTTATTTTGCTGAAGCTTGCTTGAATTATTATTCCTTGGTTGGGTCAAAAGGCATCACCACAACGGACGGTGGGAGGCTAGAATTGGACGAGTATTTGGCAACAAATACCTCTACCTTGGAACTTATAGTAAGCTCTCTAATTCACATATTTCAACCGCTAGTCGTTTCATATTTTCATTAATTAGGCTTTGTCAATACCAGTACTTAAAATCAAAAACTAGAAAAATTGCTATTCCAATTGCCTTCCAACCGACTAAATTGAAGGCAATTGCAGCCTCTGGAGGTTGAGGGTTGGAAGCAAGTAATATGCCTTAATTGACTCCCAACCACCGTTTTGCCCCCATCCCCTTATGGGGAAAGTGTTGCATTTGCCTAGGTGACTCATTTTGTGCACCAATTAGCCTTCATCTAAATATTTACCCTCTATGCCTTTCCAACTTTTGTCTTCTAAGTCATATACACCACACCCAACTGTCTTAGATTTTGAGAACTGGATTTGTTTTGGGACTTGAGTGTTAGCGGTTTACACTGGCCTGGATTTCTGTGAGGAACAGAATCAGGCCAACCAAAGTGAGCTGACTAGATGCCAACTTCAAAGTTACCACTGTCAGTCTCCATGCTAGCTTGGCAGGCTCGTTCTTTTTGATTGATTTTTTTCTTAGAAAAAGAGAAAAAATTTATAAATTATTTTTTAAATTTAAAAAAAGAGAACCGAATTTATGCATAAAATTCAATTACATGTAGTTTTCATAATTATTTAGATTAATGTTATTTAAAACATTTAACAAATAATTTAAGATATGAAAAGTAACATTATTTTTACTAAGATGATGATTATGTATTTTTTTTTTAACCATTAAAACAAATTTTTATCAGAAACATGGTAGGTGATACTATGAATATGACACTTTGAAAAATTAACTGTAATTGATTTTTTAAAATAAAAAAATTGGTGTCAACTGTTTTAGACATTTGTGGTTGGAGTAGCTGAAAATACGCCAGGTCCACGAGGAAGGGACACAAAAAAGCAAACAATATTTGGTTTGTCAGATCCCAGCACCGGTTTTGGATTAGTCCGAGCGTAATCACAACTAGTATAAGCGTGAATGCGTGTGTCGTGCAAGTGATACCTACAATTGCTACCAGTTGATCACGTGAGAACCCACATCCTAAGAAGTGTATTGACCTTTTGTTTTGTCCAAAATCTAAACCAATGTATTAAAGTAGAGATTGGCGTGTCAGTCTTGTTCACAAGCCCTCGTGTTAGATCTCCAACTCTCTCTAACCCCACTTTGCTTTTGCCTTAAAGATAAAATGCTTTCCATTACTTGACAAGCGCTTAGAATGACCCAAAGGCTAGTCGCTGACCGATAACATTCTGGTTTTAATGTGTCACTTTCTTACATGATCTGCTACGTAATTTTTAGGCGTATAGATACTCTACATCTCCTAATGGAGTTCATTTTGCACGTAAAACCCACCCCCAATGGCCTGATTAGTTCGGACACTGATAGTGGACCACAAACCCAAGGTGTCTTTTCATTTTATACAGCATCAGATATTATCTATGAATTTAGGCAAGTGAAGCGTTGACATTAAAAAAAAAAGGCTGTTAATTTTATAAGATCTTTTTCTATGTAAATCTGATAAAACCCCAAATACTGTCTTTTTCCCTTGCAGCATTTCTGTATATTAGAAAAAGGAACGTTATTGTATTGCCGGTTGGTTTCCTTGTCCAAATAGTGAAAGGTTAATAAACCTAAGTAGACAGCGAGTCGTGATTGATTTCTATATTTCCTTCGTCTCAAATTGCAAACCGAAAACCAAATCATAGAAGGTGGTGGACAATTATTAGTCAAAATGACCTATGCTTTTACTATTTTATTGGAACTTTTTTTTGAGACGTCATGTAGTTAACATATCAACTTATTCGTTCACTGTTTTTTTTAATCTAAAAAGGAATCACATGAAAGATATCATAAGCACTTGCTGTTCCTGCCAACATACAGTTCAAAGTAGGATTCTTTTGGCAATTGCTGTACTTGTGCAAGTAACATCATTTCATTTATCCCCTTGTTTCATGCAACTTGTCAACGCGTAAGGCACCGTAGATGTAACTAGTTTGGTCGGTTTTGGTTGCCCACCACCTACACTTTTTTTGTGTTTTTGGATATACCTTTACATTTTATATATTACCCTAAGCCATTTGATTCGATTCCCGTGAGCCAATTTACCAAAGTAGGAAGTACTTGTTGTCAAGTAGTGGCCACGTGATTTCCAATATGGATTTACCGTTATAAACCCTAGATATCAACTTAATTACGTTTGTTTATTTAAGATCTTTTCTTAGACAATTATTTTAACTTGCAAAATCAGATGTCTAATCTCATTTTTCGCGTGTCCCCCTTATGGGATTTTCAATCCAACTTCATCTAAAATTATCAGATACACAAGAAGAGGCAGCAGCAGCGTATGACATGGCAGCAATAGAGTACCGAGGATCAAACGCAGTGACCAATTTTGATATTAGCAATTACATTGACCAGCTGAAGAAGAAAGGTGTCTCTTTGGACCACATCCTCCATGAACCTCCCACCAACTCATCTACCGAGTCTGAAGATGCCGAAGCAGAGGTTGAACAACCGCCACCACCACCACCGTCTCCGCCGCTACCACAACCAGCCCAACAACTAACGACAGTAACATCACCTCCTTACAAGAAACAACAAGAAGAACATCATGCATCATTACCACAGCTTCTTACTCCATGCATGGAATCAAGTTCTTTAATGGCAATGGACACCATGGAAGGGCAGGACCAGGACCTCACATGGGGATTCTGCTTAGAGTCACTTTCAGTACCTGAGCTCTCGCTGGGAATTGGAAATGGTTGTGAGTTACCGGACTTGTTTAACGACAGGGGGTTTGAAGAAAATATAGATATGATATTTGACGCCTGTTCCTATGAGAATGGGACACAGTCACAGACGGAATGCGCATCGGACAACTCGGGCTGTAGGCTGGTCGAGGTCGAGGATGTTAGCATTTCTGAAAGCAGGAAGGAAGGCTCCGTTTCCTTTGACTTCTCTGTTTGAAAGGGTTTTGTCTTCGAGGCTGGGGGTTGATGAGGTTTGTGGTGAGATTTGTTGTTGGCTTCTGTTTGTGGATGGGAAAAGGAAAAGTTTTATAAGAATGTCTTCGTCCTTGTTTTCCGTTTTTCTTTGGTTTGAAAGAAAACAGAAAGACTAAATAAAAAAAAAAGAATTTCTGTTTTTGATATAAACTTTGCTTTAAGTATACAATATTGTTAGATAAAAAAAAAAAACTATTGAATAGATGATCTTGTATATAAATTATGCCAAGTTTATGAAGCAATAATGCAATACTTGAGTTGGTTTGGGCGTTTTTCTTCTCTTTTCTTTTCACTTTGGGTGGCTTACTGGTTATATGGATCAATAGTAGCAGGAAAAACGCTTATTTCACTTGATACGTGAACACGCTATTCATTGAGTGAATAGGACATCAAACTTCAATAATCTGACCACAAAAAATGCAATCATGTTAATTCATATTCAAAGCATAAGAAGTTGAATAATTAAATTCGTGTAGGGTTTGCCTTAATCTTTATTTCATGTTGCCTTGTTTCAAAACTAATCTTAATGACTTAGAATGGTTTGTATATTATAAATATACACATTCAAAGTGTTTGCTTTATACTTTTAAAATTTTGTTTTGAAAAAAAAATCGCCCTTCAAAATGAAAGTTATAATATAAGAAATAGATAAAGCAAACACATTTAAGAGGGGGTGAATTGTGTGTGTCAAAAAAATTTTGCAAGTTCTTTTAATTCATATAATAAGTAAATCCTAGTTAACAAATAAAAATAGTAGGGGCCTATCAGATGATAAAGCTTTTTAAACGACAAGAGTCTGTTAGGTGATAGGAGCCTTTTATATGAGATAAGACTCTGTTTAAGCGAAAAGAGCTTACTGAATGATAAATCCTGTTAAAATAATTCAAAGACAGATGACACCCGTTAAAACTGAAAGGAATCTCTTGCAAGTTGAAAACAGAAGGAACAACTTATAAAAGTGAAGAAGCTTCTTGCTAAAAAGAACACACACACACACACACAAAATATAATGTGAAAATTTTAAAAGTTAAAGAGAGAGAGAGAAGAAGGACATAGTCGATTTATACTAGTTCAACTTATAATCCAAGCCTACATCCAGTCCCTAACTATCCAACTAGAGCATTTCACTATAAAAATCTGAATATTAAATTTGACGAGCCTCTCCAAGCTCACAAGTACATATTTCTCTCTTAATTGAGTGATTTTACTTTCTAAGAAACAATAAAAATGATATGATTATTAAGAATACATATGTTACTTAAATGTTTCGAGAGTCTGTGTATGCTCGTTTCTTCATAAGTGTTGTTGCTCTTTTTTAAATAGTCAATTTCTTTAACTAGGCGTTAGTTTTTAAATCTAAATAACTTTGATATCATCTTTGTTAAAAATCTTCCAGCAATCACAAAGCTAATATATGGCACTCGCAACGATGTTCGATGAGTAAATGAGGTAAGCACTTCATCCATTAAACATCGTTTGAACTAATATCTTTTGTAAGACAGATTGCAGTTGGACAAGCATAAGTGAAAGTGTGCAAGATATGTTCAAACACGATTCATCCAACTGATGAGTGCCCAATGTTGCAAGAAAGGAGTATGGAGTATGTGAATGCTGCAGGAGGGAACTTCCCGAGCTTGAGTTATGGAGGGAACCTATAGAAAAATTACTTCCAAAATTGATCACAAGGAGCATAACAATTTCAACCAAGGGCATAAGGAGCACAAAGAGCCCCTCCTTTTATTTCAGGTAATGCTCTAGATGAATTTATCAAGGTTTCTATAGCTAACAGTCTTTAGTTTCGGCAAGATATGCAACAACTTCAATAGAGTATGCAACAACTTAATCAGAGTGTACAGCAAATCCATCAGGAATCAAAAGCAAGCACATAAAATTTGAAAAATCAAATGGTTCAGATGACAATGAGGCTTAATCGCCTAAAATCACAAAGTGGAGAAAAATTGTCATCCCAACCCTAGGTAAGCCCCAAGAATGTCAGTGATATAACCCTAAGGAGTGGAAAAGAGATTGAGGGTCCTAAGAGAACCCCACCAAGGATTGCTACCGAGGAAGAGATTAATAAGGAATTAGAAAAGGAAGAAAATCTATCATCGAGTACGATTGTAAATTTCGAAAGTCCCAATATTATTAAAACTAACCCTCCACTTTTTCCAAGTAGATTGACAAGACCAAACAGGGAGAAGAAGGATAAAGAGATATTGGAGACTTTTCGAAAGGTGGATGTCAATATACCTTTTCTCGAGGTAATCAAGCGAGTACCAAGGTACGCCAAATTCCTCAAAGAACTATATACACATAAAAGGAAACTGAAGGGTGATGAGAAAGTGATGATGGGTGAGAATGTGTTGGCAGCATTCGGAAAGAAGATGCCAGGATCCAGGTATGTTTACCATTCATTGCAAAATTGGTAATATTGTGATCAATAAAGCTATGTTGGATTTGGGTGTTTCTATTAATGTGATGCCTCATTCGATTTGTGCTTCTTTGAATGTGGGTCTATTAAAAAAAACGAGTGTAATCATACAACTAGCTGATCGCACTAATGGTTATCCTATTGGTATAGTTGAGGATGTTTTGGTGCAAGTGAATAAGTTAGTGTTTCCAGATTTCTAAGTTGTGGATATGAATGATGACACATAATGTAATCTGATACCTATCTTGCTAGGGAGATCATTTCTTAATACAACTCAAATTAAGATAGATGTTCGTGAGAGCACCCTCACAATGAAGTTTGGTAGGGGAAGTGATTCATTTCAAAAAAAATCATTCCATGAAACATCCTATTAATGATCATTGTGTTTTTTGTTGTTGATGTGATTGATCCTTTGGTGCAGAAAATGTTTAAATTAAGTTGCAGGGATCATTTGGAAACTGTTTTAACTGAGGATATGGAAGTAGAAGCCAACACTAATGTTAAGATGGGAGAAGAGCTTGTGGAAATGACATTCATCTTGGACTCATTAAAAAGTTCCCCAAAAAGTTATGATTTGGCATCTATACAACTACCTGAAACTCATCAGAAGTTATTACCTTCTGATGTGTAGGCACTAGAATTGGAATTAAAGTCACTCCCTACACATCTAAAGTATGCCTGTTTGGGACATAAGCAAACTCTCCCAGTTATCATTTTGGTGGAGTTAACTTCAAATCAAGAGGAGAGGCTAGTTTGAATACTGAGAGAGCATAAGAAGGCCATCGGGTAGACTATCACAGATATCCAAAGGATAAGTCCTTTCATATGCATGCACCATATTTTGTTGGAGGAGAATGCAAAATCCACAAGGCCAGCTCAACGTAGGTTGAATCCTCCAATGATGGAAGTTGTGAAGAAGGAGGTACTAAAACTTTTCGATGCTGGGGTTATCTACCCAATTTTTGATAGTAAGTGGGTATGTCTTATCTAGGTGGTTCCAAAAAAGTATGGAATCACCATTGTGACAATCCAAGAAGGTAAGTTAGTTCCTACTCGAGTACAAAACGAGTGGCGAGTATGTATTGATTATAGAAAATTAAATTATCCTATTCATAAAGACCACTTTCTCCTTCCTTTTATTGATCAGATGCTTGCGAGATTGGCTACTTATGACTATTATTACTTTTTAGATGGCTTTTCAGGTTATCTTTCGATCCCGATCGCATCGAAAGATCAGGACAAGATCACATTTACATGCCCATTCGATATGTTTGCCCATCGAAGGATGCCATTCAGATTATGTAACGCACCCGCCATGTTCCAAAAGTGTATGGTAAGCATTTTTTCGAATATGTTGAGAAGATTATCAAGGTATTCATGGATGATTTTA
>JAOQMP010000005.1:33861528-33876680 GCA_027563575.1 Erythroxylum pedicellare
TTACCCTTAATACCAGTAAGATGTTCTTTCATTCTAAAAATTCCTCCCCCTTTAAATATTCTACCACAAAACATACAGTTATATTGGATATTTCCATCAGATGCTTGAGAAGAAGAAAAATAATTCCATACTGGATCGGACTTACCACGAGTAGATGATGGTTCCATATGCTCCATTATGACTTAACCTAAAAAGTATTAAAAATAATTGTATCTTACGGCACTGTCACTGGAGTCTCCTTACTCTAAAAGTTTACAACACTGTAAACAACTAGTTGGCTAACTTTCAATTGCTTTTCGTGCGGCATTGTGACCTTGTCTTTAGGTTGGATTAGGATTAAAGGAGGAAGCAAAAGGAAACGGCGAAAGTAGGTTTTTATTGTTTTTTTTATTTTTTAAAATAAATTTATTAAAAGATACAAAAATCAAATCGGACCGGACTAGACCGGACCGTCCTGTCCGACCGAAAAAGATTGAACCGATCGATTTTTTTGCAAAGAAATTATTAGGTGAAATCGAACCACACTACCGATCGGTTCGAACCTTTTCTGATCGGACCGGACGGTCCGGTCCGGTTTTTAAAACATTGGTATTATGCAATATAGTTTTTATCTTTATTTCAACGCTGTCTATAAAAATGATAATAATATAAATTGAACAAGCCAATAAGCATTTACACTCTCAAGCCAACTTTCCAAAACATGTCCATTTGTTTAGTTCTGAAGCTTGGTTTGAAACTTTTGGGTTTCATGTTGTTCTTTGTGACTTGTGGTTATGCTATAGCATTCATAGCTGATGCATGGTTTTATTATGTCTATTTCCACATTGGTTCGTTGTTCCTGGTTGCCTTGGTTTTGTTTACTTCTCGGACTTGTGTTCATCTATATATTTATTTATCGTGAATAATATTAGTAAATCTGTATCAAATTGTGATCTTAGCTAGTTTATGCAATAAAATGGATCTCTAAAAAATTATTTTTCTTTAGTTAGTAGCTCAAATCATGAGTTCAACGTATAATTAGGCATGTATGCTTTATATATCAACCTCTTTGAAAGTAATTAAGAAGCCTGAAAGCTGGAAATTGTGTGCATGGTATATCTGATTAATAAATACATCATTTGAAGCGACAATGAGCAGAAGATGAAGTCTAAACAGCGACGAAGAAGACAATGGAAGTGGAGAAGATAAAAGCGATAAGCGGCATCGTTGGCAATGATGAGAGGAGAGATTGATAGAAGAGGCAAATAAGGAGTAAGTTGAAGAGAAGATATGAAATTCTAAGAATATGAATGCGAGAAAGACAGACATCAGACAATAGAATTTAGTTTTTTCTAAATTCTTATTTAAGCCAATATAATAACTGAAATTTAAATTCGATTAATGGTTTTTCAGTGAAGAAGAGAAAAGAAAATCAAAGATACATAGGATGGTGAAAGTGAAACGGAGAAATGACAGAAACTTTGAGATAAGGTAGAAAACAAAGGAATAGCGAACCCAACTGCTTGACAGATTGATAGTTTCGGCTTTCTTTATAATTTTCGGTAAGCCGATACTGAAAGAAAGTGAAAGCTAACTGAAGCAAACAAACAAAACAGACTCAAACGAACCAATTTAATAACATAAAACTAATCGAATCCAAAAGAAAATCCCACCAAAGGCAGAGTGAGCGTGCGTGTGGAGAGAGAATGAGAAGGAAACGGGGCTTCTGGTTCCTCGATCCGAGTTCTTCCCAAGTTTAAGGTAAGTTCTTCGTTTTTCTTTTTGCAAAGCAATTAGCATTATTTATTGTTTGCACAACAACAACTTGTGAATAATTCAATTATGCCCTTGCTTTGGGAGGAATTATTTTGGCCAACTGACGGCTTTCTGCAGGCGTATATGTCTGTCTAATTCAACGGGTGGTTTTCCAGAGAAGTTGACACTCTGGATTTTGCAACTGTGGAAAGTACTAGGTAGTTAAATGACAAGTGTTACACCATGTTCTCGGCGACTTACTGAATGACGTTTGTTTCGTCTTAATAAACAGAGATTTGAGCTGAAATTGTTTGATTTCATGTTTATACTTTCCTTTATCGTGTTTTCATTGTATTTAGCATTTTATTCAGTGGAAAATTTCTTGCTGGGTTTAAAACAACAGTGATGGCCTCTCCATGTTTCTACTTGGGAATCGATTACCATTTTGATTATTAACTGTGCAGGTGGATTCCTAATGCAGCCTGTGTCTGCTTCCGCTCGAATTGAGATAAGTATGAAGGTTTTGTTACAGCTTGCCTAGTGATTTGGAAACGGACTAAAATTCTACATCTATGGATGTTAGAGATATAGATGTGCAGGTAAAAAAAGGAGATGCCCCTATGGCAGGGGAAAGTGACTGTAATGAATCAGATAAACATAATTTAATTGATAAGTCTACAGACAGAGTGGTGAGAAATGAGGGACATGATGGAATATATTTTCCTCATGTTGGTATGGAGTTTGAATCAGAAGAGGCTGCAAAAACATTCTACGATTCGTATGCCAGGCATATGAATTTCAACGCTCAGGTTGGTCAGTTTACACGTTCCAAGCCTGATGGACCAATTGTTACATGGGAATTTACATGTTCTAGAGAGGTGTTCAAAAGAAAGAATATAGAGAGTTGCAATGCAATGCTTAGGATAGAGAGAAAGCAGTCGGAATATTGGGTTGTAACGAAATTTGTAGAGGACCATAACCATTCTCTAGTAGCACCTAGCAAGGTTCATTATCTTCGACCTCGGAGGCATTTTGCTGGTGCTACCAAAAATGTGGCTGAAATGCTATATACGACTGGTGACATCTATGTTTCCATGGATGGAAATCGTTTATCTTATGAAAATGATATTAGGAATTCCTTCCCTGTAGAACCCAATTGCCAAGATAGAAAAATTACATCTACACCAGCAAATTATGTTAAGCCTCCAAAAAGAAAAAGGACCCTAGGGAAGGATGCTCATAATCTCCTAAATTATTTCAAGAAAATGCAAGCAGAGAATCCTGGCTTTTATTATGCAATACAACTTGATGATGAGAATTGCATGACTAATGTCTTCTGGGCTGATGCCAGATCAAGGGCAGCCTATAATCACTTTGGTGATGCAGTAATCTTTGACACAATGTACAGACCAAATCAATATCAGGTTCCATTTGCTCCTTTCACAGGGGTAAACCACCATGGTCATATGATATTGTTTGGTTGTGCATTACTTCTAGACGAGTCTGAATCTTCCTTCATTTGGCTATTCAGGACCTGGTTATCTGCAATGAATGAACGTGCCCCTGTTTCTTTCACGACAGACCAAGACAGAGCCATCCAAATGGCAGTTTCTCAGGTGTTTCCAGAAACTCACGATTGCATATGCAAGTGGCACATTTTGAGAGAAGGTCAAGAAAGGTTAGCTCACATACACCTTGCTCATCCTTGTTTCTATGGAGAGCTCTATAGCTGTATCAACTTTTGTGAGACAATTGAGGATTTTGAATCAACATGGTGCACCCTTCTTGATAAATATGATCTTCAAAACAATGAGTGGCTTCAGGCTGTGTATAATGCTCGGAAACAGTGGGCTCCAGTTTACTTTCGTGGCACTTTCTTTGCTGCACTTCCATCAAATCTAGGTGTAAGTTCGTTCTTTGATGGGTATGTGAATCAACAGACAACTATATCTCTATTCTTCAAGCAATATGAAAGAGCTCTAGAGCGTTCTTTAGAAAAGGAAATTGAAGCAGATTATGATACAATCTGCACCACACCAGTGCTCAGAACTCCCTCACCAATGGAACGACAGGCTGCAAATTTCTATACGAAAAAGGTGTTCTCCAAATTTCAGGAAGAACTAGTTGAAACTTTTGTTTATACTGCTAATAACATCGAGGGTGATGGAGTGATCAATAAGTACAGGGTTGCCAAATATGAACATGATGACAAGGCATACATAGTGACATTGAATATCTCAGAGATGAAATCTAGTTGCAGCTGTCAGATGTTCGAGTATTGTGGTGTTCTCTGCAGACATATATTAACTGTCTTTACAGTAACAAATGTTCTTACCCTTCCATCACAGTACATATTGAAAAGATGGACAAGGAATGCCAAATCTTTGGTTGGAGTGGAGGAACAGAATACAGATTTACAGGGAATTGAAAGTCTGACCACACGCTTTAACAAATTGTGTATGGAAGCCATCAAATTTGCAGAGGAAGGAGCAGTTGCTGCTGAGACTTACAATGTGGCAATCAATGCTTTAAGAGAAGGTGAAAAAAAGGTTGCGTCTATAAAGAAAAACATTGCTATGATCACACGGCCTCTGCACAATGCAAGTGGAAATAGCCAGGAAGCCAATAACAAGAGAACACCTTTATCAGTTTCTGATATTGTCCCATCACTGTGGCCCTGGCAAGATCCAATGCCTCAACAGTTCAATCTCAATGATATGGGAGTTCCTGTTGCTGATCTGAATCAACCCAATGTGGCCCCTGTGTCTATCAAATGTGATGGTGGCCTTTCTGATAAATCGGTATGAAGTAACAATGTGATTTTGACATTCAGCATGTGTTTTGTTCTTTTTACATGGAAGGATCTTTTAATGGTTCCTTTGTTAAAATTATCTAGGCGGTTCTTACTTGTTTTAAGTCCATGACTTGGAGGATAGAAAATAAGCCCAATACACCATCTGGAAAGGTAGCTGTAGTCAAGTTGAAGGTATGCCACCTTGCCTTTCCATGAGCAGATGCCACTTGTATCTTGTAACATATTACTAATGCATATTTGTTTTAATAGTTCATGGGGTGATGCAAACAGCTATAAACTATGTGATCCTTCATTGGGTGTTAATAGTTGAAATGTTTTGCAATTTCTGACAAAAGATCTAGCTGGAATTTCCCTGAGAGTACCTTTAATTTGGTGCATGATACACTGGGGGACATTATATTGGACAATTCTATAATTTAGTTTGAAATTTTGGTTAATGATTTACAAGTAAGAAGATATGCTTAAATGATAATCATTGTAAAAATATCACTTCATTTTGAAAGGCTTCCTTTTGATAACTAAGGCCTTGAGTATCAAATATTGTTGACTTCTAAATGTTGTCCATTGCCAAAATATTGGAGGCTAGTTAACTGTACCAATTTTTACGTCTACAAATCAAGTGTGGAAAACATCAGGTGTTTGAGAACAATATAGATCATTGGCTGCACTAGTCTGTTAACATCTTTTGCTCTTTCAGCTGCAAGATTATGGAAAATTTCCATCAGGGGAGTCCGAGGTGCATTTTAGATTAACAAGGGTCACACTAGAGCCAATGTTGAGATCCATGGCCTATATTAGCCAGCAGCTTTCAACACCAGCCAATCGAGCTGCTGTCATAAATCTGAAGGTATTCCCATTTAAACATTGTAACCTCTTCTTTCTTTCCTATGCTTATGTGATATTTTTAATAACTTACCATTGTAGGATTTAGTGTTCTTGACCTACAACCTGATATAAACAGGTGTTTTGGATTTCATTTTGTTCAAAAACTTTAGGTGACCTTCAAAATGTAATTAGGTAGGATATTCTTAAGATACTCTCTCGGAGGTTACAGAACAATTCGGGTTAAGTACAGGGTTTCATTTCTCATCACATTTTTCTTGATGTTAAAATATTAATCCTAGTCAGTATCAGAGACTGCAACACATTTTCGTGTGAGAAAATAATGTTCCATCTTTCTTTCTTTTCTTCCATCTCTATTTGAGGCTTAGTGGGCCATAGGCTACACAATAAGAAATGTAAAGGATATGTGAGGCACACGTTCTGATGGACAATTTCTTTTCTTAGCTAAGTGATAAATCAATATTAACATGTGACATCAATTTGGAATAATTTGCTGTTATAATTTGTTAAAATTTATTAGGAGAAAAGGCTTCCTATGTTCTGGTGGAGATCTCTGATCGAATGAATAAAGTTATGATCTTCCTTTGGATATTATTAGAAGTTTTAGGAAATCATCCATTCATTTTTTTCCATCTATTGTAATAATATCTTTATAATGAATAGTTTTGGTTACATCTGGTTATCCTGGGTTTATTGAGTAAATGTAGCACGAGCTTTTGAATTACCTCGCTATCGTTTGTCTCAATATGACACATCCGTTTTGCTCATGGCATTTCAAGTAAGAAGTAAATGTTTCTGATTTTTGAAACTTGTTCATGTCAACGAGTGTAATTTCTTGAGATGTATTTGGCTCTATGCATGTAGAAGGCAGGATGTTTCTGACTTGTATAAATTTTCGCATCCGTCTTAGCTTCAAGATGCCAAGACAACAACTGGGGAAGCAGAGGTGAAATTTCAGGTTTCCAGAGATACACTAGGCTCCATGATGAGATCAATGGCGTGCATCTGTGAGCAACTATGAGAGTGTAAACGAACTTGTACAACTTGGTTTCTTGATCTAGTCATTTTACGTGGTTGCATTCTCTCTTTTTCATATGAAAGATCCATTCAAAGTTGGGAAGCTTTTCAAGAGTGTGAGCCTGGGAAAATTTGAAGAGAAAAGGTGATTACCACCTTAAAAGGGGAGAGACGATTACAACATGAGAGAGTATTGATTGACTCTTAATTTGTGCATCTTACCGTATAGTTAGATTTTCATTTATAGTTATACTTTCATGTTTAACTCTCCAAATTTATGTCCAAGGAGTCTAGATATTCTTTCTGATCAGTTTCCTATAGGTTTAGCAATGATCTGTATCAAACAATAGGTAGGATGTTCAAAATTTTCATGGAGAAGGCTGATCTGGATTCAGATGTACATCTTGAAAAGCTTGTGAAGTCATCATGTGAATTTTCAGTTAATATTAGTTGGCCATTATTAGCAGCTAGTTTTGGTACCTATTTGACACTTTCAAAGCTTGAATTGAGCTGTTCTTGAATAGAATTTGTACTTTTAACACTATTTATGGATTCCTCTCTCCCGTCCAGGCACAACTGAGGACATATACAGCGACTGAGTTTTCACTTTCAAATGATTTATATTTCTGCTTTTTGAGACGAATGTTCAGCATTTTTGGATCTGGTGATAGTTCAATGTTTCAAAGTTTATATTAGAGGCTTGTCGCTAAAATTGCAACTATGATATCCATAGTATGCAACCGCAAAATGATTCTTCACCTAAAAGTTTTAAAAAGGAAATTATCTTAATAAAATCCGTTATCTAGTATGTGTTACGGTAAAATATAAATCCTAAGTAAACAATCAACTAAGGAGTGTCAGCCTCTTTGTTCGAGGACAATTAAGTTTAGAGGTTAGTGATCATACGCTAAATTGTAAAGAGATCACTAACCATCTAAATATGATTTAGTACATCTTAAAAAATAATATGAAGGGTTGTGAAAAGTTAAAAATACCTCTCACTTTATTAATATAATTTTTAACATTAAATAATTGAAAAGTTCCTGAAGCTAACATGTGTCTAACTGTTAATTGCATTTAATTAACTCTCTTAATTTGCACATCTTAACACATAATGCATTAATGACTACGTGTTAGGCACTAATAATTGCATTTGATATTGTATTGGTCCTTATGTGGCATATGAAAGGGAGAGGGAGCAAATTGTATGTGTTTGCGTTTTGTTCTATTCAAAATTTAATGAAAAAATTATTTATTTTGATGAATCGTTATGATAAATTCATACAAAATAATTTTATAATAAAGAAAATATTAGTAAAAGAAATAGTGAAAGAGATATATAATTTATTTATAATGGTTTAGCCAAATAATTATTGACTTACATCCACTTTTAAAGATCTACTTAAGAATTTTTTAATGGATAAGAGGAAATTTTTATTCAACATCTTTTCTACCATGCAACGGGTGAAAAGAAGTACTAACATTTATCTTGTTTCTATCGAAGTGAAGAATAATCTTATGCTAATATTATTCAAGATTGAGAGGAATCCTCACATAGAGTATTCTAAGCAATTTTCTTAATTACTACACTAACACAATCATATACAGCTCTCTGTCTTTCTTATACCACTCAACTAAAATTCAATATACACAGTCAAATGCTCTCTCTAACCTTGCAAAATTTTGTATCAACTCCCCCTAGTCTTTCAATGGCTCTTCCCATAACTCAACTATGATCTATTTATATCTTAAACCAACTCAAGTAATTATTAAACACACAAACTAGTTGTTTTAAGTAGTTTTTAGTTAATATTTGTTAGTCGTAAAACCTTTGATTAGCCTACCGATGAGCTAAACCTCTAGCTAGACAGAATTCACCCTTCTGGTTTTGAAACTTATCACCGACTAGTCGATTGACCATTGATTGGCCCATCAGTTAACTGGTTGCAAAGCGCTCATTCTGTATCTTTTTTACTCTTTGTCCAACTAGCTTGTCCAAATCCTTAGACTAGCTAAATCTTAAACGAAACCAACCTTAAAAACTCAACTCCAAAGTCTTTTAAAAGATAAAAATACGCTCTTTTGGAAAAACTTGACTTAAATTCCCAAAAGGTACTTTGATGATCAAAAGAGTTCTCTTTAAAATCTTCTCAAATTTTCTCTTAATTATAACAAAGTATATACGTTATGTCCTACATATAAATGACTATACAATGATTGATTCCCTAGTTTGTCAAAAAATGATAAATGATATTAAATAAGCTCTTGCTATGTTAAAGCATATTAAATATGAATATAATGTATGTTCTCCCTTAATTTATATGCTACTAAATATGAATGATCAAGTTTTAATGTCACTCATCTCTCTCCTTTGTTATCAACATTAAAAGTGGTGTGGTACAAAAAGATAGAAGTATCAAAAGGGAAAAAAAATATCTTCTCTCTTCTCTTTTTTAAAAATCTATGATATGGGTAAATTGGCCATGCAAAGTGTTAAAAAATGATCAATTTTCAAAAAAGTTAATGTATCAATTCAAAGATCCATATGGCTTTCTCCCCTTATATACATGCAACAATACTTTCCCTCCCAAACGTATATGCCAAGTAGATATGCTCAAATGTTATAATATGAAAGTAAATACATATCTCATTTTGTCTACCATCAACAGTTATTGCCTTTCTTTCCTTAATTAGTTCAACAACTGTATTTTATATGAATTTCTTTGTCTTATATAAGTGTTTATTTGTTGGTCCCTTTGAAAACAATTCTTGGAAATGCCATTTTTGTTCCTCAGTTGATATCAATGGAGATGATATCATTTGTTAGTATTCATCTAATTCCACCTGATATTAGCTTATTAAGGCAAATAATTCAATATGTTTTAGGTACCTATATAAATTTAGGTCCTCAGGGCTAGTCCTTAACATTTTTTAGGCAATATTCTTTCGGTTTTACTTAATAAGAATTGTTTTGAAAAGAAATTTCTTTGGGTATGTATTTAATCCCCATAAAATAACATCTCATAAGATAAAGAATCAAAAGTATTAGTGTCATGTGAGAAAGAACTACAAGAAGATGCCATATGAATATTTCTAGGTCATATTTGGATATATCAGTGAATGGGATCTCCCTTTTATATATGTTTTAGGGGAGGGGGAGAAGGTCTCCTTATATGACTATAAGACCTGCTATATGATTTAACATACAGTTATTACATAATTAACGCTTAGAAAAAGTCAATCAAGGGATGAAAAGATTGTGACACCCTAATACCCCCTAAGAAGATATATGGATGTACAAAAAATAGACCTAGACAATCTAACAATTCCCAGAGATAGGACAAACATAAATCAAAATTCATATAACTACCTGTGTTATCAAACTTGCTCACATTCTTCAAAGTGATTTATACAAGTAACAAATTACACATATCATATCCATACATTGAAAGTATCATCATAAGTTATGGTTATTATAGGCCATTTACATATTCAAAACTTCGTAAGCCTTACAAGCATTTACTACAAAATTCTTTCTTAATATTTATGATTACAATATAATGTTTAGATACAAAATCTTCCAAAATGTTACACATACTTCTTTGGAAATTGCGATTGTCCTAAGTTTAACTCTACTTATCATGACCTACATGGAAGAAAAACTACCGTACTAAGCATATAGCTTAGTGGGGAATAATGATTCAAAAAGGGACTACTCACAGCAGTCACCTAACATTCACATGCAAATAATTCATGACATTTAAGTGATGTAAAATGCATTATAAAATAAAATTCATAAAATATCTTAATACACGTAATGATATTTGAATGTGAAATTCAGAGATTATTCAAAATATAATTTTGCATTAGAACAGAAAAAATATTAAAACATATACATAATTGTTTGCTTATTTCTTCAAATATGGGTAACGAGAACGGAATAGAAGATACCTATGATTGGTATCTACAGAAGAGGCAATAGCCACTAAAACAGAAGAGACATAAGTCTCCAAAATAGAAGAAATTGTAATATCTCAAAATAGAAGCAGTTACAGACTCTTTTAGGCATGCCTATTTATTTACCTACATCTAAAACTTGATAGGTTAAAACTAATCATCAGAGCATTATAATTACATTTCATAATCACATTATAGAGTAACAAATTCATAACATACAAACTCATTCCCTTATGCTTGCATTATAATTTGAAAATATTTATCATGCCCAATTTTATTTAATATACTTGATGATCATATTCCTTTTCAATAATACATAAATGAAGTCATTAAGGTATATACAAATTACATGCATGATAAGTATCACATTACCCTTATAAATCGGTTTGTTAAGCTTCATTAACATCTAAAAAGGTTCAGATGAAGTTTGGTGGCATTTGGGTGATGAAAATTCATGTTTGGGATAAAATGGGGCAACTGACAACCGAAAACATGCATAGCCAATTTCCAGCTTTTCTCATAACAAGTTTCTAGGTCCATTTTGTATGGTCATTTTAACCTAGAAACAGGGGTTTTAGGCAAAATGGACTTCTATACAAATGTTCCTTTGTATCTTAATTTTCTAATGATATAAATTTAATGAAAATTTGTTAAGTATTTCGGGATTTATACTTAAAACATACAGGCTATTCTAAAACAGGGACAACAGCCTGAACTCAACTTCAAGCCAGAATTCAAAAATCTTAGAGGCAGAATCAAATTTTAGATCCTTTATGAAAGTTTTATACCTATTTCTCTAGTTTAATCTCCAATTGTAATTATCCAATTTGGAAAGATATGGCCAAATTACAGAAGTTTGATCAATGGAACTTATCCATTCAGTTAGGTACATATCCCAAATCAACTAATTTTCGGGCTTATCGTGCAGGAGCAAAACAAAAACACATCCAATTTAACCAAAAACATCCTATTTGCCTATGGAATACTTCTTTCACCAATTCTCCTCACATCATACTCATAAATTCAAGCAAACATTTCAAAAATTCGCATACCTTTGCCTTTTTCTGAGGTCTTCTCCTCCTTTATATATAGCACACCCATTCAAAACTCATCTTCAACAATTACATACACATAACAAAACCCTAGATGAAGAGGAGGTGAGGAAGGAGTTAATTTTCCCATCAATACTGAAATTAACTTACCTTAGACTTCAAATACACTAATTTCTTGTCTTTCTTTCAAAATCCTCTTTCGAAATCAAATTTAGTATGAATTTTGATGTAGCAAGGAGCTCAAAATTCTAAATTTGGAGTGTTAGGGCTGGCTTCATCTCATCCTCTTCATATTTATATGTAAATCTTAAGGTGTGTAAAGTGACAAGTGGTTAATTCTCGTTGGTTCCTCCTTTTCAATTTTCATTAATTACAATTTGTTCATACCTTTTTTTTATTCCATGTAATTGGATGCCATCTTAATTCATTTAGCATTTTATTCTATGACTAATTTATATTTATGCATACATAACACAATTAATTCAAATTACTAAACTACCACCAACAATTCTATTAATACCGATTGTTTCCTATACTAAGCAGTCGCTTTCATATTCTTCAACACCCATTACATATACTTTCGTGGATATGGCATATTCGTATTAGGTTATAGTTTGGGGCCTCACAAAGATTTACTTATAAAAATGTGTATGTAGATAGACATTAAACAAAATGTTCAAAAGTGATCCCTTTTACAAGCTTTGATGAACAAGATAACCTCTTTGAAGATATGATACTTATTTCCTACATTTGGAGGCCTTAAGCTACAAATCAAGCTTGCATATGGAAGATAATAGGTAGGAAGTTTGACATAGGGAGATATGACCCTAAGCATCAAATTTGTGGGAAGGATGTTCTTGAGGTGGTGATATATTATAACCCCCTTAGCAAGCTTGTAAAGAAAATAATATATGGAAAAGATGGCAAAACCATCATTTCTAATGTTGAGTTCCTTAAATATGAATGGTGACTCAATGTTAGCACAATCTACTCAGTTTTTAGATGACGACGTAATTAGTTAATCATAATAGAATAATGAGCTAAGTAATAAGGATTCCAAAACCCTTGAGACAAAATAAAAAAAATAAGGTAAGTAACACCTCTGATGAAGGAAGGGAAGAACCTTCCCTAATATTGACTTAGATTCACAAGCATACTAGGTGGATAATACAAATTTTATGCACGTTGTGAGGAGGAAATCTAAAAGAAAGAAGATACTCCTCTCTTCCTCTAAATAATGTCAATTTTATCGTGGAATTTCAAAGGGCCCAAGAACCCCTTTAAGTAATATACACTACTTGACTTTCTTATTACTCTAAAGCCTTGCCTTGCAGGTTTGTTAAAGACAAAGTTGGATGAAAATAAATGTAGAAATCTGGAAGTTTCCTTATACGCAATGACAGGTGATTACTAATCATTAATGCCACATCTATGGGAGATTTTGGTCAGCTTTGATCCCAATAGACTTGATATCCTTCTTTTCTCTTATAGTAATCAACTTATACACCTATCAACTTAATTGAAACTTTATAGGAAGGAAATGTTACTTTTATATACAACTCTAGTGGTGTTTTTTAAGAATAGTATTATGGAATAAATTCAAAGAGCTTGGCTCTACTTCTAACCCCTAGGATACAATTTTAAGAGATTTCAATAGTGTGTTATACCCCTCAAAGGTTAAAGGCTATGATTGTCTAAGGAAATACATGGCATATTTCAAAGATTGTGCATGTTCCTTATAAGTAATTTATCTTAAGATGGAAGATAGCTTCTTTACTTAGTGTAATAAATAGAAAGGAGTTTTGTTCTTGATAAAAAAATTTTAAATACAGCTTTAATCAATGCTTAATGACTTTTAAAATTTCCTTCCGCAAAGAAACTTCTTACAATCTTTATTTTTTGATCACTCTCCAATTGTTATGTATGACTGGAATATTGAAAAAAGGATTTGTTTCCTATTCAGATTCAACAATTACCTTACACATATTAAGGATATTGATGCAAACTTCCATAGGCACAAAATGTATATTTTCTCAAGAAAATTACAAAGGGTGAAGGAACAACTAAAAATCCTTAATGGAAAAAAAGGATTAGGAACATAATGACTAATGTTGTAATAGATGGAGATAAACTCATATCCAAGCATTGATTTACTCACATCCAATATATGGGAAGATTTAAGAAAAGGAAAAGGAAGCTTTGATCAATTATAACCAGGCATTATCTATCAACCAATCCATTTTTTAATAGAGGTCTAAAGTATAATGGCTTACTGAAGGAGATAGGAACTCATCTTTTTTCCACAAATTTATATTCTTAAGAAAGAATATTAATAAAACCACTACTCTAAAGAGGGATATTCAATCTTTTGTAGAATATTAGCATCAGATGAAATAGGATGCTCATCATTACCTCATCTCAGCTTATGGTTCTACTCTTAATTATGCTTCCTTACTGAAATTAATTTGCTCTATCTTCAAAGAGGAAATTAATCCTCCATAGAAAGAATTTCTCATTAACCTCTTGGGCTGCTTATGCTCTTATTCCCAGCAAAGGCTCAAGACATGATGGATTGAATTCTTTTTTCTTTCGAAAGTCTTATCTAATACTTAAAGACTTGAAAACAAAAGTTATGATAGAGTTCTTAACTAATGGTAAGTTGCTTAAGAAATTAAATAAGACCTTTTTGTACTTGATTCCTAAAGTACAATTTCCTTAAACCTTGAAACAATGCAAGCCTATTTCATATTGTAACACTCCTTATAAAATCATTTCGAAGATGATTGCAGATAAATTCAAAGATATTTTGACAAACTATATTGATCCATCTTAGGGTGCATTCATCAAAGGAAGAGTGATTGGGGATAAAATCCTAATAGTGCAAAAACTTATTAAAAACTATAATAAAAACAAACTAGTAGAGATTATGCCATAAAATTGACTTTTACAAAGACTTTGATACAACATATTGGAAATTTATTATCAATTCATTGAGAGATTTTGACTTTCTAAATTTATTTATGTAATTAATCAAATAATCCATTACCATTATCTCCTATAGCATCCTTGTCAGTGGGGAAGCCACCAATATCATCCAAAGTGTAAGAGGGTAAAGGAAAATGGACCTCTTATATCACGATTAAAGCAAAGGGACCTCTTGTATCCTTACTTATTCATAATTGGTATGGTGGTGCTAACTAGACTTATTAAGTTGGTTATTCATCAAGAACCTAATTTCCAACTCCATTCAAAATGTAAGAACCTAAAGATATATTACCCAACCTTTGCAATAAATTATTCCTTTTCTCAAAGGATGATAATTACTCAATTAGTGTACCAATATTAGCCTTGAATACATTTAAAGGAATTTTAGGGCTATCAGTCAATATCAATAAGAGCCAAATCCTAATTGTAAAAAGTATAGCCCACTTATCTAGGTGATTCTCCTCCTTGACAGGCCTGGATGTCAAGAAACTCACAATTTCCTACCTTGGAATGCCTATTTCATCTACAAGGTTATACACTAATGAGTTTTAACGTCTCATAGAAAAGATTTAAAGAACATTCTCCAACTAGTACAGTTAGAACTTATCTATAGCTACAAGAATATAATTGATCATATCAATGATTTGTAGCCTAAATATGTAATGGTCCTTATATTTTTCTCTTTAAAAAATAATTAAAACAATAGAAATATAATGAAATAATCCCTATGGATAGGGGATAGCACCAAG
>JAOQMP010000005.1:33876780-33902722 GCA_027563575.1 Erythroxylum pedicellare
AAAATTCACTTTGAGAAATTCAAAACATTTTATTTGTGCGTAAATTCTGACCCTTAAAATAAATGGAAATATTTGAAGTTTCCAAGAAAATCTTAGAATTGCCTTTTTCCCACTCACGCATTCGTATTGTCCAAGTTGGGTTCTAAAAAAGAGGAAAATTCATAATCACGAAATAAAATACAGAGTGAGGGAAAAAATATCTGAATATTCTCAACGAATCATCCACTATTAATGAACTTCATTATTTTATCCAACGTTAAAAGAACAAGCAAAACTAACTTACACATAAAACTTCCCTAGTTATCCATGGAAAAGATGACAGGAAACTTTGTTGGTCTTGATTGATTTCTTCATCAACGACAAATTCCATTGAAACTAAAAGTAAATAATTTGAACCATCCATCCAATATTTTGTCAAACCTGTCCAACCGGTCTATCGCTATACAGAACTACATATGTTTACAAGATTTCAATTTTTGTAACATTTAGAACTCTATTTTATATCAATTTCTGTAACATTAAGAACTGTATTTCATATCAATTTCTGTAACATTTAGAACTCTATTTCATATCAATTTCTGGTAGCGATAAGTTTTTTAACATTTAGAACTCTATTTCATATCAATTTTTGTAACATTTAGAACTTTATTTTATATTAATTTCTGTAACATTTAGATCTCTATTTCATATCAATTTTTGTAACATTTACAATTTCTAGTAGTGATAAGTTTTGTAACATGTAGAATTCTATTTCATATCAATTTTTGTAACATTTAGGACTCTATTTCATATCAATTTCTGTAACATCTAGAACTTTATTTCATATCAATTTATGTAATCTTTAGAACTCTATTCTGCATCAATTTTTGGTTTTGATAGTTGAGTTATATATACTTTTTCAACTATTCAATTTGTTGATTTAAAGCATCAAAATTGAAAACTAGCAACATTTCAATTAGGCTATTTAAAGTGGAGCAATTGCTGGAGCAAAGTTTAATAAATGAGTAACATCTGTTGGTCTTTTGTGTATCCATTCTGCTGCTGTGTGTCTTCTTTATTACAATTGATAATAAAAATTATTTAAGTTGTATACTTTTCCCCTGACAATAGTATACCCAATTATTTTTTAATACTTTTTAGGTTAAATTATAATAGACATTGGTGTATTTTCATTTCAATAAAATATTTTATTTTTACTTATTCTTGTAAGTTTTACTTCTTATTTATTATATACTGATTTTATAGTGGTTTATTACTAGTTAAATTTTTAAACTTTAAATATTTCCTTCGGCCGGTTCAATATCTGGTCTGATTTTTAAAACATTGGAATTAATTGATAAATCATGAGAGGTACAAGGTTCATAAGCTCGGCACTGAGTTTAACTAGTTATGCAAGGCTTTAAGCCGAAGTTACAATTGTTGTGCCAAGATACACGTACTATCCAGCTATAGTACCTCCTCTGATGGAGACAAGCTTCCATATATGGTTCTAGATTTCTATACCCCATAAACAATGGGGGGTTTGAGCTTGTCTAGCTGAGTCACAAGGGATACTCTTCCTTCCTTCTTACTGCTCTGATCGCACTCTTTGATCCATTGTATGTCACTAAAAGAGCTTCAACTAACCTCTTTTTTTTATATATATATTTCAAATGAATCTCAAGGTCGAAGCGTTGTTGAGTAGCTATTCACCAGTTAATTATACACTGGCTTGAAGGTTGACCTTTCCAGACTATTCCAGACTATGTTAACTAGTTCTTCCCTTTTTATGAACAACCTACATCATTTTGTAGTTGTAATTTGAGCATGCATTAAGCGACTCGTAGGGCTGCCTCACTGTTTGTGTCGATGGTCCATCTTTCTAAAGAGCTTTGCTTAGTTGAGTGTATATCCTGTGTTGTTACAAGTGTACCTAATTGGGAGACTATTTTCTATAGTAGAGTACTAAGATTGAAGGGTAACCTCAATCTCAACTATTTGATATATAGAATGAAGTAGTACAGTATTAGAGTCCTCTTGCACTGAGGATAAGATTATATTTATTACTGCCGCTTAGCATCTCACAGAATGATTGTTTCCTTTGTCTCTTTGTTTTGGAACCTATAATTCTTCCTCTCCCTCCAAATCTCATAAACCAATCTTCTAAAACATAGTTTGAATAGAAATATTTCGTGCTTATTTCTCCCCTATTTATGGATGATACATTCCAGATTATCTAGACAAGTAGAATGAAACTTGAAACAAAGATAGAAACATATTCCAAAGATATGGCATTGGAAGAAAATATGCTAAATTGATTTTGGAATAGCATAACAAAATAAGCAATTATCATCTTATTGATATCCAGATATTATGTCCTTGGTTGGTAGTTACCTAGTATAGAATGAAGAAAATTCTAGGGATTGCCTATGGAAACCATATTAGGAGGTGCCAAGGCACTAAGGAATGTTGAATCTTGAAGCTCTATAAGATCTATTTGAAAAATTACCATAATGGTTCTTAATCCAATAGATATGATCACCATTTGAAGAGCAATCTAGGAGTCCTTGCACTAGTCCAGCTAACCTACTTTTTATTACTGGACCAAGATTGAACTGGTTATTAACAACTACCTCTTTAACCGTAGCATTCTATGGAACAATTTTCTTTAGGTGAGAGTAGGAATCATCCCCTATTAAAGGCCCTTTAGAACTCCAATTGTCAGTTTAGAAAGTAGTTTTTAAACCATCATCCATTCTAGATTTAAACCAAAGTCTTACCTGATCTCTGAGTTTTAGAATGTTCAATACTGTCCGAGAGACATTATACTTCACTTCATAGGATCATAAGTCACTTTGTCATAAGCTGTGGGAGTGAATCCATCTGAAACACACTAATTCTTTATATGTGAGGATTCTCCATATCCTTTTAAATAGCAATGTCTTCTGGGTTAGTTTTGAAGAAGTGATTCTAAGCCCTTATTCTTGTTTTGGGAGACAAACCTTTTCCTGAGAAACCTTGGGCATGTACGAGGAGTTGGATGTTCTAGCCTAGAGAAAGCTTCCGAGGCTCTTCTCAATTGTTTGTATCAGAGATGGAGGAAGTGCTAAGTGTGAAGATCAATGAATATGAAAGGAATTTAAAATTGAATTAATTAATTAACGCCTCCCACTATAGGATAGTGATCTATCACACTAGTTATCAATCTTTTGATTTACCCAAAAGACCAAGGGTAAGAACTTTGAATACGTAGGCCTTTTATGAGAAATTTGAATTCCTATGTAGGTAATAGGTAATTTTTCTTCCTTTAATCTAGGTCTAAAGGCAAATCAACCTAATCAGTGTGCTACAGAGCTAAAAATAAAAAAAATAACTCTTCTCTTTATTCATTGTAAGTTCTAGAGATATTTTTGAACGTCTCTATTGCATTGTTTAGGGCCTTAAGTAAGTTAACATCTGCACCTAAAATGAGTAACACATCTTCTGCAAATGTTAGACTCTAAATCTCTAATCTTTTACACTTTTTATGAAATTTGAAGGCCTTTTCCATTCTAATACAATATCGGATCAGCCTCAATAGAACCTCCATAAATAAAGCAAACAGATAAGGTGATAGTAGATCACCTTGCCTAATACCCCTTACTCCTATAATGAGTTTAGTAGCAGTTTCATTCACCAATATGCTAAAAAAGGGAGTTATTAGGCATTTCTCTATCCATCCCAAGAACCTTTTGAGGAAACCAAAAGCTTAGATAGCATAAATGATAAAAGACAAGTCAACCTTGATTATGCATGACTTTGGGGACTTCTTGCTATTTTAATTATTAAATAACACATGCACAAGGAGAATATTGTCACTTATATCTATTACAACTGATAAAAATAGAATACAGAGAAAGCATAATTTAATGATAGAAGTTGTATGATTAGATCTTAAAAGAATAAATTCTTTTACAGAGTGGTGAATTATATAGACTGGTAGGACTAATAGTTGCTTGATTCTAGGACACGATATGCATCACTTGTACCAGGATTAGGATTTTATCCTGATTTTTAGGGATAACCTTTTCCTAGTTTGTTACAACTTCTATCTCTAACACTCCCTCTCAAGTTGGACTGTGGGGTCTCCCACACCTAACTTGCGTAGTGCTTCATGAAAGGTCCATCCCACAACAACCTTTGTCAAGATATCTGCCAGCTGGTCTTCAGATCGAACATATGGTAGGTTGACAATTTCGCCTTCCAATTTTTCTTTGATAAAATGCCGATCAACCTCCACATGTTTAGTTTTGTCATGTTGCACAGGGTTCTTCGAAATGCTAATGGCTGCCTTGTTGTCGCACAGCAGATCACACTCCCCTCTAGGTGGAAAGCCCAATTCTGTCAACAACTTCACAAGCTAAAGTAACTCTGCCAGTTCTTTAGCTATGCCCCTAAACTTCGCTTCTGCACTAAAAAGCGCCATAACTTTCTGTTTCTTGCTTTTCCAGGTCACCAGGTTTCCTCCGATAAGAGAAAAATATCCTAAGGTTGATCTCCTATCTACTAGATTGCTAGCCCAGTCTGCATCTGTGTAAACTTTCACTTCTAAGTTCCCGTTCTTCTGAAATAGGATTCCGTTCCTAGATGTTCCTTTTAGGTATTGAAGAATTCTGACAACGGCATCTATGTGTTGTACCTGTGGCTCGTGCATGAACTGACTCACAATTCCAACTGTATATGTTATGTCGGGTCTAGTATGAGCAAGATATATCAGTCGCCCTACTAGTCTCTGATACCTTCCACTATCAGCACTTTCTGCTCCTTCTAACTTCAAAACATGATTCATCATAATCAGCGTCTCAGTTGGTTTGCAATCCATAAGTAAGATCGCAGCGAGAAGATCTAACACATACTTTTGCTGAGAGATAAATATCCCCTGTCTCGACCTTAGTACTTCTATACCAAGAACATACTTGAGTCTTCCCAGGTCTTTCATTTCGAACTCCTTCAATAGATGTTTTCGGAGCTGATTCATTTCTCCCAAATCATTCCCAATGAGAATCATATCGTCTACATAGATGATTAGACAAGTAATCTTCTCACCTCTTCTTTTCAGGAACAGAGTATGATCGGAGTTGCTCTGTTTATACCCAAGGCGCTTCATTGCCACAGTGAATCTTCCAAACCACGCTCGTGGTGACTGTTTTAGACCATAGAGTGCTTTTTTCAATCGACACACTTCATTCTGTCGAAACCCGTGGGAAAAACTAGGCGGAGCTTCCATATAAACTTCTTCTTTTAACTCGCCATGCAGGAATGCATTCTTCACATCAAATTGATGTAACGGCCAACTTAGGTTTGCTGCTAAAGAAAACAATACCCTAATAGTATCAATTTTGGCAACTGGGCTAAAGGTCTCAAAGTAGTCTACTCCATATGTCTGGGTATATCCTTTTGCTGCCAACCGAGCTTTGTATCTTTCCACTGTTCCACCTGCCTTGTGTTTTATAGTAAACACCCATCTACATCCAACTGTCCTTTTTCCAACTGGCAGTAAACACTTCTCCCAAGTTCCATTCTTTTCTAAGGCATCCATTTCTACTTTCATTGCTAGGTGCCATTCTTTCTTCATCTGAGCTTCTTCAATTGTTCAAGGAATTGCTTCAGCATACAACACTGAAGTAAATGCCCTGGCTTTTTTTGACAAGCTCCCCCTCACTACATTGGCTATAGGGTATCTAGATATTCTGGAATCATGTTTTGGTGAGTATCTCTGAGGCGGGACTCCCTGAGTGCTTCTTCGAGGAAGAAGATACCTCTTGGTGGATTCTACTGCTTCTGTTTCAGTTTCTGGTGGTAAGGCTACATGAGAGTGGTCAGAGTAATTGAAAGTGGAACTATTATCATAAACAAGGGTTGTTACCTCTCTAGGAGTATCCAACTGAGGAGCTTGGGGTGATTTTGGTTCGATGGGTGTTTTTACATTGTTAGAGGTATCCCTTCCGGTAGGTCCAAGAATTGACGGACTTGGATTTAGAAGCTAGCTCAGTGTCTCAGTCTCTGACTTCTCCCCTTAAACACTGAGTTGGGTGGTATAGAAATATTCGATTTCTAAGAAGTCATAATCCATAGTGGTGAACATGCGACGAGAAGAAGGATGGTAGCACCTATAGCCTTTCTGATGGACCCTATACCCAACAAACACACATTTAAGGGCACAAGGATCAAACTTAAAACGCTCATATTTTGGCATGTGGACAAAGACTGAGTATCCAAAGATGCGAGGTGAGAGAGCTAAGGGTGCCGGGATTTTGGTATGACTGGAAAAGATGTCCAAGGGGGTTTTAAGGTGAAATATTTTGGTAGGCAGGCGGTTAAGGATATAAACAGCAGTAGCAATGGCTTCAGGCTAGAAAAACTGGGGTACATGAGGTTCAATAAGTAAGGCCCGTGTGATTTCAAGGATGATGCGGTTTTCTCTTTCTGCTACCCCATTTTGTTGGGGTGTGTTTGGGCAAGTGGTCTGATGGATTGTTCCTTTTTCCTAGAAGAAAGTCTATGTGGTATGATTGACAAATTCTCCTACATTATCAGTTCTAAAGATTTTAATGGATTTCTGAAACTGTGTATGGACCATATTATACAAGTGCATAAATCTCTGAGGAACTTCGGATTTGTGTTTAAGAAAATATACCCAAGTCATGCGGGTACAATCATCCACAAAAATCAAGAAAAATTTAAACATATTATTCCCAGAATTCGGGGCTGGACCCTACACATCAGAATGTACAGAATGTACCAGATCAAATATATGTTCAACCCGAGTGTTACTAGAAAGAAAAGTTTTTCTATGACTTTTGCCTAGTACACACATATCACACGGACTATTATTGGATAAATGAGGAAAAAGAACTTTAAAATAAGCAGGAGATGGGTGACTTAAACAATGGTGCCAGAGCTAACTTTCTTGGTTAGTGGTTCTGTGAGCTAGCATGACTGTCCCGTTCTGAGCTACCTCATCAACGTAGGAGAGCCTATCTCGCTCAGTGCCACGTCCAATGATCTCCTGAGTCTGGATATCTTGCAATAAGCAAAAACCAGGGTTCATGATTACTTTGTAATTCAATTCTTGAGTGACTTGGCTTATAGAGAGTAGTTTACAAGTGAGAGATGGTACATATAAACAGTGGGATAGTTCTACTGATCCTGTACCTTGGACTGGTGCGAAACCACCATTAGCTATTTGAATCTGGCTCTTTTTGGGTAGTGATGGGTTTATGATATCTATAAGGTTAAAGGTCATTGTATCAGTGGTGTCACAATCAAAAAGCCACTGAGTACATTTCGATTTAGTGGGTTTGTGGGCAATATATGCAATTTTATGGGTTTTGGGGTCAAAATGGGATTTACGAAAATTTGGTGGGCTAATACAATTTGGTTGTAAGTGAGGGAGGCTAATCTGGTCAAAGCCATTACTGCTGGGGTCAATGTTGACATCATCCAAATCATGAGGACCACAATTACCATTTTCAAAACTTTCAAGCTTTAAAAATTTAGGACCAAAAATTTGAGGGTTTGGGGATAAATACTTTACCCCAAACCCTATACCTGCTTCGTTTGGCTCCATATACTTCGTGCCGCCTCCTTCTTTTCTCCCAAAACCAGCCGCTATCAAAGCTCCACTCTCAATTTCAATGGCGCCGCCGCCAACACCGGTGGCTTCAGGGTTGCCCGTTGTGGTGGCCGCCTTGCCCAATCAAGGCTAATTATCTCGATTTCGTCTTTTTGGATTATCTCGCCACCATTCGAGAAACCCTACCAGATGGAAACACTCTTCCTTCACGTGTCCCATCATATTATAGTGTGAGCATTTTAGTGTTGATCGATCAGCACCAGTGTGCCGGAATGACGAGCTCCCCGATTCTGATCGATGCTCTTGACCCCATCCAGATTTTGGTTTTTCTCCCTGTTCCTTCTATGTATTCTTCATGAAATCAGATCTAGGTTTTTGATTATGCCCCCTCACCGACAGTCCAGTTATGATGCCCTATGATGTGCCGCCTTCCTCACTGTCACCGGCTACCGATGGGCTCTAGTAGCCTCCCTTCTGACAGCCGCATAGGCCTCTTCTACTGAGGGCAAGGGATCCTGCTTCAACAGATCCCTCTTGATGGAATCATACTTATCTTCCATTCCTGCCAAGTATTGATATAATCTATTCTTCCACTTAATTCTGTTGAATAGCGTGATATCAACAGCACATTGCATTGGATTTGGTTCACGCGTGTCGATCTCTTGCCACATTTACTGAAACCTACTGTAGTGTTTTTCATTGGTCAATTGTCCCTGTTGATGCTTGTTTTCTTTGGTTATGAGGTTAAAGATTTGCAGAGACCCTTCACCACTCTGATATGTTTTTTCAAGACCTAGCCATAGGTCCCTCGAGGTCGGATATTGGATGTACTGTCCAACCAATTCTGGTTCAATTGCGTCAATGATCCAAGAGAAAACCTGGAGATCTGCTTGTTGCCATTTATAAAACATTGAAGCTATTTTTACCGGTTGTTCCATCTTGCCATTGATATATTCGAGTCTCCCTCGTTTTCTAATGGCCAGAAGCATCAATTAAAACCACAGGGAGTAATTGTGATCATTCAATTTGATTGATATGTTGGCCATTTCATTTCCAGTATTCTGACTCAATAATTTTTCTAATTGTGTTGACAGGAATTCGGAAGCTTCGGACATTGCTGAAGATTCAACAGTGCTGTGGGTACTTATAGTGTATAGATTCGGAATGGAAGATGATGTTCACAGTGATCGACCCTAGAATCGACACTACTCTAATACCATATTACAACCGAGAAAAATAGAATATAGAGAAAGCATAATTCAACGATAGAAGTTGTATGATTAGATCTTAAAAGAATAAATTCATTTACAGAGTGGTGAATTATATAGACTAGTAGGACTAGTAATTGCTTGATTCTAGGGACACGATATGCATCACTTGTATCAAGATTAGGATTTGATCCTGATTTTTAAGGATCAACCTTTTCCTAGTTTGTTACAACTTCTATCTCTAACAATATCTCTTTATTTTATATAGGTTGCCTGAGAGTCATTGATAAGGGGTTTTATAGCCTTCTTCACCCTAATATGCAATAACTTCAAAATAATTTTGTAAATGAAGTTATAGCAGTTGATAAGTCGAAAGTTCCCTAAGGATGAGGGGTCAGGAACCTTTGGTACGGTACAAGGCATATGAATGCCTTATTTATCCCTTTCAACATGCATCACTTATTGAAGAAACTTAACGCTGCTTATATTATCAAATGCCATCATTTTTCAAAGAAGACATTATTTAACTCATCAAGACCTAGAGATTCATTGGATTTAAGACTAAAAAATGCATTTTCAATACCATCAGCATTAAAAAGAGAATTTAGGAAGCTTGCACATTCATTAGAGATTTTAACTTAGATAAAAGAGTTAAGTATATAACTAAAAGACATGAAGTTATCATTGAAACCCAAAATTTTACTGAAATTGTCGTAGGCTACTTTTAGGACTTCTTTGCTTTTCTAAGATTTCATTCAATCTTTTGTTCATATGCTTTCTATATGGATTTTTATAAAATTATATTAATCATTAATGAAATTTTATTAAGTTTAATGTTTCATAAGAATCACGCTCAAATTGGTGCTTGTGAAAGTCTTGTTAATTCTACCAAATCATCTCACAACACAATGATATTTGGATGATGAGACATATTGGTTAGATAATGAATGAAAGATATATGATCCAATCTATAACATGTTCAACGTGCTGAGAAAACAAAGGGTGCTAAATTTAACTATTATTTTAGTTTACCCTTGTTTTTTAATATTTTCTTTTTAAATTTATACTATTAAATTATGTGTTAAAATTTTTGTTGTTAGATTTTACTAACTTAAAGTACTAAGTGGAATTATCTCATCAAGTAATTACCTTAGTGCACTAGGCCCATTTGAATTGCATCAGCTCTAGATAGCTATATATTATATTAGTGTAAGGCTATTAAAAAGTGGGATCCTAAATTCAAAATTTAAGAAACAACCTAATTCGGCACTAGAAGATACTTAGAATTCAATGAGATTTTCTTAACAATGTTGGTCTACCTATCAACTTGAATCTTGAATTTGAACAACTTGATGTGAAAACGGCTTTCTTGTAAGGCAACCTAGATGACGAGATATGGATAGAGCAGCTGGAAAGATTCAAAGTTCAACAGGAAGAGAATCTGGCTACAAGGTGAAGAAGACCCTTTATGGGCTTAAATAGCACTAAGGCAATGGTATTGAAAATTTGGTTTGTTTATAATTGGTAACGGTTATAAGCGAACTTTAGCTAACCTTGTGTGTATTTTAGGAAATTTGCTAGTAGTAACTTCATTATTCTCCTTCTGTATATTGATGATATGTTAATTGTCGAATAAGATGGTAGTATGACTCACAGGTTGAAATAGGATTTGTCCAATCTTTTAATATGAAAGATTTAGGTCTTATAAAATAGGTATTGGGCATAGAAATCACTTATGACAGGGTTGTTGGAAAGATGTGGTTGTCATTAGAAAAAGTATATTGAACAAATGCTGGAAACGTTCAATATGAAGCATATCAAGCCAGTTAATAGGCCATTAGAAGCTCATTTCAAGTTGAGTAAGAAGCTTGTCCTTCAATGAAAAGGAAAAAGAAAGTATATATTCTATTCCTTACTCTTTTGGTGTTGGTTCTTTGATATATTTGATGGTTTGCACAAGGTCAAATATTGCATAAGTTATTAGGTTGATGAGTAGGAACCTGTCTAATTGGGGAAAGGTTAATTGGAAAGCAGTGAAATGGATTTTTAAATACTTACAGGAAACTTCCAAATGGAGTTTGTATTTTGGTGGTAGTGAGCAAATTCTATAAGGATATATAGATGTGGACATGGTTGGAGATCTTGATAACAAGAAATCCATTTTAGGTTATTTGTTCAAATTTGTAAGGGAATCCATTTCTTGACAATCCAAGCTATAGAAGTGTGTAGTTTTATCTATGACTGAAGGGGAGTATGTCATAGTTGTGGAAGTAAGAAAGTAGATGTTTTGATTAAAGCAATTCTTTTAAGAATTGAATGTGAAGTAAGATGAGTACATAGTATATTGTGATAGTGAAAGTGCCATGAATTTGAGCGCAAATTTTATGTATCATTTTCGCTCCAAGCATGTTGATGTCAAGTGTCACTGGTTGCAATCTATAGTTAAGGAGCAACGAATGCAGTTGAAGAATATTTACACAAATAACAATGGCGTTAATATGTTGATGAAGGTGGTTCCCAGAAGCAAGCTTGAGTTTTATAATAAGCTCATTGAGATAACTTTCAATTAAACAATATGGTGATTATGGCTCCTCCCGAAATTGGAAGGGGAGATTATTGTGGAACTAACTGCATTTTAGAGCAAATATAAGTTTTGGTGCACTTAGATGTTTTCATAAATTGCAAGGAATGATAAATAAGCAGAGTTGAGACAAAAAATTGTCGAATTGAAGTTACCTTTTGGAGACACATCTGTGTTTGGTTGTAACACATCCATGTCCTTGGTGGACACAATCGTATGTGAAGATCATGTATGTTTTTATAACCGTGTGCAAGTTGGAAGGAAATGTTTCTAGATCAGACACGCTTATATAGAGTTAGAAATGATTGTGTAAGTAGAGGATACGATAGTGTCACTAATCATGTACTTCACTGTAATTGTGTATCTCTATGATTGTCAAAGATTGAGGGACAAAATTCTTACACATAGCCGTGTGGGTGACCGTGTCTGATATAAAAATTCTATTTTTAAAATATAAAAGGGAAAACATGTGGGACATCTTGTACAATACAAAAATAACGCTAAAAAAGAAAAGAGTCATAGAGCGAGAGAGTAAAGAAGATTTTCTTACTTAATATTTGTATTCTTCAACAACAAAACTTAGATTGGATATCAATTTGTACTCTTTTTGAAATTTTGTTTGGGATAATTTCTTATTATATTGTGGCAATTTTTCGAGGTAGGGTTAATAGTTTGGAACTTAAACTCTTGTAAGTTGTTATTTGGTTTAATGAATTTCTTTATCCATTTAACTCTTAATTTTTTCTCTATATTAAATTTTTTTATGTATATTTGGTATTCTATTTAATTTTATGTTATCTATTTTACTTGGATGAATTGTTTAGTGTGCTCGAGTTGCTTGTGATTAGCTAATTATTCTTTGTAGGTGTTGTGATCTGGCCTAAAAAAATATTTCTCACTGATGGTCCTTACTTGAATCATATATTGTAAATACATGTACAATTATCAAAATATACCCTTCGCTCCAGAAGCCCACACTCATCTGATATCAAAATATACCCTTCGCTCCAGAAGCCCACACTCATCTGAGTGGTATCTTCATTTTGAATTGAACGACGGTCCTATACTTAAATTATTTTTCTGGAATTCGAACTCGCGATGTTGGAGAAACTCAGGATATTACCCGGTGGCTTTGATACCAATTTGCTACCCCGTAAGGCCTTTTTATCCAGTTCTTACTTCATCTCTTTTGATCCGAGCCGTTAGTTTGGTGGCTTGATGTTTACGTGAATGGTGATAATTTCATGGCACAAAATAGGAATTGGTTAAAAGGGTCAAGGTCTGATCCTTTTAACCATAAGATTGGATCAAACATAAAGAACTCGTTTTTATTGAGATTCGTGGTGATTGTCTTGATGCAGTGAGCGAAAGGTCAGCTTGACATAGTCGGCATGGGATAAAGTGCCACAAAGTCAAGCACTGTAAGTTTAAAATTGCTCTCTTCTTGCGCTCATTTCATATCCTCCAACACTAGTACTATTGAACTTCTTTAGCTGCAGACAAGCATTTCTCTATAAGAAAACTGCAATTCATGTCGATACCTCAATCTTTGCTTTTCATATTAACACACCAACCAATCTATTACTCCAATTATACAACATTAGGTAACAAATCTATATTTTTCCTAGTTGGATATATGCAAATAATAAATATTATTAACGAATACGCATTTTTTTCCTCGGGCATTTTATATTCCTTTATTTTTCAATTCTGATAAGAGAATTCATATTGAATTATAATATTTCAAAGTTTTAATACTTTCTGCTGACTTATCCACAGTAATTTGAGAAGCAAAAAGATGGATGTGCATAATGTTGATCGGTCTCAGCATAAGAGTTGGCAAACAAATATATCATCATCTGGAGCTGGGCAGGGCTGGTCCAATATCGTTCTTACATGGTTCCTGATTATCATGCGGAATATCTCATGAACATGAGCAAATCCAAAAATTTCTAGCTTAGCAACGAAAGAATGCATATAAATTGGTCGTTTCTTAAAGTAAGCATAGCAACTATAGCTTATCCAAAAGTTTAAACAGAAACTACATTCTGCCGATATAGACGGAATATTCGACATTTGACTTTTCTCGACTCATAATTCAGAACGCGGAATCAGGGATGTAGAGACCTGTCTTAAGTTTTAGTTGATTCCTGATTTCAAAGGTAATATCGGTTTAGGTTTCAACTCACTACTCTTATGAATTTGTATAAAAGCTTTTAAAGTTCAGCAGGAATTTAATAGAAATCAGTTTGGTCTCACCTGCCAATCCCACTGACATAGAATTCCAGGTGAAGTATAGGGGGTTTATAAATGGTGAAGTGAAGGTCAGAGAATTATTGTTGACGAAGTGAGGAGAGCAACGCATCCTGCAGGGAGCTGTCCCTCTTCATTGCAGCTTTGAACTCGTCGAATGTAACCTTTCCATCGCTATTGGCATCCATCAGGTCAAATATTTCATCCAATTTTCCAGGTTCTGTAATGTCAGCTGGAAGGCATTCCTCCGGCAAAGCCTGTTCAATGAAAAGCTGTCTCATATTGTATGTAAAGAAGCTTAAGCTCAGTTCAATTGCAAGACAAGGAAAGCGACAATACTCTAAGCAATGATGCCACTTCTTCCTTTGTGATACATCCTGATCGGTCAGTATCATACATCTGTAAGGGAAGAAACATTAAGATAATTAGCTTACTTCAAACCACTTGTGTTCTCTTGTTTGTTGTGAAGAGGATCAGTTTTGCAGTACATGTCAACACTGCATAAGATAATTCTCAAGATTTAGATAAGAACAGTGTAACACCCAAGGCTTAGTCTAAGTAAAAAAGGGGACAGGGTCTAGGAATCACAGCATTTATCAGAGTTCAGATGTCCTGGGCTGGTTAAAGGAAGGAAAAAGGAAAGGGAATTTGGTCGAAAATGTAATTCTATTGTACAAATGGAGGTAAGAGGTCTCTCCTTCTGTGATCAGTTTCAATTCCTGCTCCCCAGCTGTTATTTGGGAGCCTTCAAGAATAGACTCGAAAATATTTTCCCGGGGGTATAAGTTTTGTTGCAATTTTGTACCTTAATTTAGTTCACATAAAAGTAAAGAATTAGTAAAACAAGAACATTGAGTGCACATATACTTGGAAGCACAAACGGAGAGCATCATCTCCTTTAGAATTCTTGAGGCTTGAAAACCCACAAAGTATCTCTCTCATGTCCACCGTTCCATCACGATTGTTGTCAAATAGGTCAAAGATGCGGGATGCCAATGGGACTAGAGATGACATGTTCATTGCTTTGAGCACTTCCTCAAATTCAGATAGAGAGGCATTGTCACCTTTTGCACATCTACAAATACCAAGATGTTTCAAATAGAACATTAAAGGCTGAAAGTTACAGACAAAACCGAATTGAGTTTTGAGCACTCAGCCGAGAAGAAAGCTTATGACAATTTTGAATTGAATACTCACAATTTAGTGAATTGAGTTCGGAGGTTCTCAATTGCTTCCTCTTTAAGGTCTTGGGAACCCAATAAAGACTTAAGCTTCTTAGTTCTCAAGAAAACTGTGGTGCTCCAAACACTGGCTATCGCTGCAGCTCGAAGTTTTCGACGGGCATTAAAACTCTGAAGTCTTGAAACAATCTCAGGGTCCATTTCCTCTTCTTTTGCTGAATCTCCTATCACCCATGGATGATTGAGAACCTATCGCAAAAGTGTAGCATACTCGCATTAAATTACACTATTCTGAATGCTCAATAGGAACTCAATTAATGAAAATAGGTTTCGACACTAATACCTCTTGAGCACTTGGTCTCCTTTGAGGATCAATATGCAGGAGGTCAGTAATTAATTGTTTAGCTGAAGAAGTAATATTTTTCCATGTCCTCTCGTAGAAACTAAAATCACCCTGCAATACCAAAACTCTGTGATTTAGCCCCCAAACTACATGACGATGAAAAATGTCTGTACTTTGGAAGAACGTGAACAAATCAACATACAGCCATTATCATTTGTTGCTTCTGCCGATTTGACTGAGCAACGAAAGGTGGGTATCTGAAACATTACAAAATGAAACTGGTGATCGCAGACAGAAAACGAAAGTTGGATTCTCTATACAGTACATAAAAGTGAAGTTAGAGAGGAAAGAAATATAAACACAAAAAATCTCTCATCTACCGCAAGTAAATATTATTTCTAAAACATATTATTGGAGGTATCGAGAAATCAAGTGCTTACCCAGAGAGCAGAATATACAAAATTACTCCCAAGGACCACATGTCACTTTTGGAACTGATTCTGCCATGAGAAAGAGCTTCTGGTGAGACATAATCGATAGAGCCAAATAATCCGACAACAGGATCCGTGAACTCTTCCACAGAACTGAGTCCGAAGTCCATGATCTTGAGGGTCGAATCTTCCTCTTTACTTAAGAACAGACAGTTTTCTGGCTTTAGGTCCCTGTGAACAATATTAGCCTGGTGAAGAGCCTCTAACCCTTTTGCAATCTGCCTCACAACCGCAGCTGCTTCAATTTCGTTGTATCTGTCTTTAGCCACTATCCGATCAAACAACTCGCCGCCTGAACAAAGCTCTAACACCAGGTGCACTCCATTTTGATCCTCATACACGTCATAGAGGTCAATCACATTGGGATGTGGCGACACCTTCTCAACAATCTTCCTCATAACCAAGATCTCATTTGTCAGAAGTGCATCGGACACTGATACCTGCTTCCATGTTGGAAAGTTCATGGACCCACGCGAGCGCAAACCTGCGGGAGTTGAAGGACCTAGTCTTTTAAGAGTCTTGATGGCTACATATCTCCTCTCCCCACCATCAGCACCACTGTTCCTTATACCTTTCCTGACGACAGAGAACCCACCTCTCCCAAGAACATCTGAAACCTGATACTCGTCCAGTATCTTTCTTGTTTCCGGAGTCATGGAAACTTAGTTAGCTATTGCCAGCAAACCAAGAAAGAAGAGATTTTGAAGACCAAAGAAGAGAACTTTGGCCAAAAACAGAAAAGGTTGGAATGACAAGTTGAAACGCGGAGATGGTAGAGGGTGACATCAGCCGGAGAAGCGTTTATGGATTAGTTTATAGAAAATATGTATTAAAAAAATGAATGGTGAATTCAGATGGAGACGAGGGAATAGACTAAACCGGTGCTAGTTGATGAGGAAGAAATGACAAGAACAGGGTCAGGTCAATCAACTAACATGATGGTTACATAAACCACCTTCGTTGCAACTGAGGCGGCAATGTATGTATCAAGAAAAGGGCTTATTAGCTCCATTGAGTTCGAACCCTGTGTCCTGCTTCAACTGCTGCCGCAACAGCTTTCACGCTCACAAAATGTTTTTGTTAAAACCTTACGAAGGACCAAAAACGCTCTGAAAAAGCTTTGCAACAACTCCATGGAATCCAAACTCACAAGTTGGGAACATAAGGAATACAATCACAACTGCATACACAGGTCATACTACCAAAAAGGTTCTTATACGCAAACGGGAAGAAGATCCCCCTCCGCAAGCGTACATTCCTCCTAACATTCAGCACTGCTACAGCGCAGCAGTTAGAGATCGCCCAGGATCTGACAATAGGGACACCGAATTAGAATGGCCTAAAGAAGATCCGATAGAAATTGCCGAAGGGGACATAACCATGGTTCAAGGGGATTTTGGTATGGGCATTGAATTGTCAAGCACATTCCGAGGAAAACTTGACAAACAATAGGAAAAGACTGTAGTAGTTAAATTATTAGGAAGAACATTAGGCTACAACCTACTCAATTCCAGATTAAATGCATTGTGGAAACTCACTGGCCCTATGAAAATAGTGAATATTGACAATGATTTCTACCTGATCAATTTCGTCGAGGAGGAAGATTATATATAGGCTCTTACTAAGGGACCATGGGTTATTGCTGGACACACGCTCTCGGTCCAACCATGGACTCCCGACTTCTGTCCATCTTTCGGCAAGATCACGCATGTTGTGGCATAGGTTCGATTCCCCAAACTCTCGGTAGCAAGATACCACCCTCCATACTGAAAGCCCTCGGAAACCTAATTGGATGCACGGTGAAGATTGACGACAACACCCAGCACTCTCAACGCGGCAAATTAGCGAGAGTAGCAGTCGACATCGACATTAGCTCCCCACTTCGCTCGGTTGTCAAACTCGACGGTGAAATGATCAAAGTCGCATATGAGGGCTTACCACAGATTTGCTTCTCCTATGGAATGGTTGGCCATAGAGCCACGGATTGCCCGACCCGCAACAATAACATTACGAACGAAGGAAACCCCAACGAAGAGACGATCCAGGCAGACACCACCGGAGTCAAAAATGGCCAGCCGACGGTCGCCCCTCGCAAGGAGGTCTAAAGACCATGGATCCAGGTACCAAGGAGAACACGCCGACCACCAAACCGCGCAACAGCTCCAGGAAGCGACAGGTGAGGAAATATTCATCACGCGAACTCGAGGGGCTCAAGGTATTTGCTACTAACAGACAACAACATTGGAACGTTACAAGTGTAAGAACGGCTAAAAAACGATAGCCGAAGAGGAGAGAAGACTAAAGTTTCCTTTAAGCCCCATTACCTACCTAAAACCACTCCACAATTGACAAGGAGAGCCAGCAACATAGTTGGGTTGCAGGATCCTGGGCCAAGCCGGCCCACTCGCCAACCCACACTACCCAAACCGACTACTACTAGCCCACAGACCCCATTAGCACAATACAGCCCACCCCAACAAATTTCAGACCCAAGGAAGACGATGGAGACATCCCCGCGACTCACACCTCAACACGTGGTCATCTCCATTCCCTCACACACCGAACTAATGATACAAGACCAATCCATCATGCTAGCCATGCTAGAGGACGGAGGATGCCGAGACATGGAGGAAGATACGAGAAATGACTGCATTAATCTCCCATCCTAACCAGCGATTAATGAAAATATTATACCCCTATCAAAACCACTAGATAAGGATACAGAAATGATGGCGGAGAGCGAGCATGACTATGTGCCAGATACTTAAATGGAAGAGATCCCAAAAATTCTCAAGACAAACCCATACCGGGTATTGGAGAATAACACAGTAAACAGTCAAGAGTAATAGTGTTTACTCCCGATTGTTTTCCTTAATATGTTGATTTTCATATGGAACTACCAAGGGGTTAGAGGTCAGACCTTCAAGCCCATTTTAAAGAACTACATTCGGGTCCATAAACCTCTCCTAGTAGTCCTAGTGGAACCAAGAATTAGCAGGACTCGAGCGATGAAGGTTATTAGAAGTTTGGGTTTTGATCACTCATTCAGAGTCGAAGTTGAAGGATTTTCAGGAAGTATCTGGTTACTTTGGAAAGCTAATATCTCCGTCCGTATTCTACTAGCTCATCGACAATTTAGGTATGCTAATATTGAGTGGGATCATACTTCCTTTGATTTCACAGCTATCTATGCTAGCCCTCAGAGTGCTCTTCAACACTTCTTGTGGAATTCTCTGCATAAAATAGCTAAAATTACCACTAAACCTTGGGTGTTAAGAGGAGACTTCAATGGCAACCTCAAGGGCAAGGATAAACGCGGAGGGTCCAAGCTACAATCTATAGTCAATACAAAGTTTCAAGATTGCGTCTAATGTTGTCAGCTACAAGATCTAGGATTTATAGGACCGACATACACTTGGAGAAGAGGCCTGATTCTGGCATGACTAGACCGAGTATTCTGCCCTACCTCCTGGCAGTCTGCATTTCAGAGCACTTTAGCTACCCATCTGCCTTTTTTTAAATTAGATCATCGCCCTCTTCTTGTCACAATTCAACAAAGAACGCATTCTCCTCGGACCACTAAACCGTTCAGCTTTCAATCAGCTTAGTTAACACAAGATAGCTTTAGTAAATTTGTCAAAGATAATTGGAAGCCCAACATGGATGATTTCAATGGAGAGGTTAGAAATTTTTCCGAAAGATTACAGAATAGGAACATTAATACTTTTGGAAATATCTTTCATAGGAAAAAGAGACTCATGGCTCGACTGAAAGGCATTCAACACACTTTAGAAAAAGAAGACTCGGATTCTCTCCGAGACCTGGAAAAGCACCACTGCACGGAACTGGAATAGGTTCTTTTCCAAGAAGAACTTTACTGGCACCAACGATCTCGATGTCAATGGATAAGCCAAGGGAACAAAAATACCAAGTATTACCATGCAATGACGACTACCAAAAGACAAAAAATGAAGGTGACTTCCTTGAAAGATGAAAATGGCTGCATGGGAGCAGCCACAGCTAGCATCAAGAGCATCGCCATGCATTTTCTTGAGAAACTCTACACGATATAATTACATATGCCTCAGGTAATTCCTATCAAAGGACAGTTTACTCCATTCTCGCACACGGCTATACAAGACTTGACAAGTCCACTTAGCACTAAGGAAATCAAGTCGGCTTTTTTCGAGATGGCACCGAACAAAGCATCGGGATATGACGGTTTCATTGCCTTATTCTATCAATCCCAATGGAACATCGTCGGACCTTCTTTGACACACTTTATCCAGACAATCTTTTGACATGAAGCATGAGAAACTGAAATGAATCGCACTATTATGGTTCTTATACCAAAAACCCGATCTCCCACATTGATCACTCAATTCAGGCCTATTGCTTTGTGTTCTGTGATTTACAAAGCCATTTGCAAAATTATCATCAACCGGCTCAAACTGCACCTAGAAGACCTCGTAGCTCCAACTCAATGCAGCTTTGTTCTAGGACGTGTGATTACGGATAACATTGTTATTACCCAAGAAGTTATCCACACAATGAAAAGGAGAAAAGGCAAAAAAGGAATCATGGCGATAAAAGTGGATCTGGAAAAAGCTTACGATAGACTTTCTTGGGATTTTGTCAAAGATACTCTGCACGAAGCTAGACTTCCTGACTCTTTAATAAATCTTATTTTGAAATGTATCTCATCGGTTTCCATGCGAGTGATCTGGAATGGCGAGCTTAGTGATCGATTCCTTCCCACTAGAGGCATCAGACAGGGCGACCCCATATTGCCCTATATCTTCGTCCTCTGTATGAAACCTCTGGGTCACTTGATTAACACCGCTGTGTCTCATGACAAATGAAAGTTTATCAAATTAAGCAGACGAGGGCCTCCTATCTCACACCTATTTTTTACGAATGATCTCATTCTTTTCGCAGAAGCTTCAATGGACCAGGTGCAAGTGATTAGAGACATTCTGAACACTTTTTGTGAAGCTTCGGGACAACGAGTCAGTCAGGACAAATCTCAATATTTCCTTTCCAAAAATGTTCATCACTCTGAGGCACATTTGCTAAGCAAAGAATTAGGCTTTAAACATATGCATGATCTAGGACGTTACCTAGGAGTGCCCATCCTGCATAAGAGAGTTAGTAAGAAAACCTACCAATATATTTTAGATAAGGTTCAACAATGCCTCTCAAGTTGGGCGGTCAATCTTTTATCACTCGTAGGGCAGACCACATTGACTCAATCAGTCATTGCGGCCCTTCCTATCTATACCATGCAGACGGTTCGCCTACCTCGTAAGCTCTACAATGAATTAAAGAAAATAATGCAACAATTTTTGTAGGGCGCAAATAATGGCAAAAGGATGATAAATTTGGTCAATTGGGATAAAGTCTGCCAGCCTAAAGAAACAAGAGGGCTTGGTATCAGGAAGAATAGAGAAACCAACAATGCCTTACTTACAGAACTAGGATGGTCCTTGATTTTCAATCCTAAGGCGTTATGGGTACAAATTCTCTCTACTGAGTTTAACTTTGATGCCAACAACATTCCCAACGAACTTGATGCAACTGGAGGTTCAATGGTTTGGAAGAGTATTAAGGCTACCTGGCACCACATCCTCCAAGGGTTAAAATGGAGAATTTGTGATGGACTTAGGACCCACTTCTAGCTAGATCTTTGGGTTGAAAATCTGGGAGCTCTTATACTCCATACAATAGAGCTTGTCCCACGTTCAGAACTAGATCTACGCACATAGCATTTTGTGGACACTACAAGAAACTGGCAATGGGAAGCTTTTCGACATCTTCTCCCTCCTTCGATTTGCATGTCCATAGTTAGGATACTTCCTCCCACGGCCTGCTTAGGACCTGATAAATTAATCTGGGGTATTTTGAAAATGGGACACTTCACCATAGCTTCCACATATTCTATGATTAAGAATCATGAGGATGGCCCATTCAACTTTTTATGGAAGACAATATGGCAATGGAAGGGGTTCGCAATGGCTTCGATCCTTCCTATAGCTCTTTGTGCATGACCAATTGTTGTCTAATCAACAGCGTGTCTGAAAATACTTAACTACAGATGTCGCATGTCAACACTGTCATTCTGACGAATCCTCACTCCATATAATACGAGACTGCATAAAAACCTGCACCTTGTGGAATGCGTTCCCTACATAGATCATCTCTTCAAACTTTTTTTACCTTGCAAACCCATGATTAGCTCCTAAAAAACCTCCACACACACCGAAGTGTATGGGGCCTGGATTGATCTACCATTTTCAAGACTGCTTGTTGGCTCTTATGGTCCTGGAGAAATAGGGCCCTATTCGAGGAGCAATTCTCTTGGCCAACTTCACCATTACATTACGTTCTGGAGTACGACCATCAGATTCATATGGCCTTGGGATGGCAAGGAAGAGCAAATATTGGCATTCAGCCTTGAAAGGAATAGTTTATCAGCTGGTGCAAACCTCCTCTCGGATGAGTAAAATTAAATATGGATGGAGTGTGCAAAAGATCATCCTCTGTGGCCACCGCAGGTGGCCTTCTTTGTGACAGCTCAAGGATATGGCTAAGAGGATTTGTGCACAATATTGGATTGTGCTCCTCTATCTCAGCCGGACTCTGGGGAGTTCTGTTTGGACTTTAGCTTGCATGGTATCTGGGATATCGCCAGATTGTTTTAGAAGTAGATTCGCTAGCAGTGATAAATATTCTCTCATCCTCGTATATGTGTTCAATGTCCCTCGATCCCCTTGTCCTAGGCATCAATGAGCTTTTTACTCAGAACTGGGTCATTCTACCACGCCACATTCACAGGGAGGGCAACCAGTGTGCAGACTGGCTGGCCAATTTTACAGCTCAGTTTGAGCTAGGGAGCATTTCGTTGGAACATACACCCATAAGATGCCTTTCAATCCTTTCAGAGGATATGTCAAGGATTTGTTTCCCACGACTAGTGTTGTAATTTGTTTCAGCTTTTTCTTTCCTTTTCATGTAAAAAAATCAATGAGATGACTACTAACCATTTACAGGTTTTTAACTAGGGTTTAAAATAATGACAATATTTATTAGTTGTTGTAGTTTTCGTTTAATAAAAACTAAAAAAAATTGGTAAGCCTAACAAAAATAAGCCATTATCAATCACTTTTTAAACCGAGTTTAAAATAATAAGATTTTATCAATTGAAATTTTGGAATGACAAGTTAATTTCAAGCTTTTTATTTTAATATAAGATATTTAGATAAATTTTGGGATTTATTTAGTTTGAAAATATTCAGAAAGTTGAAGCTCAATTTTATTAATTTACTTGTTTTTATTGCTTGAAAAATGTTGTATACTCAAGATTAGTAAGGTAACTAATTGTAAGGCAAACAGTTACTTATAAGAAACTTGAATTTAATCTAAAATTCAATTAAAATTAGCTTATGTCACTTGAACTTGAATTTAATTAGTATCTGAGTAGCTTAAAATTCGCTAGAAGATTAAGTCGTCCAACTTGTAACTCGTCCTAAACAAATCCAATTCGACCCTACTTGACTTGACAACTTTTTAATGTCATCATCATCAATCTCTCTCCATCAACAAATTTAGAATCCAAATCCAAAATGTTGATTAAGTTTCAAGAGTTCTAGAATAATCTAGACTTTGTGCTCGTAAAGGTGAATGGGTTGATAGTGTATAAAAGAATTTGAATGTGAGAACAGATTTTGAGTTTAAATGACAATACTTCAAATAGAAGACTAATGCCATCATTCAATCCATAAATAAGATCCCCTAATTTCTCTCCTCCTTTCAACTTGCAAAGAAAAAGTGAATTATAAAGACAAGTGAAGTCAATAATACCAAAATCTAAACTCATATATCAAATACTTGGGATAAAGTTGATCTTTTTAGTACTTTCCTTTGCCCTAACTCTCTCTATCCACTCTTTAGAACTCTCTGATTTATGGTTTACACATATATTACCTAGAGAATAACCATGAGAGAGAGAGATATAGACAAAAATGAATACAAAACGAATGGTTAAGGAGGGAAGTAGTGATAGTAGTCACTAGTCGATGATGACAATAGCAACAAACTAGCGATGGCAAGTGATTTTTAATTCAATAAAAATATATATTTGGGTTAAATATTTTATTTTTATTTTTATAATTTATAAAGATAATATAAATTGAATTTTTATTTTTATCATTAATTAAAAATTTTGAATAATACATTTCTTATATATTAAATATTTAAATCATATAATCAAATTTAAAAAATTTAAAGCTATAAAAGGTATAAATTGAAGAAGAAATTCTTTCAAACTTTTTAATGCTTATTAATTTTTGATGCATTAAGGAGCATCAAGCAATTCTTTGAAACACTTCAAATCATTTTGATAATAGTAACTTTGATTTTAACTTATAAAGATATGTTAACTTACTTGATTTAAGAATATGTGTTATGTTACCCAAGAGAGAGCACAAAGAATTCTTACTAGTCCAAGAAACTAGAGTTGTTTATTAAATTAGGGCAAACTAAAACATGGTGAAGTTCTAAATGATATCTTACCTAAATCTATCTTATTGATAAGTTGCTTTCTTTTTTCTCTAAAATTTTTTTTATTTTCTTTTTTGTCCAATCATATCTGTTAGTCTAGATAATTAACCTATCTATAGGAATTTCTACACCAACCTCTAATATCTCTTTAGTGGTTTGATCTTGAAGGTTTTATTCTGGGGTTACAGTGGTGCGTCTCATCTATATTTATGAGTTGAAATATCTTTTTATCACTTTTTAAGGATTTCAAATAATATTCTTTTTTACCATTATAACGTTTACTCTCACTTAGTGTATCGCATAGTTTATAGAAAATATCATCATTAGCTAGTAAGGATACAACACATCTCTAACCAAACATAATGAAGGCATACCTAAAATAAAATTGAAAGTCATAAGACTCTTTCTACACGGAACTCAACCATAACAACAACATATTGTGAACAAGTCCTTGACTTAAGGGGAACCAACATTTCTTCTCCACATATGTGTGGCAGCCTTAAAACACAATCAGAGGTATTCACAGGCTTTAACTATATGTGATAGATTTAACATAAACAGAAGGATCATAAAAGAGTATGTTCAAATATTTATTATTATCTATGAGGATTCTTTTAATTTTATAGCTTTTTATGGTGGTTGGAATCACCATTATGTCATTTAGTTATATAGGTATAATTTCTTCATACTGAATAATATTGATTCATGGGATTCACATTTTGATGTTGATTGTTCTACAATATTTACAATATTTATATTTAGGAAGTGCTCATCTTCATGTCTCTACTGAAAATCATGTTAATGACCCTAACCTATTTGAACTTAGAAATATCTTGTTCCCTTAACTTGCAAGCCAAAAACTTTCCCAATTTCCCTTGTTGAAGTAGGCTTCCTACACCTTTCTTCCAAGTATATGAAGTACTCAATATCATACCCATAATCTATATGAAATTGATGATACTTATCAGTATTTCATTTTTCAAATTTGCATAATAAAGCTTTAAGTGGTTCTAGTATGCTTTTGCCTTGGACATAATTCAGTATACAGTTAAGGGAGGGAATTAGTGGTAGTAGGTTATTGTCAACATTTCTTTTTTTATAGGAATTGCCTCCATTCCTAATCACTTTCCCTCTTTTCATTAGTTTGTTATATAGGTATGCCAACATCTACTCTTCTCTTATCCCCTTCTTTAACTGTGAGAACTGCTTTAGTCTTTTATGTTTATTAAGGGAATGCTTGACCTCCTCTAGCTTAATAAATGTCTACCCCTTTCATATGCTTATTTGAAAATGTATGCTTTGTTAATCAATAGCGACTTTCATATAAACTGGTGTCTTTGCAATCCTTATTTTTGAACATGATGACAATTATGAATGACGTCATATAAAATGTTGCCAAAGCAATGGACAGGAGCAAAACTTTCATCGCCAAAGGGTCATGGCTATATTTTGTTATTTATCCTTGTAATTTAAATATATGTACGCGTTAAGTTATATTATTTACTACAAACTTAAATATTAAAATGTATTACAATATAAACACCTTCTACAATTACATAGTCATTAAGGGTGTTGTTTTTTATTTTTATTTTTAATAATATATTATTAAATTATTTAATATTAATTACAAATAAGAATTATGAATAATTTAATTAAGTTAATTGTTTAGTTTATTTTAAATTTTAAATAGCAAGTGATATATTTTAAACTTTTAAAGTAGTTATTTAGGAAA
>JAOQMP010000005.1:33930587-33950213 GCA_027563575.1 Erythroxylum pedicellare
GATATCTAAAGGTTGATGTTTCTTTTTTGCTTGTTTTTAGCATACATATATTGGTTTATGAATTAATGCTTAAGGAATAATGTTCAATTATAACTTACGACTCGTCATCCTTCTTAGGCTTATGAGCCTTAAGTTAAAATGCCTAATTATTTGAAAAGGGTAAGTTTAATCAATAAATTTTTATTCATGTAAGAAGGTAGAGTCCTAATTGATATCAAAGTCTAATCCAGTTTAATTAAGATGTAATTTATCCACATAATCTAGCTTATAGAAGAGGAGGAAGAGTTACCTAGTTTTCATTTTAAATTAGAGATGGGAATTATCATTCTATCCTAAGAAACGACGTAGAGGAGGAATTAGGCTATATTAGAAAACATATGACAAGTCTTAAGTATAATGCTGTACTTATCATAAATTTAACCATTATTCTTAAGAATGTAAAATGATGCTAATTACGATGTAAATACCATGTATAAAATGTTTATTTCAAATTTTTGCAATATTTACTAGGGTTATTTCAGATTTTTGCAATATTTAATAGGGTACTTAATTAGGGTCTCTAGTATATAACTATCTTAATGCTTCTTAATGTAGCTTAATTATACAAGTGATAATGATCTTCTTCAATTATTATATGTGACTCTCAAATATGCATGTACACTCACCCATAAACTCATTCTCTGATACAAATCAACTCCATCTTCACAAATTAACAAAATTTTCTAATAAGAGGTATTTTATCAAACACCTAATATGCATCAATAAATCATCCCAACTTTAAAAGGAAATTTTAGAACTTAACCTTCTAACACTAACATCTCAACCTAAAATGTTGTTATCTATTCACAAAAGACTCAAACATACCAAACAAATAACTCAAACATACCACAAAAAATTAAAATGTATAACATACATGTATAGGTGGGGGTGGGAACGAAAACAAAGTAAAATGGTGGGAGCACCAACCCCTTCTGACGCACCACCACCGTTAAACAACGCCGATGAAAGTGAACCACCAACTGACAACGGCACACTGGAGGAGAAGACGCAAACGCAACAGGGAGGAGAAAAAGAGAGAAGGACAGCCGATGGTAGAGGGGGGAGTGGTTCATGAGGCTTATAACATTATCAAAATGACGTCATTTGGTGTTAAACCAAATGATGTTATTTTCTTCAACTTAATAACGTTCAATCGCAAGCAGACGATGACGTATAGGTTGGAAATTTACCGACAGATTTTGTCGTCATTAAATTTTGTAGGTAATATAAAACTATATTAACTCGTCATCAATTCCCGCGCTTCTTTGCTGACGATATTGTTCCCGTCACTAAATTATATTTTCCTGTCAATATTACCAACGAACATTTTAATTCCGTCGGTAATTTGCAACGGTGTATTTTCTGTCATTATTTTTTTGTCCCCAATTCTTATTCTCCTTATAGTGGAGGTTAACAGGTTTCGATTTTTCTTGAGGCAAATGAAAGAACAACAAAGTTGGGAGTAGCAAAAGATAAATGAAGACAAGGTTTAACTTTGGTGGAGGTTTGATGAAAAACTCTGTGTAAATGAAGAAACTTGAAGAAAAAAGCTACGAAGAAGGTGAAGACAAGAATACAGTACTTGGTCTTTCAAATGAAATTGTATAGTAAAACTTAAACTAGATAAATGACACTTGTCACTTATCTAACTTCTAAGGCTTTACTAAGTTTTTATTGAACTAGTCCCATAACTCCCATCTTTTTATTCCAATAATCTCTAAAATTTTCAATATTATCTTCTCAAAATTTCTAAAGTCATCTATAAAAAAATTCTTCAATATCATTTGATTTTTATTTCTATTTCCATTCATTAATTTACTTGCTAAGTGTTATTTTTCCTAGTCTAATAATATTCAACAATTTCATAAATTCTCCAAAAATTCTAATTTAACAAATACACTCTCCAAATCAATTTTTCCATACATAAAAACCACAATTATAAATAAAATCACATTTCACATATATAAACCAATTATACTCAAAAGATGTCAATGAATGCATGTACAATTTTTTTAGTTTGCAAAAATTATATATTCACGTGTATGAGTATGTCATGTTATGCATGAGCATGAAATGTAATTTCTAATCTTTCAATAAACTCTCATATTTACTATTCTAGCCTTAACATAGGTAATGGAACGTTACAATTTGATCCAAGGCATTTAACTTGATAATTGATTAACTAGTAAGACTTTGAAATCCATGACATCAATTTTGACAGGGGATAAAGCATACTAAAATTTGATCATTGCAGTGATAGTTAAGATTGTTAATGAAAAGCCAACTGCAACTAATTAAATAATAAAAGCTTCTAAGTTGTGAACTTTTAATCTCTAGCAGACTGGAAAGCATGGGATTGATGGAGTTCAGCACATCATTGACAACTTGTTTGGTGGGGTACTTTAAACCTAACTTTTCACATAAAAATCGTTACAGGGGCTGGAGAGCCTCTTTAGAATGAGATCATTTTAAGGTTTTCTATAAACTCTTTTCTTGACGACGTCCCATAATCTGAGTTCTTCCTTTGTTAGAAGTGCCTAACTCACCCCCAAAAGCTAGCTCAAAAGGGGGAGGATTGCATACTATTATAAATTGTTGAATGCTCTTACAATTGTCCAATGTGAGATTCCTGACACAGCCCCCCTTAGTCCATGACTGGTTGTGCTTATTTAGAAACTAAAGCAACAGGTTTTGGAACCCAGGGCGCAATTGAGTTGGTAAGGGGCTCTCCAGGCTTAAGTAAGGTCACGGGTTCAAACCTCCCTCATGTGTACAGCCGTTTAAAATTTGGGATTAGAGCTTTGTCTCCCGTAAGGGACCTATCCGGCTCGAGCACCTCGTGAGAAATTTAGAAGAAAAAAAAAGCAACAATTGTGGATCAAAGTTTGTGTCACTTTGCTTGTGACAGAGGACATATTTAGAACGTAAGAAGGCCCTCTCTAGCATTAGGCTTTGCTTGAGGATCTATCTCCAAGCTAGTTACAAAAATAGCTGTTGTCTAAACTAGCAACTCTTTAGAAGTTCCATTAGGGAATTTCTACTTTATGGCAATCTACGATTTGGACTTGTTTAGTAGACTTCCTTTGATAACTTAACTGAGCATCTTGACAATGAACTTACCATCTTCCCAAAGTCTCATAATTTCTCTTATCTGAAAATTTTTGGTTTATCTACTTATGGATGTAGTGTTCTCATTGACTTTCCTACAATACTTGCAAAATGTTTAAGACCACGAGTATTTCAGTATTCAAGAGGTATAGTATCGAAGTTAACTTAAATGAGGATGTCCTTATGATGCATTTTGTCTAGCTTAATACCTATCCCACTACTTCAAAAAGAGAGGTTTGCCTCCGAGGTGTCAAGGACCTAATTCAATTCTTGATTAACAACTGAAAATAAGAAGGAAAAAAAAGGTTAGCTCCAATAACAAGGACTTCGTCTTAACTATGTTTACTCCAATTATTCTTAGCCCATTTTTGAAACACAGATAAAGGAGACGTCTTATCTAAGAAACAAACATTGTGTCAACCTTAAAACTTCCAGCAGAGGAGATATAACCAAACTACCATTTGTGCAAGAGGGAGGAACATAATGAAGAGATTATCACACCTTAGACCACTGGAGAAATAAAAAATAGAAAAGAAAACAAGGAAGAAGATGTTGAAGAGAAAGGACCTTGAGAGGAGGTTGATAATGAAGAATCTTTAGAGAAGGGAGGGTAGCAAGATAATAAGAACCTGTTTGGTTCAAGGAATAGAATAGTTATTCTTAGGAATAGAAGAGATGAGGAATAGAATAGAATTAGTATTACTTTGTTTGATTTGGAATAGATAAAGAATTTACATATCAATGTTTGATTTGAAAATATAAACTTAGAATAAAAAAATAACCAACAAAAAGACCTATATTATTATTATTATTATTATTATTATTATTATTATTATTATTATTATTATTATTATTATTATAAAATTTTCTACTTATTATTATTTTTATTATTAATTAATCAATAATTAATTCTAAATTTAGAAATCACTTTTCTAAAATTAATTAGGATTCAACATAATTACTGACCTTAATCAAATTTAAAAAAATAATTACTTTTAGAATTAATTTTTGAATTTTAAAATAATTTTAAAATTATGTTTAGAATTTAACTAAATTAAAAATACATTATTACTAATTTAAATAATTCATTTTTAAGTTTAAGTCATAATTAAAATACTAACCAAACAAACTCATTCCTAACCTTATTACCAAGCACCCCTCTTCTTCTAATCTCAAACACTAATGCTGTTATCGTCTGTCTATCTACATTTGCTTAGTCTGCCACCACCTTCTTATTCATTTTATGAATTTTGTGGGCAGCAACTTGGACTAAGTTACTGTCACATAAATCTCCAACACATCTCATTGTCGAGAGCTTCTTCAGCACCTTATAGCTCCCCATCTTGCCATCATCACGCAGCCTTCTCTAGTGTTAGTGGTAGTTTGTCTGAGCTGAGCTGAACTGAAGGAGGATAAATTTGTAAGAAGTCGAAGAAGAATAGATATTCATGAATTAAATAAAAATAGGTTATAATTGATTTTACTTATTCCTCAAAAATTAAGAATAGATATTCCTAAGAAATGGATATTCTGTATTTGTTTCTAACCAAATAATTACTGATGAATATGTTAGGAATAGAATTGTTATTCCTTTCAACCAAACAGCCTGTAAGTCTTTCGAAATAGCGGTTGCTAATTACTTGAAAAATGTATGGTCCATTTTTCTGTCCTTTAGTAAAATTAAAAGAACACAGTATCACATTAGAAATCATATCAAGACATAGATCATTGCAAACGTCTAACATATTATGAAAATGAGTTTAATCAGACTCGAGACTAATAGTAAGCAGACACTAGAATTTATCCCGCGTTAGAAAATGGACACAACGTCTGCCTTCTGCATCAGAACTAAACATTCTTACTCATTTCATTAAAGATACAACATGGATACATCAAAATTTGGAACTGGATCCATTGAACAGTCAATCGACGCCAAATTTAATGGAGAACCACAACTGAAGTCATCAACACTACCATTGATATTGCTATCAAACACGGGATTAAATGTTTTGAACTGATCAGACTTAATATCAGTTGATGGAAAGCAGGAGCTCTTCATTGACATGTTGCTGAAGCCTTCAATGGTAACTCCTTGACTGTAGAAACAATCATCCAGCTGTTGAAATTCCCGCAGCCGCTCTATGTGCTGATTTTGGTCTCCGAATACAGTAATAACCCCAGGAGTCAGATTCTTATCTTGCTGAACACTTGTATTGGAATATGAAGACATAAGATCTGAAATCATTCTTTCCCCATCTTCTGGTAGTCCAAGTCGAGACAGATCCATCATACTAGCATAAGTTTGTTTAATTGGTCGAGTTGCTAGGTCACACAGTGGTCGAGAAAACAATCCTGGATTTTCAACGTTATATTGTAAGTTAGGCATTGCATGCCCTTGAGATGCATCAGTTCTATACCGACAGTTCAGTTGATGATTATTTCTTGCAGTCCTGTCAAGGAACCCTAGTTGATAATCATTAAAGGGGCATTGTCGGAACTCACAAGTATATAATTTGTGTTCCAGCATCACATTTTCACTAGTTGTCTGCTTCTTTCTCTTAATACCATCCACGTTTGTTTCAAAAGACTCTTGCTTGAGAGATGCAGCCAGCCGCTGTCCCACTAATCCATCTTTTTGTCTAGTTCCCATTAATCTATCATTCGGTCCAATTACTGATCTCACACCAACAGAACTTATACTAAAAGGCTTGCTATCCATTTCAAAATTCAGTTCGTCATCACCGCCCTCAACATTATAATCACTCGAATCACCAATGATGAAAGAACCACTTTCCCCAGTGCACACAGGCGGAAAGCGATCTTGATACCTTTGTCGGAACAAAACTTCTTCCTTGTTAATTATGGATAGCCAAGCAGTGCTCTCTTTGGCAGTCATCTTATCCTGCAAGCATTTAGACTGACGAACAATCTTGCGGATCTTGGAAATGTCAGGACACAGGTGCTTGATCACTGCAGTAAGAACACCAGCCTTCCAGACTTTCTTCAAATCGTGAGGCTTCTTGTATGGAGGAGGACCCTGATCCTTGGGCAGACCCAATTGAGGCCACCATTCCTCATTACCTTTTGGCCACCATGGTGGGGGAACACCCTTTTCCAAAGGAAAACGCCTTTGGGGTGGATCACAGTGCTGCATTAGAGCTGATAAAAGTGAGCCAAGTGTTGTATCCTGGAGCTCTTGCAAGGCTTGAGGTGCGGATGCTGCTGTAAGATAATCACCAGACTTTTCAGCGAGAGAATGATCAGCCTGATATTTGGCAACTGCAACAGGGCCATTCCGATCAAATCTAACCTTTTCCTTCCACCATGCCCTGAGATTGTCAGATGCCCCAGTCACTGGCTTCCCCTTCTCAGGAATGATCCCATACACAAAACCTTGAGCTTTACAGACTTCCGCCATTTTCAGCATATACTTCAAGATACCGTCTTGTGCACGGGACATCTTCTTCCTTAGTGCTTGCTCGTGGGACTGACGCTGCTTTGCATTGTTAACACCCTCCTTACGGTTTTTCTGATCCTTAAGTCGAATCAAAAGCAGCCGGTCTCTCCACATCCGCCTTTGAAGCTCATCAATATCCATATCTTCATCGCCATAACTCTCCTCTATTTCTGGTCCTAGTTCATGCTCCAGAGAAAAATCTCCCTCACACATAGGGGCAGAGCTAATACGGAAGTTGCCACAAAAACCCAGTTCTTCAAGAATTCCCATCTGAAGCATGTAATAGTAACGGACAAGGTCCAACTACAAATCTGTCAATTAAAGTAAACGAAAAATATGAGTTCTGTAATTTTCACTATCAATCCTAACAGAAGCTCGTAACTTGCAAGCTATTGGATATTTTTCATGTCTTACAGTTCAAGAACTGTAAGACAGCCAACAATAACCGAATTCAAGCTACCAAAAACCAAATTAAAAAAATCATTGTAAGAGATGCAATTATAATTGCTAGAGCGAATGGTTCCATAGGCCCAAGAAGCAAAATAATGGAATCTGACTGGTAACGCAAGTGGATCATATTTTAGATAAAGGGACAGATAGCACAAGAAGCAAATATTGAAAACTACCTGAACCTGAATGTTGATTGATTAGGCAATTCCATCAGAAGGGGGGAAAAAATTATACTAGTTTACTAATTAAGATGTTATCCTAGCATGACAAATCCCTGTCACAATCTTCTTTCCAGTAGTGCGTTAATTCTAAGCTCTACTAGCTAGGTGCGAGAACACATAGCAGAGAGAAGAAAACAAGAAAACCTCGCAGAAATTAAAATTGGAACATAAGAAGTATTATAATTGAGCAAATGCAGTTCATGCCAGGTTGAGAAAAACAAGTCATAAAGGGAAATCCTACACAATAGATTAAAGGCGACAACACAGCAAATGTTCAACAGATACATACAGATGAACCATAACAAACGAGAGCCCAAGAGCAAAGTGCATACGTAAAATGAATGAAATGAAAATTCAGATAAACGCTTTTAAGTAGAGGATGGAGTGAAGTGTTTGGTGTGGATATAAAGTTATACAGAAGAAGCTAATAGAAACGGAACCAAACAAAAACAGAGTTCACGAATGAATGAAGACATTAAAGAAGAAAGAAAGACGAAGAAAACATTGCAGAGAAGATGGGAAGATTCACAGAAAATATACCGATGGAAATAGAAAAGACGATAATTGAGAGGGAAGAAGTGGATGTATCTGAAGAGGAATGGGGCTGAGGAGTTAGAGGAGCAAAAGATGATGAAAGAGTCGGTTGTTTTTATATGCATGAATTTCAAACGTGAGAGCTCTTAAATTTATAAAGGAACCGACGTCAGAGTTATTGTCAAGGGTTATGTTGTTTGGTTATCCGAGTGTCAACCGTGGGGCTTTCCTTTTCATTCTTTTTCGGCTTTGTAATTACCGTGTTCTCGTACTATTAAATATGTTTTTTCTTTTTGGAAACTCCTTTTCTTTGTACATCTTTTTTTTAATCACCTTTGAGGGCTTGCCAGTAATCTGGAAAGTTTAGAAAGATTATTTGTGTGAATTAAATTTATAATATGATAAAGGTTTAGCTTGATTCTTGTCAAAGTGCTAATACCAAATGAATTTAACATTTATTTTTTAAAGAAAATTTAACCTCTTATAAGTACCTTTTTAATCAGTATAATTTAAGAATTCTTTTCAAATGACATTCTTTATCTTGGCTTAATAAAATATACGTTTGCCTCATTTTAAAATTTTCAAATCTTTCATCCTTGGCTGACTATAGACTAATATTCTATTATGATGTGATTTATAAAATAATCTTTAAGCTTCTGACCATTACGCTTAAGCAAATCCTATATAACATAGTCCAATCTTGTCAAGATACTTTCATTAAAACTAGGTAGTCAATCCCTACCGAGGTGCTTTCGCTAAAGGTAGGTCAATAGAGGATAATATCCTCATTGCTTCTATTCAAAAATTATCACCAAAGAAAGGAAATTAAAAGCTATTTCAATAAGGCTTTTAATTTAATAAACTAGAGGTTCTTAATCAGCATCATAGAGGTATGGGGTTTTTCACTAATATTCATACGATGGATATCTTAATGTTTGAAAGTTGACCTCTCGTCGTTATCAACATTCAGTTGAAGTCTCATTGAGACGCGGGATCTAGAAAATTCTAATAGTACGTAGCCCCATCTCTACCTAATAGAGAAGTTGTTTCCGATATACTCATATGCAATGTATCATGACGATACTATAAAATTATAAATGGATGTGCATACAAAAAAAAAGTAGTAAAAATAATTAAATACAAAAATGCAAACAATATAATAATACAAATAAATAATTAAGAGAAAAAAGATAAGGTAATTCAAAATAAAGTGTATGCATAATATGTCAATAATTAACAATAAATGGTAGGATAAAAATACATACCAAAAAAGACACGTACAAGAGTAACTCCAACCAAGCCTGTCACTACCTTAATTACAATAAATAGAAAACTAACTAGGCTAAACTAACTAGGAGGTAAGTACTATGCAATAAATGCAAAGGATAGGGTTTAATATAACCTACAAGAATGCAATTTCCCTCTTTAAGAGAGACCCTTTATCTGTATTCTAGTATGCCAAAAATTTTTATTACGGGCTAAGTCATCAGTAAGATCCAACCTATTCATATCATTCTTGATCACTTTCTCCCGGTTCTTTCTAGGCCTTTTTTTTTCCTCTTACAATCTATAAGTATTATTTTCTCGTATCTTCTCACTGGAACATCAGAGTGTCCCCTCTTAATGTGTCGGAATCACTTAAGCCTTATCACTCTCAATTTTTTATTAATATCAGTCGCCTTTAATTTGTCTCTTACCATTAATTCCTATCTCTTCTCTCTAGGAAATGTTGGAGTCATCTTGCATGTTTTTATCCCCCTTTCCTCTTGGCTCTGATCTTGGCTACTTATTCCCTTCCCTCTACTCTCCATCCTTCCACATTATCTCACCACTTTGCTTCATACACACTCATTGTCTTTGGCAGTCCAAGGGCATTATTGTATTTCCTCTCTGAAATTTCTTTCTCGCCAGGTTTGTATATCGTTTTTCTCCAATTGCTTTTTGTCAATCTTCCTTCTACATCATGCCTCCTTCCTTTTTCAATAAAATATCTACCAACCCTATCCTCCAGCACTTTAATTGTCCACCATTGCCCCTCCATACCGACCCATTCTCGACCCAGCAACCATCACCATCCTCACTTCCTCAACATATTTCCCTGCCATCATCCCAGACCTCACCTTCTATCTTATCCTTCTAGAAAGCTTCACCATCCTCACCTTTTGAGCAACACCCCTGAAAACGTGGAAGCAAGTTGTTGGTGACAAACCATCCTTGACCCTTACCCTCAATCCACCACAAGAGCTGGATGGTAAGTTTGTGGTGTTCCTTGATATTGCCACTCTCCAGAAGGGTGCTAAAAGCTAGGAATTAACATTAATTGGGTTCTTCTTTGATAACAGGCCAGACTTTCCCCTTATACAATGATGGACAACTAAAACATAAAAACCTCGAGGCTTATTTGATGTCTTACTCAATGAGGACAACCTCATTCTTTTTATCTTTTCATCTATCTCAAATGCTCGAAAGATCCTTGAAGATGGTCCATGGCATCTTGGGAACCAGCCTATTTTTTACAAGTTTGGAAACCCAACTTAAGGTTTGAAACCATCAGGATTCACAATGTTACTTTGGAATATTGGACTACCTAAGGACTAAGCTCTTTAGCTAGTTATATGGGAAAACCCTTATGCATGGATGAGCACCTGACTTTGAAAAGAAGAGTCAGTTATACCAAGATTTGTGTAAGCATCAAACTCTCGAAGGAGCTCTCGAATGAGATTCCTATCATGAGGTTTGGCAAAGATGACAGTTTATGGGAGGACACCATTGCCATTTCCTATCAATAGAGACCACCATCAACAAAGCAGGGGAAAGTATGGAAAGCTACGGGTAGGAAATTTAAGACTGGAAATTATCATGAGCTAATGGGGCTTGAGGCCTTGCACCACAAGTGGATCTTACTCCCGTAATCCCCACATATATTGCATTTCTAGTAAAGCAACTGAGTCTTGATATGAGGCAAAATACCAATCAGGACTCTCCCCTTGCATTGATATTAAATCAGGATCTGGCACTCGACGTTGCCAGTCGACAACTATTTTCTAAAGCCAGTGATCAACAAACATTAACAACTTGCCACATAGAAGCTTTGCCAAACAATGGTGACATACAGCACCCTACCATTAGTACTCCCCATAAAATTCAAATAACACATCTACTGGCTCATCTCCTTCCATTAACACCATGACATCTCCCCAACTTGACCTTCTACTATCAAAAATTCTGTTAAGGATCCTTGCACCAAAGAAGTAAAAAATGGTTAGATTTTCCAAACTGTGGAGAGGAGATGTTTAAAAAGGGGTAAAAGCAAAAGATCCACATGTGCAACACCTTAATGCCAATTATCACATGGAATGTGTATGGAATAAATAACCCCTCTAAACTTTTGAGTTTAACAGACTTCATTTTGCAGGAAAAGCCACTATTAATTGCTCTCTTTGAAACCAAAATAAAGTTAGAAAACCTCTCCAAGTTACATATTCTTGGCCCCCAATGGGTTTTTCTCTCTAATTACCATCATCATGCTTTTGGCATAGTCATCCTGTTTTATTAAAAGGATAAACTTCGGGTAGATTTGTTGGACCCAACCGATTAAGTCATGCATATCCATCTTCTTCTTCTTTTTTGCGGGAGAACATTGAGATAAACATCTTTTTTATTTATGCAAGTAATTTTTCTTCTTAACGAAGAAGCCTTTAGAGCAATCTTAGAACATACACTAGTAACGCTACTAAACCATAGTTGATTTGTATGGATTTTAACGGCACTCTTTTTCCTTTTGAAGCTCAAAGCCATTGTTCTCTCAAGCACCATACAGATGAATTCTATGGTTTTGTCCTAGATATTGGGGGTAACTGATCTAAAATTTATTGGACATACTTATCTAAAATTTTTTGGACATACTTACACTTGGTCAAACAAACAGACTTCTTACTGGCATATATGGAAAAAAAAAACTCGATCATGCATTAGTTAATGACACTTGGTTGTATGCATTTTCTAGTAGCTTTCCTTACTTTAAGGATCCATCATTTTCATATCACTCCCCTATTGTCGTTGGTAGCTTGTTTCAAACAATCAGTCATCATTTTCCCTTCTGTTTTAACAATTATCTTGTGCATGATATTGGTTTCCCCGAAGCTTGCAGGAAGGGTGCTAGTCTTCATTGTGCAGGTAAAAACAATTTTGTTATGTCCAGAAGTTGAAACATATCAGGCATGACCTTAAGCTACTGAACTCTATCTGAGGTTCCACTATATCTTTTATCTACTCAAGTAGATTAGAACTTAAAGCTGCACAATCAATGCTTGTTTTCAATCCTACTAATCAGAAGCTACTAGATAAGGAAAAGCTCGCATTCACAAACTATTTTCAGGCAATGAGCAATCACCATTCTCTAATTAAACAAAGAGCAAAGGTTACTTGGCTAAAAGATGGTGATCGTTGTACTGGTTTCTTCTTCAAATCCATCATGGCAAGGAAACTTTTCAACAAAATCCACTCCATCAAATCTACAACTGGATCATTACTCCTAAATTCTAAATACATATAGGAAGAAGCTATAAGTTATTTCACTTCTCTTCTTGGTACACCTAGCCCAACGCCTATCTCCCTTTCAGATCTAAGTTCTCTACATCTTAAGCAAATTTCTCCTACTAATGTGGCTTTTTTTAATTCAACCTTTGGACGATAGTGAAATTGAAAAGGTAGTCTTTGTTATAGATAGTACGAAGGCCCCCAGGCTTAATGGATTCAATGGCCACTTCTTCCAAAAATCATGGCGTATCATTGGAAACTTTGTGAAACAAGCTGTCAAGGAATTCTTTACAAATGGGATACTCCTTAAGAAATCAATCGCACCTTTCTATGCTTGATCCCTAAAGGACTCATCCCTTCTACATTTAGAGATTTTTGACCCATAACATGTACCAACTTTCTTTAAATCATTTCTAAAATACTTGCCATAATATTGAAGAAAGTATTATCACCTTTAATCAGCAAGAACCAAGGAGGTTACATAAAGGATCGACATATTAGAGATAATATACTAATTGTTCAATAACTTTTTAAAGGCTACTCTTGGTCCAATTTTGCTCCGAATTGTAATTTGAAAATTGACTTTTATAAAGCCTTCGATATCATCAACTGGAACTTCATATGGATCATGCTTCAAGCCTTTGAATGTCTAAACATCTTCATCAATTGGTTAAATCAATGTATCACCATTGTTTCCTTAATTATGTTTATCAATATCTGTCAAACTAAATTTTTTAATGCGACTAAGGGTCTATGACACGGGGATCCTTTATTCCCCTACATATTTATTCTATTGCATGGAAATGCTGAGCTTTATCATTAAATATGAAGTGCAACAAAATCTGAATTTTCTATACCACTCCAAATGTAAGAGAACTGCGCTACTCAATCTTGGATTAGCTAATGACCTCTTTCTTTTTTGTAGAGATCAGCTGTCTTCTATTAATAGTTTTATGAAGGCACTTGATATTTTTAAAAGATACTGTAGGTTACACATCAATTTTGGTAAGAGCCACTTCATTCTTTCCAAAGTTGCCTCTGATATCCAACAACTTGTTACAAGAACTACTGGCATTTCCTCCACCAACCCCCCAATTATGTATCTGGGACTTCCAGTGACTACTAAGTGACTTAATTTCTAGGAATGCTTACCCCTTGTTGAATATATTCAGAAACACATCAACTCATGGGTAAATAAAAATCTTTCTTATGAAGGTAAACTCTAACTTATTCAATCGATACTTAATTCTTTGGATATATACTAGAGTTCCCATGTCTTTCTCTCCCAAATCCTTATCAAAACTATTGACAGATTGCATAGGAATTCTTATGGAGTCATGTGGATGCCTCCAAAGGTGTATTAAAGGTCAAGTGGACTAATGTTTGCCTCCCTAAAAAAGAAGGTGGTCTGAACATCTCATCCATCAAACTTACTAACCAGGTCTTGATTCTTAAACGACTATGCCGGATTCTACTAGATAAACATTTATTGTGGACAAAGTGGCTACATTCTTGTTTTCTTATAGGAAAAAGCATCTGGAAATTGAGCAAACATTCCTCCCACTCTTACTTCCTTAATCACATACTCACTTTGAGAGATATAGTCCAAGATGATATCACAAGTAACCCAAGTAATGATCCAAATTTAGCTAGTATAATATATTGGAAGGGAAACCCAATCCACTCCTTTAATAACAAAGTTACTGAGGATTTATTGTAATATAGACCTACCGAGGTAGGCTAGTGCAAAATTGTATGGAACAAGGTACTCACTCTTTGTAGTGCCCCCTTACCTAGGGATACGCATCGGGGCACTTGGAGGTCATCCCAGCACATACCCTAGGATAAGGGCATGCTACGTTCAATCACTACGCTCTCTTCTCATGGCATGGTATCATAAATCACTTATAAAGCATCATAAGAAATCACAATATTTTTGAAACCAACTTTTCCTCAATCTTTTCTCAAAAATCGAAAGTCTACATTGTGTCTTTCAACAATTTCCATATGTGCATCATCAAATCCTAAAACAATAGTACTACATGAATGAGGAAAATATATACAATCTAACCAATCTGTCCAAATATCCCAGCTGACCGACCTTTGAGTCATGACTTCTCTTGCCAATCACAATTTACACGGATGGTAGAGCCTCTCAGTAACTAGAGTCATCTCTCAGTCCTGAAAAGACAACGTTGCAATTTTGGTGAGTTTTGCGAACTCAATGAGGTAACCATCACTGATGGTTCACTCAATTCATACAACACATCATATCATATAACATATAATCACTTTGTTGAATATTTGATCACGTTTCACATTTTCACTAAAGCATGGGCAATTTATGCATTTCAATCAATCAAACATACATAACCAAATGCATATGAAATGATCATGAGACTCTTTTCCAATTGTTACTTTGTTGTGACTGAGTGCCTGAACTGTCCCATATCTATTTTGGATACCGGGCTCATTAATACCTGTCCCTTATCTGATAAGGATACAGAGCTCATTACACGTTGAGCCTGAGGCTCTAAAATACTTATGAGCTCGAGGTTCATTTTCACTCGTTGAGCTTTAAGCTCTGAATGTCGGCTACTCTAGTCACAACTTCCATTATCTGATTATGCATTCATGCTTGGAATGCATGTAACACAATCAATCACATTATATAGCACATAGGTCTTCACATTCACATACATGTAGCACTTCAATATCTCAATCTTCATTCACATTCATCGGACCTTCTGTCCGGAATCCACAATCAAACACAATCATTTCGCATTTATTTATCATTCACAGCATAAATTAATCAAACAATAGTTGAGAGAAACTGTCTAGGTTACTCACAGGTTGCTCCCGAAGCTAATGCCTAGAAGTGCATGCAACGTCTGGAGGTTGACGTTCTAATTGTTCCTCTAGAACAAATAACATACATATATATCACAATTTGCACAATCATAGGTGTTTAACAATGCACATGAATGCAATGAAATATGTACAATGAGTGTTCATGACAACCCCAGGTATCAATCCATCAATTTCATCAGAAAAACAATCAAATATCGAAACTCACTTAACTATCATTTGTTCGTAGGATTTATACCTCAACAAACCATTTAAATCCAATTTCATAACCTAATGAGCCATTTCAGAATTTTCTCTAAACTTTGACTTTCGAGTCTACTGTTCTTGATCAGTAAGACAATGAAAATAAAGTAATTTAATAGTACTCCATTCTAGAAAAGTGTTCCTCTATGCCTTATCTTTCTAATTACACTAAAATCATTTGATTTGGTTCAGTTGTGTGAAAGTTATACTCGAAAAATTCCCTGACTGCTTTTATTTTGAGGCAATACCCTATACTCAACTTCCATCCAAAAATTGAAACTCTTAGAGTCTGATTTAGAATTTGATTTCTTCACATAAGTTATAGAACTATGTTTCTAGTTTACAAAAAATTATAAATCACCTCATTCGGAGCTCTAAAAATCAATATATCATCACAATATTGAAGTATGCTCAGGAGAATAACATTAGTTCATACTATCTAAGAATACACTCACTGTACCCGTTCCACTCTTTCACTCAATTTTTCTCAATTCGATTCAGAGGTCTATTATTTTTGGTAGAGATATAGAGAAATGTCTTAATAATCCAATGGTTTAAAAATTAAGTCATTTGGATGTCTAGAGAAGAAGTTATGATCAAAAGAATCCAATCTATTTTTGTTTTCAATCATACTAAACCTGTTTCGGGGAAACAACTATAACTTTCTCTAGAAACTTCTGAATAAGGCGTTATTTGGATGGTTCAAAAGGATATGTCAATAGATACAACTTTCATGAAGACCTCAAAGTCAAATTCTATCTTATTCATCTTACTTTTTCTTCTTCTTACTTTCGCTTCGTCTTACTTTTGCTTCACCTTACTTTGCTTCGTCTTACTTTTACTTCGTCTTACTTTCGCTTCATCTTACTTTGCTTGTCTTACTTTCCCTTCGTCTTACTTTTGCTTCATCTTACTTTGCTTTGTCTTACTTTGCTTCGTCTTACTTTCACTTCATCTTACTTTTTCTGCTTCGTCTTACTTTGGCTTCGTCTTACTTTCATTTCGTCTTACTTTCGCTTGGTCTTACTTTGCTTCGTCTTACTTTCGCTTCGTCTTACTTTGCTTTGTCTTACTTTCGCTTCGTCTTACCTTTGCTTCGTCTTACTTTTGCTTTGTCTTACTTTTGCTTCGTCTTACTTTCGCTTTGTCTTACTTTCCATCGTCTTAGTTCCTATCGTCTTAGTTTCCTATCTCCACATAAAAAGATCATAACTTTCGACTCAGATGTCCAAAAATTTCATGCTATATACCATTGGAAAGATAAAAGAAATATATACAATTCAAGAAGGCAAATTTGCCAAAATCTATCTAGATTAATCCAGATTTTCTCTTGAAGTCAAAACACGAATTTTACGTTCAGCTCCCAATGTACTGCACCCAGTTCTCAACTTCATGAAATTTTTAGACTCTTAGAGACAGAATTGAAATTCGATGTCTTCATAAGAAATGTAGCCATATATCTCTAGGTTAATTGAAATTAAGAATCATCTTGTTTGGACAACTATAGAAAATGTTGTGGCTAAAAGACTGAAGCATATTCAGTGAACATTTTTCCTGGTTTTCAAACTTTCAATATTTTACATCTAGCTCATCTTCTACCTAAATAATCTCTACAGCATATTATACGTCATTAATGATCAATCACCATGATACAACATGACATTTACAAAGATATTTCATCATCCACGATACACATGCACACACACAAAATTCAAGTCATCAATCTTACATTTATCATCATTCGAGTTTCATTTTAGCAATACCCATAACATTTAAAGCACAACTTACTTGATTTCACTTCAAAATTCTTCAAAAACAACACTAACCCTAACTCCCAAGCATTACTTGTTCATCAACTTGAAGGAGGTAAAGATAGTTTTTTCTTAGGGTAGAAGGCACAAATACTAAAGTGGGCTTAGTGTAGGAAGGAAAAACAGAGAAATCTCTTAGAAAGGATTAGATGGAAACTTTATGTGTGGGAAGAAAACTTAAAGAAGATGACCATCAATAATGAACCTAGACATATAATTTAACCTTTCAACTTTCAGAAACAGTAACCTACATCTAGCAAAAGTACATAGCCTAAATGACACTTATCACTTTCCTCATATCTAAGCTCTAACTTAGTTTCTTTTGAAACTAGCTCCCTTAACTCGCATCTTTACAATTCAACTATCTCCAAAACTCACTTTGATGTCTTTTTCCTATTTTCCAAAATTTTCCAAAAATTTATTCCAAAATTCACAATTGCGACATTCTTACTAACGAACAGAATTTTCTATATAATTAAAATTCAAAATTCTCAAAACACCCCAAAAATCATCACTCAATCTAATTATACCCGGAATTTTTTCATGAAGGCATGTACAATTATTTTTATGTGCCATGACTTCACTATTCGTATGTATGTGTATGACATAATCTGCATGAACATGGAGATGCATTTCTAACTCTCATAATCACTCACATTTACCATTCTAACCTTCCCACAGGCAATGAGATGTTACATCTCAAGTTGCATTATCTATTGTAGAAAGTTGCATTAACTGTGTGGAGGCTACAACTACTCTGTGTTTATTACATTTAACTCCATTATTATCACAACTGCCCCACTGTATCTTTTTCACCTTTAAAATGGAAACGCTCAACATAATCTTACCTTATAACATACTTATACAGCAAACTCTCCCTATATTTCACCGATACGCAGAGTGAAGAATGTTACAACGGTTTGTTGATCAAATTCTGACAAGTGACATCTTCTCTAGTAAGTTTATTCTCTCTCTTCTTCCCTTTCTCACTTGTTAGTCACCATTGTTAGTTGTTCTCCTTTATCATCTTGAGTTGTTCCCCTGCCAGCAGCTTTCATTAGGTAGTACAATTTATGTTATTTGGTATATTGTAGAAATAGAATGAATGAAGATAAACAGATTGAGCTGGAGAATTGTGATTCTAATAGTGGCTACAGGAGATTGAAAGAAGAAATAAAAAGCAAAGAAGAAAAAAGTGATTATTTGTTGATTTTTAATAATTTTAGAATGCATTGTGCACTGTAATCAAAAGCATTGGGTTTTAATCAAGGTATTGAATACTGTACTATTCTGGATGGTACCGGCCGAAATGATACGGGCAACCATCGATACTGGCCTAAAATATTAGTCAGTATTGGTGGTTTTCGTTCGATATCGACCAGTACCAATAGTATTAGAACATACCGACCAGTATCGTAAACTTCCAAAACTCCAAGGACCCATTTGCAAATTTTAGAAATTTAAACCTAAAATCCCCCTCCCCTTCCCCCTATTCTTCACTCCTCTCATCTTTGTGCTGCCGCCTCCTTTGTCTTCTCCATGCGTAACCACCCGTCTCTTCTCTTCTCACTATCGTTGTCATGTCTAACTGCTGCCGCTGTCACGTCACCGTCTCTCCTCTGGCCCTCACCTCCTTCGCTCGTTGTCCCTTGGCATCGATTGAAGAAGACGCTTGAATTGGTTGAATTGGTTGTGTTTTGTGTATCTGAATTTTGAAATAAATGTCATTTGTGTTGGTTTGGTTAATGGTTGTTATTTGGTTTTGTATTTGGTTTAGTCAAGATAAAATTGCAAATTATAAATTAAGGACATAAATTTATAACATAAGGAAACATGTTTACCTTAAAAGTTAACCAGAAAAAATAGCAATTTAAGGCACAAAATTAGAATATAATGAAAAGCAATACAAAAGGGCTATTATGAAGAGTTAAGATCCTTGGAATCAAATTGAAAATTTTGTAACTCTTAATTTGAAAATTATGATACCATGAATAACATATATATAATTTTTGTATTCTCACATGATTTTTATCAAATTAAATATTAGTTTTATAATAAAATGAAACTATTGATGATGTATGTTTTGTAATTAAACATCAACAATTTTTATCAAATTGTTGATGTATGTTTTGTGATTGTTAGAAATTGGAAATTATTAGAAATTGATAAAAATAGAAATTATTGATGTATGTTTTGTGATTATGGGAAATAGAAAATTGTTGGAAATTAATAAAAATAGAAATTTTTAATGTATATTTTGTGATAGTGGGAAATTTAAAATTGTTAGAAATTAATAAAAATGGAAATTGTTGATGTATGTTTTGTGATTGTTGGAAATTGGAACTTGTTGGAAATG
>JAOQMP010000005.1:33967167-33981040 GCA_027563575.1 Erythroxylum pedicellare
ATAAATTTTATTTCTTAATATTTTTTACAAATCAACTACCATTAACAGTAATAGTAATCATTTCTTCCTCTTAACCAACTATCATAATTATAATGATAATATTTATTTTCATTTCTCACTATATTCATTCTCATTCCTATTACCATTCTCCCATGCGAACTAACCACCGCCTTAAAATGTTTTGGTTACGGATACTTTTTACTTTGAAATAAGAACTTATCAAATGGCATGGAGGGGAGGGATATAAACAATTAAGTAGTTATGCATGCAACAAGAAGTAAAATTAAGCTTGATAATTAAGTTTAAATTCGTCTCATTCAAATTAATATAAAAATAATTAATTTTTATTCTAGATTTGAGTCAAACGTATATTTGAATTTTACTATTCGAAACCCCCCACCCTGCTTTTCTTGTCAAACTCTATTAAACACCATTTTCCATGCTCTTAATTGTATTCTCATTATGGACATGATCAATGATTTCACTTTTTTTGGTAATGTACCCTCCTAACCAAGTAATTCTTATTAGTCTTCTTTATTTTAAACGGCTCCTTTTGCTATAATTTACCAAATGTATTCCTAAACTTAAAATATATTCTCAATTATGAACAATGTCGATTTTTTCAATTCTTTTCTTGGAGTGTGTGAATTGTCGGTTAACTTACAAAGGCACAATGCAACGACACAATGATAAATGGATAAAATGAAATCAAGTTGGGATCTTTGACTCAAGCAATATGAATCAAGTCAAATCAAATTTCAAGTCAAACTCAAGTCACATGTTTAAAAATTCAAATGACTCATTATCATTTCTAACAAAAATTTATATATATTTATACATATATTACACTTGATTATTTAAACTATTGTATTTGAGATAAGACACATTTTAAATTAAAATTGATATTTGGTTGAATGACCACTATAGTAAAAAGTGGTTTAGGCAACAAACGAAAGTATAGCTACAAGTACAATTATCGTTGTCTTTTTATTAAAGCAACAGAATTCATATCGTTACAAGAAGTGGCGTTACAATAAGTATAAGACAACAAAATTTTTTGATTAGGCAACAAAATAAAAAATGTTGCTTTAAGATCTAACTAAAGCAACATATTAGTTTCAAACTATGGCAATAATATTAAATAGATATTGCAACACTTTTAAGTCTTTATAAAGCAATAAAAAAGTTTGTAATAATGAAAGCAACAATTTATTCTTTCATTACCAAGATTATTTAAGATAAAATCAAACTCTTGTTATTACGTAGGCAACATACATATATACATTAAAAGAAATATATAAATGTTAATATATGTCTTAATTGTGTACATACTATTAAATGTAAACGATAAAAAAATTACATTTATATATATAGTCCATAAGTAATTGTAAAATTTAACCCTTTAACATATTCAAAAAATAAAAGAAAAAAATCACTAGCTAAAATATCTATCTATAATATCGTCCTCCATTCCATATGGAATATAAATAACCTAAATACTAAACAAAACCAATATGTATGGGCATTCTCAAATTCTTCACAAATTACCTCCTTGTCTATGTATAGGCATTTTGAAATTCTTCACAAATTACCTCCTTGTCCACTCCTAATCAACGCCATCCTAAAAAAAGAAGTAGATTAGAATTGTAAAACTAAGATGCAAGAAAATTTTATTTCTTTCAACCTCGTCAACCACGGTGTAAAACTATATAGCAAATAGAGTTTATTATAGTAGAACCAAGTTATACAAGAACTAAATCTGTTGAGATAGTATAATGAGCTAAGCACCTCACTTGCCATAATTTTACCCAATTTATTTATAGTTGTTGCGTCAAGTGTACTTATTCTCACAAACTTTAGAATTAATGCCATCATATTTTCTTCACTCCACTTTCCTCAAGTCAAAGTGCACATCTCAATGAAAAGCTATATAATTTTCAATTGCTAATTTCTCAACTTAATAATATGTTAGCTTTCCATGCACTTAACCTCTCTTCCACAACTTAAAAGACATTTCCAAAGTTTCATAATTATACTAAAAATAGTTACTTGTTGATGTTTATATGCTGAGCCAAATTTTTAGACAGTATAATAAGCAAACCAATTGCATGTCTAAAGTACCTAAGAAGAAATAGCAAAACAAGAAGGATGTAAAATATTTGTTAAGTTTCATATTTTGTCCATCATTCTAAGGGTGAAAAATGTTATATTTCACATATGACTAATCTCGAAATTTAAATGTTGAATCACTGTACCATTAACATGCACAAGTTATAATAACATTCACGATTGCTCATCACCAAATTTTCCCCGTTCCGGCTCATACCATTGCCTTCCCCTGCAAACAAAAAAGATAATAAAAAAGAATCGTCTCTTATAGCCTTTCTTCTTTATGCTTATGATAAGCAGAATTCCAATAACCTTAATATCTTAAAGAGCAGACTGAAGTAAGAACAGATTAAACCCTGGGCCACTATGGAGCTAGAAAAGCAAGCCAAGCATAATTCAAAACATGAACCTAACTCATAGCTCACAAATAGAACATAAATAGTTTATATTATATGCGCAAAACAAAAATCAAAGGAGCAACGGGGTTCTGAAGACAAATTTCCTACAAACTAATAAAAATAAGAGATGACAAGCTAGGAATTTTGTGTTATGTTGAATTCACTCTACATCCACATGAATAAGGAACAAAAGTCTACAAGCCTACATAGGAATTAGTTCATAGAAGTTCCAGTGAGTTAGAAAACTCGATAGTGAAATTCAAGTTAGGACTACAACAATCATATATTGAAAATGATAAGCCATAGCCATTTGGCTAGAGAACCACTATCTCACATTGTTCACATTCACTAATAGAAAGATTGAAATTTTCACCTAGTTCTAACTTCTAACCACAATTTAATTTTCCAAACACTACCTATTGCAATCTACACCCTAATACTTATTCTAGAACCCACAATCCTGTTTTTTCATCTACGCAAGCAAACTCTTATCTAAAGTTCCTTTGTGTATAGCAAGCTTAAACTACCTTTCTAGCTTTGTTTCAAGAACACCATTAACCTATATGCAAAACAAAGGTGGCAACTCCACAATATCAAACAATTAGAATTACAAGATATAACAAGGTTGAAGCAGAAACTTATCTCAAATTTTCTATAAACAAGGCTGTAGCAAACATTTTTTGTCACTATATATTATGAATTGCAATAAACTTATACTTAAACAAAGCATATAAAATCTCAACACATATCTCAATATGGTATAAATTCAGACATAAGAGAAACTTCACAAAATTGAAGAGTGTTTCTATACATGATGAAATTAAATCGTAATTCAGCTTTTCAAAATTGAAGCGAAAGTGTAAAGAGCAATATACAAATGACAAAACAATGCTCAATTTCACCAGGATTTTCAATACTATGAATACTTCCCCATTACATGGTGAAATAAAAAAACAATCAAATAGCTCAATACTTAAACAGGACAATGCCCAATTTGACCAAGAATTCATGGTTAAACAGACAATGGGCTTTGTAAATGAAAATCTCAAGATACAGTAAAAAATATTTGTTAGGAAATAATCAAGAAGGGAAGAAGAAAAGAAGCTAATGATTAGCTGACTTCCCTTATTCAACTATACAATGTGGGCGATTTCATATAATGCATGAATTAAAGCATGAGCAAAATTATGATAAAAAACATACATATAAATAAGGATGAAGAAGCAAGAGTAGCTCAAGAAGGGAAGAAGAAAAAGCAACTATCAAGTAATAACTTTACCTGATGCGCCTATACTCTGGGCATTGATGATAGAGCATGATCTACAGTAGGATCAAGAACATAATAAAACATGAGTTGCCATTCATATGAATAACAAATCCAAACTATTAACATTATCTAAAGAGTTTATAACCGTTCTTTTTCCTATCACAAATTCTTGAGCCACAACTCAATTTCCCTATTCTGATTCAACCTAAATTAAGTCCCTAATTAGACAATTAAAGAACCCTAAGAAAAGAAATTTAGCCTAACTTGTTAATTTATCCTTCAAGCTTCCATTTTTCACCTAATTCTAACTTCTAACTATAATTTAATTTTCTAAACACTACCCATTGTAATCTACGCCCTAATACCCATTGTAGAGCCCACAATCCCATTGTTTTGATCAGCCATCTCCATGAACTGGCCAATGATGAGAGGCACCGACTGGATCTGCTTGACCTCTTTTTAGGAGCGAAGAAATTCTCGCCTGAGATCCTTCTATTCGTCTTTGATGTACTCTTCTTGGATGTCGATGAACTCGAGCTGGCATTGGATAGACTTGAGACGGCTACAAAGATCCTCCTCATTGGTGGTGGACAAGTCGGTAAGGTCAGATTTTGTTGCTGAAATCGACAGCGGTGGGGGAGTGGAGACCTAAGTGCGACGAGGGAGCTAAAAGAGTGGAGCCTGACTAGGAGAGAAGACACAGTGAGTGAAGAGCAGAAGAATTGACATGTGGTAAGTTAAATGAGAGAAAAATGATGTCATTTTGTTTCCTTGATTAAAGTAAAGCTATGTCATTTTGATTAAGTAAAACAATATTGCACTATCCAATTCTTATCTAAATAAAACTACGTTGTTTTGATTAATTAAAACAACATTACACTTTCTAATTGTTAACTAAGTAAAAAAGACATCATTTTGCTTAAAAACAAAACAATGTCGAGAACCTGTTAGGTTGGGCATATTGGTGGGCTCTATTATTTATGTTTTTTTTGGTTCCACTTGAACACATATATATGTGTAATATGATGTTAATTAGATTTCGCTTACATGATATAATATAATATAATATAAAACTAGATCAATAATTTCAAATGTTATGTATATAAGATTTTATTGCAACATTTTTTTAATTTTGTTAACTTTTCCTATATGTAGCAACAAATTGTTATTTTTGTTGCTTTTTAATATTATTAAAAGTAACACTTTTAAAACTATTGCATCATATTAATTTTTAGCATCAAATTTTTAAACTGATACAAATTTATCGTTTCCTAAAACACTTTTTGCCGTGATGGACAATATACTAATTTTAACTGATAATGATCGAATTGAGTTTGCTTCCATTATATTGCAAGCAAAATCATAATATAAAGTTAATTTTCATTCTTCTCGGACTCTAACCTAAGTTACTCAACAAGGACCCAAATGTTTTAGAGCATATATATAAAATTAAAAAAATCATAATAATACAAGTTGATTTAAAAGGTATTACAGTATATTCAAAGTGACAATAGGCAATCAATTAGAGAACTCTTTCCTTTTCTTTTTGGTATTTGTAAAGAAAATTGATTCTAAAAGGAAACAACTACGACGTGATGGGAAAGCAATCCAAACTTCAACATCCAACAAATCTGTTTGTTGATGACGATCCAAATCAAATAATCTTTATTTTCATTCACCTATTAAAAATCAAAGCTACTGGCTCACAATTCAGACAAACATTTGAACCATCGATAATTACATTCAAAAGCATACAAACTATAGCTACTATCTTCAAATGTTCGAAGTTGTCATTTAAACGTTAAAACTTTAGAGAGTTGAACCTAAACAGAATGCACAAAACCTCGACTAAGCTGAAAGAAGAAAACCAGTACGAAAACAAAATTAACTGCATCCCATCCCTTAAAAGAACCTGATAGTCTAGACTATCTACTTCCTATAGTGACTCTTTTAAGCTAGGGCGTGCTAAACCCTTTTTTGGTTTCCTACTTAGTAACCAGTAATTGATCAATATAATTCAGACAGAAGACTTAACCAGAAACATGAATATTAATTGATATAGACATCATTTCACTTGTTCTGGATAGGATTCGCAATGCTGGGAGGTATTCTTCGAAGGCTGGCAAACAGCACTGTCTTTGTTGTGTTGTGCGTTTCCTTCTCAGCTGACTCTGAACTTGCCATGACCTGAGACCTGTTTGAGGCTGAAAAAGAAGTCGGTTGTACTCTAGCCATGGTCACACTTATACCACTTGCAAGAATCATCACTACAACCACTGAAATGATGGTGATCAGTGTTCTAAAGAAGGTTTCCATGATCTGATTTGCAGAGATATCTTCGTTACCTACCTAATGCTCTATAATTCAACTTCTTGTTCTCAATTATATATAATGGCTCACAATCAAGATTTTTTATTTTGGGAAATTTCACTTTTTCTTTTGAAAATGCTCATGGCAAAGCTGTCATGTGATTGAACTTTGACTGTTCAGCTCATTTCAAGTCCCAAAGTTCAAACATCTCAGAGATTTGGTGAGAATATATCTCCAAGTCAGGTGATGGGTCACATGACCCCGGCATGATCATTGGTTAGCCTAACTTGGGATTCTTTTTGGGTAAAATAAAGAATGATTAGTTTCTGCTTTCTTGTTGATTTTATTAAATTGAAATAGTACATTAGCGTCTATAAAAGGCTGCTTATTCAGCTACATTAAAATTACAAGATAAGGACCAGTTGCACTGTGAGGTGGGGCCTACAGCCTCAACTCCCAAGTTTATGTTTATGGTCAAGATAAGCTAGACCTCAAAGTTTATGCTTATGGACAAGATACGAATTATTTAATACATTTTTTTATTAATACTCATCCGAAATCCCTAAGATCCCACTCTAAGAATTCGTGATGAGGTAAATCTAGAATCCTAAGATCCCTCAGGTTCCTACGTAGCTTGTACATTTATACGCACAATGAGTCGTTATATATTTGATTGGTCAACTGTTAATTGATCACTGACCCTGCTCAGCATCAGGTTCTCAGCAGCCTTTAAGTTCTCAGCAGCCTTCAGGTTCTCTAGTAGCTTCAACTCACATCCGTAATTGATCCGATCACGAAGCTTTACTTAGGAGGCTAGAGGATCATCAACAGAGAAAATTTCTCATTTCTCTTCCTTTTGCGTAACTCAAACTTAAGACTTCCTATAAAGAAGAGCCTTAAGTGAGGAGTTTACACCATTTAGATCATTCATCATTGTCAATTGTTACAATGAGATGATCTTTCATAAACTTGGGGCATATTTCCACTTTTTTATTTTTGTTTTTGTTTTAAAGTTTGTCAAAAGAGCTCATATGGTTGAATTTTTTATTTTGTTTTTACTTTGTCAAAAAAGCTCATATGGTTGAATTTTTTATTTTGTTTTTACTTTTAGACTTTTTATAATTTATGAATATCATAAAAAATTTTAATTTGATGTCGTTATTAATATCTATTAATAAATTTATATAAGAGATTAAAATAAAATAAATATTCATTAATAAATTAATTTATATTAATTTTATTTATTATTTAATATTTTTATTAATACAATTTTAAATATCAATAACAGTAAAAAATTTAAAAAGAAAAAACTAAAATTAAAAGATAAAAATTAAAAACTACACCATCAAAATAGAACTAAACCTAAACGTTTCTATTTCTTGCATGTCTTAATCCTTGTCGAATATAAACTTTTTAATTAGTACAACTTTGAAGTTTAGGAATATTCATTTTCCCCCCATCAGATAATATGTTATACCTTTGTATCTTATACAACAAATTTTTTAGAAAATTGGGGTGAGGTCTAATTCCAAACATAACAAAATAAGTACTAAAGTTTTTTATTTGATTTTTCAAAAATCAAGGTCACTTAAACTTTATAACATGATTAATACGTAAAATAAAATAATGCATGAACTATAATTTATGCATTATTTTCGAAACTTAATCATTTTTTAGTCATTTTCTTCAAATTATTCTTAAAATTAGCTCATTTTAACCACTATAGTCGCAATGTATACATCTTTTGACAATATCTATAGGATGTTTTAAGAGAACTCTACAACTATTATAGAGAGGGTTGGGAAAGAAGGGTTGACTCTTTTAGATTCTAAACCTATTTATAATAAATTTTGGACTTTTTAGTAATTTAATTGAAATAAAAATTCAATTTTAATTAAAATTACAAATATTTTTAATTAAATACCAGTTGACCCAAATAAGATCCAATATCTCATATAAGTCCAAATTCATTAAATATTTTATATTTACTTCTAAAATTTTATAAGCTTTACAATCAAGTATAACTTAATCGAAGTATCTTTTCTCTCTCAACTCATTCTTTATGTGTGACCTATTTAATTTCTAAATATATAATAATGGATCTAAATTATAACCTTACATTAGAGTTAGGATTAGCAAAATTGTATGGATGTAATTTTCTAGTTAAATAATTAATATTCATAGATCAAGATTCTTACCTAAGAACGCATTATAACTACCTAAATATTTAAGAATATCAGTGGTTTTAAATAACATTTTCGTGCATAATTTTACTATATAATTTAATTATTTTATTATACAATATTTCGATTTTACATAGAGCATGAAATTAATATCTACTTTATTTTAGTCCAATTGTATTAGTTCTCTATTATTAATAATTGATTTCATTAATGATATTTGAAATTTATTTTCAAAGTGTTATTTTGCCTTGACTAAGGATTTCTCAAATTAATACTAATTACGAACAACAAAACGTTATTTTCTCAAAATGAAAAAGAACAATGGAGCATTCTCCCTAATCGCCTTAAGGTAATTAATCATATATTTATCATTCAACTACCTCCGTATCATTCATGCCATATATCCAATGACTATTGATTAAGTTATCCTTAACTAGAATATATCATGAATCAAAATATAGCAATCATTGTATGAGATACTTTGGCGATCTCAATTTAAAGGATCACTTACATAATCATCACAATAAGAATCTCTATAAACATACAATTAATGTTTCAAATGAAATTATCATAAAAGGCCAGTTAAGTGAATTTGTATACTGATAAGTTCCTATATGTTTGTGATAAAGTAAACACACGCAAGAGATAATTTTAATTTGAATAAAACGACAAGGGCCTGTCAAAGTTTAAAACAACAAGAGGAGCCTGCAAAGCAAAAGGAGCCTATTATGTGATAAGACCCTGTTTAAGCAATAAGAGCCTGTTAAGTGATAGAAGCCTGTTAAATAACTGGTGTCTGTTAAAGAATAAATCCAGTTAAGACAATTTAAAACAGAAAGTGCCTATTAAAATGAAAAGAAAAACAGAAGGAGCCTATTATAAAAGTGAAGGAGCCTTTTGCTGAAATGAACACATATATAATATAATACGGACATATAAAAGTTCAAAGAAGAGAGAGAAGAATGTAGTTGATTTATACTAGTTCAGCTTACAACTCAAGTCTACATTTAGTTCCCAAGTATCCAACTTGAGTGTTTCACTATGAAAATCTAAGTAGTAATTTGACGAACCTCTTCAAGTTCACAAGTACATATTTTTCAAGATTCTCTAACCTTCCATACTAGTATTATTTATCGAGCCTCTACAAGTTCACGAGTACATATTTTTCAAGGTTCTTCAACCTTTTACAATAATAGTATTTTCCTAGCCTCTACAAGCTTTCAACAAATAAAGAAGTAATTTGCTTCAATAACTCTCACAAAAAGAATTATCACTTTCTAAGGCACATGAGATTTTGATCAAAATATGACTTTTAGGAATTTTGATGCTTCTGAAGTATTTAAAGATTCTGGCTTTGTTCCCCTCGTTTGCAAAATGCAGTGATGCTTCTTTAAATAGACATCTTCTTTAAACTAGTTGTTTCTTCTCTTATATCTTGAATTAACTTTGAATCTTCAATACCATATTTGATAAAAGCTTCCAGTATATAGATGTTAAGACAATTGATCATATCATGGAGGTGATTGCGATTTGTAAGATCCTTCAAGATATTGTGAAATCAATTCTAATAAATCAGGTAAGTTCATAAGGAAGGTTTTTGTAAGAAATGAAGCATTTATCATATGATTTTATTTCCTTTGGAGAATTAACCCATTAGTAATAGAAGGAAATATATCCAATTTGAAAGGTCATTATCAAAATCATAAGCCTTGAGCTAACAAACTACCCCTTTTTGATGATGACAACCAATAACAGATATATTTCAAAATTCAAACAAGAGTTTGAGATATACCTGTCAGCTTTATAAGTTCTTACCGAATAGAAGGAGCCTTTCATTTCTTAGTAAGGAGACTATCGTTTATTTAAACTTCACAGATTCAGTTAGTAACATATATCCCATATCATGCTCACAAATCATGCCAGTAAATATCATCAACTTTCAACAAAATATATCGTCACTTTAATTTTCCCCCTTTGTTATTATAAAAAATTATAGGGAAAAGAACTAAACATATAAAACACCCAGTACGAAACCTACAACCATCCACATACTTAGCAACCAAATTCTTGTACACACATTCAAGGTATACAATTCTATTCAATGATATACATATACATATTACAAAACTCCCCAATGCTTAACATTATCATTTCAAAGTAGTAATACATCTTTACATTTACATGGTAATCCAAAAGAGAACATACAATTTCCTTTTTATTATATATGCAATCATCTGTAACTAAAAACACAGTCTAAAAGTACTCTTTCTTCTATATGTTGACCTTGGTCCCTACAGATGTTCCCTGTACCTTAGTCCTATGACTTGGACCTACACGGATTAACACCAGTGCTAAGCTTGAAAGCTTAGTAGGGAAAATAATTAGCTTAAATGACCACTCACTGTAGTCATCTGCCAAGCACACACATTTAAAAATATCACAACTCATATACCATAAATTCACATTTATGAACCAAACATTGATATTCAATGCTCATGTACATAATGATGGCACACTTAAGCAAATTACATAATACAAATATGCTTCGACATATCATCCATATGCTGAAAATGCACATTTATAAGCCAGATATTGATATTCAATGCTCATTGATAAAAATTATCAATGTAATTGCACGTCATTACAATTCATCACTACAACCACGACAAATGCTTATCAATACCAATTATTTATGTTGTCACGTTGTATTTCTTATTTATAACCGTTAAGTTTCCTTTCTGTATTAAGCCTGCACATTTTTTGTGAATGTAGATAACGAGTGCTTTAGATATCCGAAGATGTCAAATTGTGGATACCCGAAGGTATCGAACTGTGGATACCCTAAGGTATCGAACTGTGGATACCCGAAGGTATCGAACTGTGGACACCGATGGTGTCAAACTATAGCAGCTACTCTGTAACCCTATAAGCATGCCTATCTATCCATAACTAATGCAACATCCCACTACCTTAGGGTACATAACCAAACATTCAAGAATATTCAAGTACATAACCTATGATAATGGTATGTTGGAGCAAAAACAATCCAACTTATACATGACATCAACTAACATCATTTAAAAGTCAGCAAATTTTAAACCATTCATTGCATTCATCCACAAAATTTGCATGGTTTCCTTTAGACAAGTATTTACATAACCTCATATAGGTTTTAACAAAAACTACAAAAATACAAGATACAACACTCCTGGGGCCAACTGACAGACTTCTGAGCCATAACAAAATCCAAAGGGTCCTTTAGTCCTGTCTAAAGAACTAGGTCTCCTGTCCCGTATCTAAAAAGCCATATTGCAATTTTTATGAGTTTTGCGAACTCAGTGAGTGAACCATCATTGATGATTTCACCAGATTCACATACACAAATTACATATTTCACAATTATTCATACAGAACATGAATATTTCAAATACTCACACTGTCATGGCACATCATTTAATTAATGCGAATTAGATCATATATAAACACATACAGATGCATATGAGACTCCACATTCGTTATTAATGTTGTTACCGATTGCCTATCACATATACAAATACTAGCCCATTCGACTCAGTCAAAAACATATATCATGGATTATAGCTCTACATTTCAAATCATATATCACGGAGCAAAGCACTACGTGCAAGCGCTTGATACTGGCCACTTTAGTCACAACATTTTTATCTGAGCATGCATTTTAAGAAATGCATCAATTCAAAATTTACCACATATCACAATCATGTATAAAGCACAGTCAAAATTTTATAATCATAGGACCTAAGTATGGCATTCAACTTTTGTTGAGAATCCACATAGCATTCAGAATCTCAAAGTAATTGAGCACTTCCAATATATACCCAACTATTTAACTCCTCAGACTTCAAGTCTGGAATTCATAAATAATCGTAACAATTAAATATTTGGCAAAATCAAATCAAATTAATCCTTCAGAATCTCAAGGCAATCAAGCACTTCCAATACATACCTAACTATATACTCCTCGGACTTTAAGTCTGGAATTCAGAAACAATTGCAACAGTTGAATAATTGGAAACTTAACAAATCAAATTAAATCAATCCTAGGAAATTCATCTAGGTTGACTCACTGTACACTCCAATAAGCTATTGCCTAGATGGTCCAGTAATGTCCGACTAGCGTCCGATGTGCTCCTCTATAACATACATAACACATTAACAACATATCACATTTTTGCATAAATGTATAAGTATTCCTTTATGCATATGTACTTATATAAAATATGCACAATGCATAATCAATGACAATTCTGGGTTTCTTGTCAAATCATTCAAATATCAAAGTCCTCATTCACCTCATTTGTACTTATAATTTGAACCAAAATAAAACAATGTGAAATCAATTCCATAACCTAATTGACCACTTCAGATTTTCTACCTACATGATTTCGGGTCAACTTTGCATCATTAATCTGATAAGGTACATGACAAAATTAGGCAACATTTTCTTCTGTAAAATTGTTCAACCATGTCTTAAGTTTCTAATGACTTCAAGATCATCTAATTTTATTTAGTATTATATGAGTTATACTCACAATACCACAAACTGTGTATATATGAACATTTGGCTAGTACATGATCATACCCTCGAATTGTACAACTTATATCTTTCAGATTAGATATCCAAAAATTACAAAATTTATGCTAATTTAAAGATAAGATAACAAACTACAACTTTGGTGAAGACAAATTAGTCTAATTTAGCCTACATCAATACAGTTTATTCAATAACAGCAGGACCTGATTTCTATCCTTGGTAGTGCTACTGCCTAATCCATGACTTACTTTCAGGCTCAATTTCAAAACCCTTAAGGACAGAATTCAAATTCAGTTTCTTCTTAACATTTGTAGCCAAATGTCTCTAGTTTAATTTAAATTAAGAATCATTTCATTTGTAAATATACAGATCAAAATATAGCTAAAATATCAAAGTATGTTCAGTAAAAACATTCCAGTTATCAAATTCCAGCACACCTCAGCTTTTTCATCTTAACACACCCTTTTGGGATAACTTTGCATGATCATTATGACAAGTAAAATGGTGTATTTCAGTATCACTCTCTTCTATAAAATTGTTCTACTATGTTTCTAGTTTCTAATAACACTAAAATCGTACAATTTGATTCAGTATACTAAAAGTTATACCTAAAACAGTTCAGACTATTTTTAAACTGCAACAAAACTCCTAACTCTATTTCCGGACAGATTTTGAAATACTTAGAAATAGAATTAACATTCAACTTCTTCAGGGAAGTTGTAGACATATGTCTCTAATTTATTTTGAATTAAGAATTAATGTATTTGGAAATCTATAGTTTAAGATACAATTAAAATACCATAGTTTATTCAAGGAAAAATCTCTAGTTCATAACATTCCAGCATACATCTTCACTAATATCTCATGCATTTCAGTCCAATTCATACATCATTCTCAAACCATTTAACAAGCTAGAAACACTAATCTTTTACTTACTTGTTTAGTTCTAATCCTAGCTCAAAAAATCACTCCAAATCAGTACTCCAAACATGCAGAATCATCACACATTCAAGATGGAATTAAATGACTTTCA
>JAOQMP010000005.1:33989957-34006991 GCA_027563575.1 Erythroxylum pedicellare
AATATGATTATATTAATATTAACAATTTTATTTTTATTTAAAAAAATTAAAAACAAAAGACAAAACCTAACAACTAACAAGTATAACAAAAAAAATAGAAGGAAAACGAAACATTCCTTAGCAATCAAGTTGAAGTCGTCAGCACGCTACCAAAAAAGGATTAACAGGATTAACTCGTTTGATTTTTCTAGTTTCGATCTCATATTTTAAAAAGGACAAAACTTTATTGCCAATTTTTTATAGTTAGTTAATGACCATAAATATTAAAATAAATTTTCTTTTATAATAAGGATAATTACAAGTTAAATAATATTATGTAATTATTATGTAGTCATTATTTTTCATATTCTCTTAAACTTTCTTTATTTTAACGTAAAATAATTTAGTATTAAAACTCTTTCATTCCTATCGTATTAAGATTATGGATGAAAAATAAATTAGTAAAATATGATGGAAAATTAGATGATAATATAAATAGATAAGTGATAATACTTAACATATAAGAGTTAAATTAATATAAAAAGGCATAGTGTAATTAATCCCCGAAAAATAATAGTAAGTTTCTATCTAAAAATATCAAAATGTATACGCTTTATTAATCAAATAGATATTGATAAGCGTAGTTAAAAATAATGCTATATTTAAATTAGGAGACATTTTATAACATTATTAAAAAAATCTAAAAAGAATGTAATCCACAAATTTATAAATTAGAAAAAAAATTATTAGGCATTAAATAAAGATATTAAAACAAAAATAGAAAGTACTAACAATCTAAGATAAAAAAAACTTAAAGTGGATAAATACTTAGAATGGGTTGTAAGGCTTCAAAATGGGAGAAAAAGAAAATCTAGAGTTATGTTTTAAGACTTGAAATTAAGATAAAATCTTCTAGGGTCATCATGCATGACGCAAAAGAGCATTTTTTGGCCTGACTCCTGATATGTACCAAAAGTCACTCTCACTGTCTGTTTGGTTAGCGTTTTCAACATGCAGAGACGGGACGAGACAGAACAGAATAGGACAGAACAGAACAAGAATTGAAGACAGTGAGATGTTTGGTTGCGGTGGACAGAATAGAGAAAATTGTCTTCGTCCTGAGAACAGAAATGTGTTTGGTTGTAGGGGACAAAACAAAAAATATTGTTAATGACTAAAATGCCCCTAAAGTATAATATATTAGAAATGTGTAATTTATTGATTATTTTATAATTGTATCAATATTTATTTGAATGTATGTGTAATTTGTTAATTATGATGAAATAAAATGAAAAATTAGGCATATTTATTGAAATACGAAACCTAAAAATTAACTATCTTTTAAGTTAATTATCTTATTATTAACTTGTAACTGAAATAAAATTAATTATCTTATTATTATTATTATTATATGAAATTAATTATCTTAATAATAATAATAATAATAATAATAATAATAATAGAAGAAGAAGAGGAAGAAAATTAATAATAATAAAGAATTTAAAAATAGAGGGAGGGTATTTTTGAGATTTCATTATGTGTTTTGTTCTTGTCCCTAGGACAAATTCTTGTACCACAGTCTTGGAAGGAAAAAAAATTTTCTATTCTTATCCTCTGAAGACAGAACAAAAATGAGTGAAAACAGCAAGCAAATACTACGAAGCACAGAATTTTTATGTTTCTGTCATCCGTCTCCACCCACGAAGACTCTAACCAAACATTACTTTATGTTGGAAGGCAACCTACATAGTGGAGTAACAAACATCAAAATTATTGTCTTGTAAGGACGAAACTAGATAGTGTTACGGTGAATTCGGGCTGACTTTCCTCTTTCCCTGACTATAAGGTAATTTTTGGAATCTATACTTTTTAGACCACTCATCCATAAATATCCAAATTTTGGATTTAGGTATACAACATCACTTTACTTTCAAATTCAAAAATTATTTGGTTTTGGACGAAGGGTTCGAGGAGGCTTAAGGAAAGGTTTATCGATAGAGGTTCAAGGTTCTGCTTCTTTCATCTATATTGAAAAGAATTAAGCAAGAACTTAAGATAATAAATAATTTCAGACACAAAAGCATAACGACTTTTTGAAAATTTCCTTTGACAAGCTCCAAAGCATTCAACAGTCCTTATACGATGATCCCACCAATCAGTCCCTTCAAATGTAGAGAAAGGGGCTTTAAGTACTACTAAAAGTTCCTTATTCATTTTTTAGGCAAATATAAAGGGTACAATGGTTAATGAATGGTGATAGAAATACAACCTTTCTTCATAAAGTTGTTCAAGTAAGGAAAAATCAGAATATGATTACTTAGGGTGGTAGAATGGTCACTTCTCAAGAGGACCTCTCAAAAGTTGCTTTTGATTATTTAAGTAAAGCTCTAGGAACTAAGAATGACTCAAATTCCCCCCTCCCTAATCCTTTATTCTATACATAATTTTAGAGGATAGTGCTACTTCACTAACCCTACCTTTCACTATTGATAATGTTGAAAAGATTGTATTATGTGTAAGTTTTAACAAATCACCTTGTCCTGATGGTCTTACTGGTGAGTTCTTTTAAAAATCCTGGCAGTTGATTAAGGATGTAATCACACAACTTGTCCTTAGTTTCTTCTTCGGGGGCCACTTTCTTAAAGAGATTAATAAGACGTTGATAGGTCTTATCCCAGATATTCCTACTCCTTCATCCTTAGATGACTTTAAGCCTATAAGTTGTTGAAACTTTATTTATAAAGTCATTTCAAATCTCCTTGCTAATAGGTTGAAGAAAGCCATAAAACCCCTTATTAACGAAACTCAAGTAGCTTATATTAAAGGGACGGATATTGGAGATAATACTCCTCTCATGCAAGAAATGTTCAAGAACTACAGAAGCAAGACATCTCCTTAGATACATGCAATCGAGGTTAACTTCAAGAAGCCATTTAATTCTTTAAACTAGACATTAATTATTGATGCATTGTAGGTCTTGAAATTTCCAAAAAAATTATTAGGTTGGACTCAATAGTGCCTTACTGCACTAGTCTGTAGCTTATTGGTGAATGAGATACCCAATCCTATTATCAAAAGGCTGAGGGGATTAGGAAAAAGAGATCATGTTTCCCCTTATCTATTTGCTCAAAAAATGGGGTCTGCACTTAATGTTCAAGCCGAGATGAAGTAATAAGCAGTACAAGAAAGTAACAAAGCAACATTACAAGAAATAGATGTATGAAGTTGGAGTTTTAAGTGCTAGCATTTTTTGGGGAAGAAAGGTTTCTAATGAGAACTTATAACTAGTTGTAGACTAAGAAATACGGACTATACTAGATTTTGAGAAAGATCCATTTCGATCATTAGAGTAACATTTCTCTATAAACCTATTAGATAGTACAAAAATGTCTCAATCGAGAGAGAGCATTTTTAATTCACCAAGTGAAGGAGAGTAATGTAAGATGCTTAGTAGATGAATTCCTATTCTTGGAGAGGGTTGAGCGTCGTAAGTTCGATTGAAAGGTCCAAGTCCCAAACTAGCATGTCAGTTGTAAACGATCGTAACAAGATATTAGCCCAAGTATAACATTAGAGCTACGCTTGCCTCTGTAACCATAAAACAACTCATTGAATTTTAAAACGTATTACTATAATAATTTATTTTACCATATATAATAAAAGTTTTATTTAAATTTTATATGAAAAGTCATTTGAATTTACAAATTTTTAGTTGAAATCCATGTTATTATTTACCCTTTTCGTTTCATTGTATATCAGACAATATCTTAGATTATATTGAGTAAATAGATATTTTAAATTCAAATAATTTAACCATGTGCGTACATCTACATTTCATATAAAACCAATTGCACCACAATGTTTTTCTTTATATTATGCTAAATTTCATTTCAATACAATTTATTTTGCATTTATCACATGAAAGTTTTTGACATTTTGTAGCAGCTTCCATAGACTACAATAACCTCTTTTTTTTTTACTAAAACTAAAAAAATAATAATAAGATTAAGTACATAGAGACTCTTTGTAGTTTGAATTTTTTATTTAAAAAACTATCACGTACCTTTTATTGTTTAACTATTATAAAAACTCCTTTTTGATGATATTGGATTAATTTTAATCAATTGTGCATTATTAAAATTAATATTTCCTAATGTGATGTCGTTTTGAAGTTACAAATTGTCTATTAATTAAACAATATTATATGAGGGTAAATAATAATTTCTAAAATATAATGATTAAATCACTATAGATTCCAATATAATTAACTCATAAAAATATATGTTTTGCTTAGAATGTTTATTGCATTTGACTCAGTTATTGGGCAGTTGGAAGTATTGTTAGCCCATAAAAGATCGAGGCTCCATTTTACTTGAAGTTGTTCCAGCCGGTCTAAAACCTCTGTACTTTTGTTTTAGGATTCAGTGCTATGCGCAAATTGGTTTTGGATTTTAACGCGCTGGTTTATCAAAGTAGGGTAAAATGAGACGTGAAAATTTTGAAACCAAACCATGGCTTGAAGTTGAAATTTTATGAGGAATTTGACAAAGCCACGAGTCAATATAGCAAATCTGTCATGCCTTCCACTGCAAGCTTCTTACAATCTTTTAAAGGAAAACTGACTCGTGATGAATGATGGTTACTTGAAATTGATTGCTACAATCTTGTATGACATGCTCGCGACAGAAATGACTTGACTTTCAATTCATTCTCAGAATTGTGGGCAGTTGCGTTTTTATTACAAAATATTTCTAAATTCTTTAATCGGACTGAGTTTTAGTGTGTAAAGAGGGGGAGTTTTGGTATAACCAAATCAAATTGCTCTTTGTGATCAGAAGATTACAGGTTCAAATCATAAAAATAGCCTATGTTAAAATACAAAGAAAAAGCTAGGTACATTAATGACCCTCTGAACTCTCACAACAAAGCTGAGAGCCTTGTACACCGAATAAGTCAATTTTAGAGTGTAATGACTTAATTGGACTTAATTGTTCAAAATCCATAGCATGAAAGTTTACTTGTTCATTTTCAACATGAAACACAAGGAAGTTGTTTTAATTATTTCACGAAACAACATTACAAAAGAAACGAGCATCTTTTGCAACATAACAACCTCGAAGACATTATTTAACAAAATATTGACCTCCACCAAACAAAATATCTGAAAGGAATGGACTGGAGAATCCAGGTTCAGAATCATATAGGCTTTCAGATGTAAATTAACTAGACAATGGCAAAAAGCCTGTACAGTATAGGCCTAGTATAGAGTTCACCCATGAGAATGGCCCTTCAAGGAATATTTCCCATTCTACAGGTCGATATGATGTTCAATTTGATAGTAGCTATGTTGGTCGGTTCATTAGTACCTGCCAATCAAAGAAAGATTATGAAATGAAATTGGAGGAAGAGTAAGAGGACACACGTTTTGCAATCTGTTTCCAGCAGTCACTAGTATAGGATGCTAAAATCATTAAACAACTCACCTTCCTATATATTGCAACCATTATCTTCTACTTAAAGGCAATCGCTGTTCACTTGCAACTCTTATGTTAAAGCCTAACGATCCCTTCTTTGACTCAGCTTCAGGAACCTCTACATCCACCAGAAATCTTCCACATACAGGCCGGTGATCAGAAAACCGAGACTCCCAACGCACATAAGCAATTTGCCGTATTCCCCCACCGCACCAAAGTATTCTGTCGCACCTGGAAATCTCGGATATTCAAGAACCATAGCAAACTGTGTAGTTTAGGAAAATGAGGACAAAGAAATGGCAGCAATGGTACCAAGCGGGATTTCTTCTTTTAGTTTTCTTTTCTATTCTTTCCCCTGCATATAAATCTGAATTGTAAGAGTACTTGTAGGTAGGTGCAAAGAAGATCTTTCCCTCCTTCCATCCCCTGAACACACGTCCTGCTTCCCTTTCTATTTTCAGCTGTCAAAACATGTTTTTGGAATGATGATAGAAAAGCCCAACCTAGGCACGTATACCTATGAAGACAAACTATCAAATTGCAGAGCTTTGACTTGCACAAGATTTTAATCCAAGCACTAGTCTTTTTGTTCACAGGATTGAATTTTAACCGTCCATAGTTAATGTATATGGTAACAACCCTGTGAAAAAAGAAACCAGCCTCCCCATATAAGTAATCCTAAACCAGAGATCATCTCTTTTTGGTCAAAAAATACATGGAATAATGTGATGATCTTTGAAACTTTTCTCAATGGACACATCATAAATTACTTTGCAAAGAATTGAATACATTCCGTTGCTCATTTTTCTGTATTCAAACATAATAGCCATTATTCCATTTGATTTAGAGCATTGTACCTGATCTTTGTCAAAAAGTGCATCCCAGTCCTGCTGCTCGAGAAGCTTCCGAGTCTCAGAGTAGCTCAAGGCTATTCTATAGTTCAAGTCCCCCAACCATATGATGCGACTAGGGCCAATTGTTCAGCTAGAAATCAGGTTTAACAGAAATGGCAGAAGAAAAGAAAATGCAACTCTTCATTCAAAGACTTCTGAAGGGCTTACTCATGTTCAATTATTTTTTCAGGAACTCGACTATGTGGTGATTTGCAAATCCTTGGAAATTGTGTGTTCTTAAGGATCTCAATGACATCCGAATTTCTCCTATGCTCATCTCCTTCTTTCTCACCTGATGCCAAGTGACTGCACACAAAGCAGAAACTTGTCTGATAGAAAGACATGCTAACAGATATACATCCCTGCAACAAGACAATCAACTCTAAATTAGAGATCAAAATAGTAGATCAAAGAGAAAGTCTAAATGATTAACATGAATGATCCAGAGGCACATAATTTTTGCATGATTATATATCTCGATAATACCTTGTTTCCAAGGTAGCCCATGATTCCACGACCAACAGAAGAGATTCTCAAGTGACTTATATGTGGAGCAAGGTCTCTCTTCACCCAAATTGTAAGAAAAATTCCGACCATTTGTTTTCCAACTATAAGGCTGTACTTCATCTGATCAACACCAGCAGGAGTGGGGATTTCTGAAGATACATAACCGCTGAGTCCATCATCCTCCTCCTCAGATGAGATATCTTCTTCAGTTTTGTTAGTTTGTGGACACCAAAGACAAAATTCCTTGCTAGACCTTCTTTCTAATATTGGTGAACAATTGCAAGCTTTCAGCCGCTTTCGACTCTCTGTCCTGAAACTTTTGCAGATCTTTCTAAGAGAAGGCTTCTGGAAGAGAATTGATTTTAGAGATCTCGAAGACACATTGAATGATTCATTCAATGACTGATTTATTAAAGCTAGCCATTTGGCAGCAGGCTCATTGTCTTCTACCACAAGCACATTTCCAGCATTTAAGGGAACTATTTCCTGAAAGCTGCAGTGAGAAAAAGGGTGAGAAGAAAGAAAGCATAATCAAATGTTTATAGAAAGAATTTTTAGTAGAAAATAAAAACAACATGAAGGGGATTGTATTGAATAGAATTTTGTTATTCAGCACAACAACTGGAATTAAAACTCTTCTCTTTGAGATGAAATAAACCAGTCTATGTACCATGCAACTTCAAGCAAGCATTGAAATTGCAGTCTTACAGAAATTTCACATTCCATCAGATGAGGAAACACAAGGAAACAGATCAACAACAGAATTAATTGTTAAATACTTTAGTTAGATCATGCTTGAGATGGGCACATAGTAATCTAAGGCAAAAACAAGAAAGTCTTTTATCGTGGACTTACAGTCAAATCTTTCTGTCAAAAAAGATGGAAGGAGAGAAAGAAAGGTAGAATACCCCAAAACATATACGTCTGATGGATTGTGAACCTGAAGAAAATTGTCCAGATTGAGGCCATCATGTGGTGATTTACCTCCTACATTCCATGTCGCCACAAAAACTCTAGGCAAGGAGGAAAATTGATAAGAAATTTTAGTTCCTATTCCATGAGTAATAAAAATGATGAGTTAAGTGATCAACTGTCAAAAAAGATGATGATTTAAGAAGTAGGTAGTCGTTAAAGTGTCACCTGAATGACTGAGATTGATTGATTGGCATGGGAACAATGAAATTGTTCAAAAATAAAGACTCGAGTGCTGAATCAGAATGCTCTTCTGCAAGAAGAAAGAAGCAGAGATAAATGGTAATAAGAAACACGAGGAAAACGATGCAAAACAATACCACTCAAGACCACCGCTCAATAGGCTAGGAAAAAAGTTTACAAACTGCTGGTGGTAGGTGCAACATCCAAGCAGTCCTCACACTCTAGCACTTGTAGTAAAACAGATAAGAAGTACTTATAATAGGAAAGGAACTGGAAGATAAGAAACAAACACCCCAGTTGGGTCACAGAGAAACAGAGAATAGAGATATTGTTCGATCCAGCATTGTATAAGGGTTCAAACATGAATATATTCCCATTGTTGGAGCAAATTGCAATTATATTCTTTATTTCACATCATTTCAACTACTGCTACTCTTCTCCTTGACCAAGCCTCTTTGAAATCGTAATCTCTACATGATTTGCTTATAAAATTAAAATTTATTTGGGAACAGTGTAAAGGTACAAAGATAGTTTCATCAAAGGCCAAAAGTATCTCATTCCTAACCCAAATAAAGGAAAGGAATGGCATTTTTATAGTCATTAACTAAAACATTAATTCCGTTTATAAGGATCTTCCCCTGATAAAGGCACGATTCTTTTCACACCATTGATAACCAAATGGAAACATTGAAAACAACAAAATTTCCATTAAACAGCAATGTCATAGCTCGTACCGCAAGAATCAAGTGAAGATTTCTTCTCTTTCCTCCCATTTCCATCCTTTGACCAGAAAAATCTCTCTAGAAAAGACTGTAAAATGCAACAGAAGCGCAAAAACCAGAAGTTAAAAGAGAAATTCAACTAGTTTTTGGATAGAACCTCGAGATGAATGGTGGATGTCATAATGCTTCTATGGAGTAGATGTCACAGATATGTACTATAAAAGCCAACATCCCGCCGACGGATGGCCCAATGGATGCTTTAGAGAATATCAATAGGGGAAAGAAAAGAATTGATACAGCCAGAAACCAACCTTGCTTTTCTGGTCTTGATTCCTTAATGTCATGTCTGAAACGACTTTATTGTGACAACCTCAACGACCTAAATCCTAGACCTTCAATTTTTGATTGGAAAACAGTCAATGCATTAGAACAAGCCAGTTACGAAGTCTAATGATTCAGCCAATCGAAGATTCAATCCACATCTTTTCAGCAATCATAAGGACATGAACACCCAAAAGAAATAAATAAAACGCAAGAATGGAACCAAAACGAAAATCAAACCCAATAACCATAATCAGAATTACCCAGAACGGAAAATCAAAATGCAACATCTAAGCACGTGTCATGGCTGCGGCAAAAAGTCAACCTTCTTGGCTGATATCTACCATGCTTTCATCCAGTAAAAGGATTGACAGGCAACGAAACCAGAAAAGGATAAAAGGAACCTGAGTATTCCCATCCTAAAACTGCCAACTATTTATTACTGACGACCAAATTGTGGTCTTCACCGGTGTGAAGGTACCAGTATGATATAAAAATAAAAATAAAAGAATAATATGGACATATTGATTTAAAATATTTTGGAAAGATTCGATTTTTGAGGGATTATGATTGTTTTACGTGCGCATATTATCTTGGTTTCTTTTATTATTATACTTTTATACGTTTTACAAGCTCCTTTCTTGGTCCGTTTCTTTCTCAAATTTCGAAGTTTCCGAAGTGGGTTCCTCGTGAAAATCAATCATAAAAAAGGAAACAGTCAAAGTTGAGGTTCTTATCTTAAATGTCCTCAAGAACATAACTTTGAGGTCTCTAGAGAAAAGGAGTAGCTTCTAATACCAAAAATAAGTTAATAAAAACACTCAAAACCAGAAAAAAAGAAGAAAAAAAAGAAAGTATATTTTGTTGGTATCCTGTAAGACTGGACCGGAGAAAAAAAAAGTTGTTTGCTTTTGTCCTACTTCTGTTATGTAAAGATTGTTCGAAGAACTTTGAAGTACGAAGAAGGGGAAAAAGGGACGCAAGATCCTCTGTTGCTGCCTCTATTTCGGTTCCAATTTTTTTACGCTCCATTTAATAATAAATGAAAAGGTGGTTTGTTTTCTCAGTAAATAAGGGGGACGTGGAGCCCACGTCCTATGTGTAAGTGTGGAGACACAAACAGAAGAAAGTGTTTCCCGGCAGTGCGGCAGTTTCTAGTAGGGGCGTTGTTCCCAGGAAGGATGTGCTGGTCTTTGTCTTGGTCCCAAGGTTTGGACCAGCGCCTCTCTCTTTCTCACGTCTTCTTCTTTTTTACATTTTTAAATTTCCCTAATTGCAACATAGAAAAACAATTGTGTAGACCTGGATAACCAGTTACCTAGAATCAACCGATTCCCTAACCTAAACCCCCTTCGACTCTCTTCACAGTCGCAAGCTTCTCTCTACCACCACTGTTCTATTCTCTAGCTACTATTCACTTTGATGTGATAAATAAAAATTGTTGTCCACATTTCCTATTCACGTCTCATTTAAAAGCCTCCTCTTTATTCTGCTATTATGCTTTTTAAACCAAAAATGCATCTCACGTCTTAAAACGTCTGTGTTTCTGTAGGACATTTGTGTGAAACACAGCCTGTGTCTCGCTCTCTTTATCGCTTATGATGTCCAAGCTACTCTCTGGTTTGGTGATTTAGTTTGTGGTCCACTTTACTATTCACGCTTAAAAAATCTCCTAATGTCTTAGCCAAATGTCTGCTCACGCCGCGTTTTGATTTGTTGGACTTCTACATTCCACTGTTGTTTTGGTGTATACTTCCACTTATCTTGCATGTCATTTCATGCTTTCCTACTTGCTACTCTCTCTGTTTTACCAATCATTAAATTCATGTGCATAGAGTTGTCCCATCTTATGCCTTAATTGTCTTTGTATTTTCAACATATATCTCCTTTCTTGGCATTTTCTTGTCTTCTTCTTGCTCCATAAAGACAAGAAAAGTTTAATCTTTAGAAAATGACCTAAATGTAGTGCTTTTGACTCACTTTAACTTCTTTGCTTCCGAATTGTGCATAAAATCATATATGAGTCAAATTGAATATCTTAAGCAATTTCATGTCAATAATCACCAAATGTTAAGGAATAAATTCATAATCAATTAAGTACCTACCAATTTCCTCTATACTTAGCTTTTGGTTGTCCTTTGACAAAACATTAAAATTAAGCTTAAAGACCCAAAAAGGTTGACTCATTTCTTATATGTTACAAGAGTACATAATTATAAACAAAGATGAATGACTTTAAAAAATCATAGTAAAATTCAACATTCGAAGCTTTTACTCATGATCAATCAACATTCATCATCTTCAGAACAGAGCAATTTAATGGCAGACTTGGAAAATGTGTTTAACTAAAATATATCCATAGGTAAACTCAACACCATTAATGATTATGACAATCCACATCTTTGCATATCATTTCATTTCTTTACCACTAAAAATCACTTGCAAAATCATGAATCAAAGGACTTTTCAAGGTTCTAATGTGGGTAAAGGTAAGGTGAGATAAATTTGGGTCAAGTAACATGAAAGTTATTAAAGCTAGTGAAACAAATGCAACACTCAATATGACATCAAATGCACAATTTCACACTCATACCATCAGTTATGACGAATGCAACACTTATAGTTCACAACTTATTTTAGCTCACACACACAAACCACATGAAGCATATACCAATCCGATGGAATAACTTATACATTTTATGCCAACAATACATTGAAACCACAAGAGTGAACCTTCCAAGCCAATATCTACCTCCTATTCAACATATTCAAAAAATAAATTCATTACAACTTTGGGAAGATCCATTAAGTATGAATAACTTTCCAAACTCATATACACTTCCTCCTTGATAAATTTATTCAAACCAAAAAAATTCTTTTTCTTTCTTTTTATCTTTTTCATTTTCTTTTCCTTTATTTTCTTACATTAAAAAGAAACTACATTAACATGGGAATTTCAATGATAAAATGTAACAAAACATCCCAACATTAACCAACCCATACATATGTACAACACCACACTTAAAATTTTGTACTTCCATAAACAACAATCACAAATGCTCTACTAGCTTTATGATTTGGGTAGGACATTTAGTTAATTATAAAGTATATAATGTAGTTGATACAAAAAGAAAGGCTAATAAAGCTCAAAGGGGGCCTATCAAAAAGGAAAATCATATAATGGGTAGGCTATTTAGCTAATGTAGTTTATAAAACAAAGAATGCCTAATTATTTTCACGTTAATGCATGTGATAAAATTGTAGTCTCGAATAGAAATTCAAGCAAAATTAGGATATATATGCTGTGAAGGTCACATATTATCAAAGGACAATAAGACTAATGTGAATGTGTCAGTCTAATAAGGCTAAAAATCTCATCAGCTTTGTCTACCACTAATCACTACTCTTTTAAAGATAATGCATATCAACCAATAACAAGAGTAATAATATATGCTAAAGTTGCTATGAAATTTTCTAGTCAATTCATTATCTACTCATGACTATATAATTCCAGAAGTAATAGAAAGTGAGAAAATGTTTGTTTGTTTGTTTTATTATTTCTCTAATTTTGATTGAAAACATAAAACAAGTGAGAAACAAACAAATTCAAAAACACACATGCAAATAAAAAGTAATGTGGAAATGTTAAGAAAAGATATTTACGTCCCTTGGGCTACCTCCCAAGAAGAGCTTTAGTTTAGGGTTGCTAACTCGACTTCATGTTTCCTCCTCACGTGACAAAATTGTGATCTTCAGGTGTCATATGCAACTCCTCCATATGAGATTCTTTCGAATAGGGCCTTGGTTGATGATTCGTCATATTCAGCATCTCCCCTATCTTCTTACTTCCAATTGTGACTGAGTCTATACACTCTAGAAAGATCTCAAATGTCTCTTTGCCTTTTTCTTCTTCATTTAATTCCTTTAACCTACTAGGTAAAGGTAAAAAATTAGTCTTAACAATAATTATGAATTCAGTTTTTACCTTCAAGCTAAAAGATGTTTCTTTTTCTGCTTTGAACACCTCCTTAACTTCTTCCACACAAGTAGTTCCTTGATTAGTCATCTCAAGATTCTCAAGTTCCTCATCACTTTGTAAGATCTTCACACTAAGATCCATTGAGTACTCCTCGAATTGATATGCCTGACCCTCCTCAATTTGAGGTTTTAAGTAATTGATCCTTACTGCCATCTCGCCCATTTGGCTTGTCAAGCTCTGGTTTCTAGACATTATATGTCTCAGAGTTAAAGTAAAAATTACTTCCATCCATGATTTTTTTAATTTTTTCCACAAACACGAAACAGAAAAAAGGAAAGGATCACGAAATAATTGAAAAGAAACCAATTACAAACAAATATATACAAAACACCAATTAAATCACAAACAAAAATTAAAACACTGTAGTACTCGGCAACAACATCAAAATTGACCACGTGTCGTAATGCTACTCAAAATAAAATAACTAGACTACTACTATAACAGTGGTGAGTCTAGGTCGATCCTATAGAGAGTGTGTGCAAAGTTTATGAAATGAAATTAATCGATGCTTAGGTTTAGAGGGTTTGGATTTTTGAAATAGGAAAATAAAATGAAACCAAACTAATAAAAACAAATTAAAGAAAACATGCGAAAAATGATAAAAGTGGGGAATTTGGTAAGGACCCTGTTCTTTGGTTCAATCTCAGCCTACACCCTAATTAAGCATATTTCATTAATTTATTATTCTTAAACATCTCCTAGAAACAATTAATTATGGGTTAATAATTAACCTGAGTTTTTCCTTAGGTTTTGTTTAATTAAAATACGATCAGTAATTAAACATAACCATTGAATAACCTAGGATATAATCTCTAGATTTAATTAGAAAGTAGCATTACGAATTAAGAAAACCGATTAATCAAGGAAACAACCACATACAATGTGTTATTTAACCTAGGTCATGTTATCCCTAATGATTACGAATCATTAATCACTACATATAAATTTCAACATAACAATTAAGAATTATATCAAAATTCTAGCAATTAGTTTACAAATAAACGATTCAATGAATGCATTAAAATCATCTTTTCACAATACCTAGTTCAATAAACATAAGATAACATAACCAATTCCTAATGAGAGAAAGAAATAACAAAAACAAAGAAATATACTTATCCCGGGTTGTCGGCGTCGATGTCACCTCTGAATTGGCATCGAGAACTTTGCCTTCCATGGGTCTCTCCAAAGAAAATGCTTCAGCCCCCTGAAAATTTTCCCCAACCTAAATCCCCTTCGTCTCTCTTCACTACCATAAGATTCTCTCTGCCGCCACTATTCCATTCTCTAGCTACTGTTCACTTTGATGTGACAAATAAAAATTGTTGTCCACGTCTCCTATTCACGTCTCATTTAAAAGCCTCCTCTCTATTATGCTACTGTGTTTTAAGCAAAAAATGCATCCCATGTCTAGAAACGTCTACATTTTTTCAAGACGTCTGTGTGAAACGCAGGCGTTGTCTACATTTTGGTAAAATGCATATGTCGTTTGTGTTTCTGTAGGACATCTGCGTGAAATACAACCTGTGTCTCGCTCTCTTTATTGCTTCTGTTCTTTACACTACTCTCTAATTTAGTGATTTAATTTGTGGTCCATTTTACTATTCACACATTAAAATTTTTCGTAAATGTCTTGGCCAAATGTCTGCTAACGCTGCGTTTTGGTCAATTGGACTGCTATATTCCACTATCATTTTGGTGCATACTTCCATGTCACTTGTATGTCGTTTCATGCTTTCCTACTTGCTACTCTCTCTTTGTTTTACCAACCATTAAATTCACGTGCATGGAGTTATCCCATCTCATGCCTTAATCTTCTTTGTATTTTTAACATATATCTCCTTGCTTGGCATTTTCATGTCTTCTTCTTGCTCCATGAATACAAGAAAAAATTAATCTTTAGAAAATGATCCAAATGTAATGCTTGCGAATCACTTTAACTTCTTTGCTTCTGAATTGTGTCTAAAATCATGTATGAGTCAAAGTGAGTATCTTAAGCAATTTCATATTAATAATCACTAAATGTTAATGAATAAATTCATAATCAACTAAGTACCTATCAGTAAGCACCTTTTATAGTCTACCCCATTCGCTCCAATTGGACATCTCAATCCTCTTGCAATTCTTGCACCTTCCTTTAAGTGTTTTCTTTTTTCTCACATCTAAAGGATCATCCTTTGGTTCCTTTACATTTCCTTCAAAAGTATTTAAATAGGTGACTAACAGATGTTCACATTTATTGATGCCTCTTCCTTATAGTGTTGTGCTAATTGTAGATGGTCTTATTAACTTCATCTTACATCATTTAGTAATAAGCACTAACCTCAAAATCTTTGGCATCATTTAAAACATATTTCCTATTAACAGTATTAACATTCCTTATATAGGGCATAACATTGATGTCTATGACAGGCATTGTACATGCATTTTTCATCTTAGGAAGTATAAAAAAGAACTCATTAAGTTCTTTAGTAATTATGTTATATACATGCCTCCATATATCACACTTTTTTAGTCGCCAATGTTTGTAAATAACTTTCAAAATAGAAAACCAAATTGCAATGGTGACCCTTAATAAAGCACCTTAAATAGAACAAATATCATAGAGCCACCACCTACATGCTTTCCCTCTATAAGATTATAATGATTCAATACTTATACTAGTGATCTATGGTGGGAGTTTTTAGTTCTTATAAGATTATAATTAAAGCTTCATGGGAGATTTTACACCAAAACTCCATAATAGTATATATGTTGCTAAGGAAGTTAACTTCGGAAGTTATATATCCACTAGTTTGTAAATAGTCTAGAAAATAGAACTAGTAATTCACAATAAAATTGAAGGTTGACATCGTGAATTCAATATCACCTATCTAAAGTGTAACAACAAAAGTCTCCTCCATCCTAGCATCTCTTTTAAAAGAGAAAGTTATAAAAAATGTAAGCATAATTCTAGATAGTCTTTATATATTTGAAAAAAAATCTTTGGAAACCAAATTATTAACCATCCTCAAATTCTATAAGCAAATCTACTTGTATTAAACTACAAGACTAGCTTATCATTTTTTTTTAAATCCATTTTTTTAGGATTCCATACATTTTCAATTGAAATTTTTTTATAAACTAAAGCATAGGTTGTTCTAACTCCTGTAGTAATTAACCTTTAACAATTGTACCATCCTTTTTTCTACAATAGCCTAATTGCTATCGATGGGTGGTCTGTCACTCATATTTTCTAAACAAATTTTCACTAATAAGCAAATTTTCATATAAGACCCATTTGGTCATAAATATGAACTCAGTTTATTAAGTAAACATATATAGAAGTGTTTCATTTAATAAGTTTGTCCCTTTTAGATAGACACATTTTTTTATGGTATGCTTAAAATAAATGATTTTATAAAGTTAACACAGTTGACCATACTGTCGTGAATTTCAGTGTGTCTTACAACACATATGCCTTACCCAATATTTATATGCCCTTTTTATTACATTCTTTAATTCGTCTATTAATTGATTCTAAAACATGAATATGATTGACCACAAAGTCGTGCATTAAAGTGTGTCCAACAATATGTATGATGGAAAATGTTAAGTACAGTCCTATATATCCAACCATATGGTTCTTATTCAAGATTAAATTTCAATTTCCTATCATTTTATCAATATAGCTACTATTTCTCGACTTTTTAAAATTTTCAAAATAAATATTAATTATTTCCCTTATTAGTCACATTTGAGGTTACACTAGCATTTTTCGATGATATATTCTTCTTCTTTAGGAAACCATGTTTCTGAGATAATATATTTTTCATACCTTTATTAATCATAATGCAATTTTTTTTAAAATCCTGTAAAATTTAAACCCATTTTTAAACTCCTTATAAAGCATTAACTATCAACATTGTTGATTAAGGAATTGTTGTTATAGTAATGCCTTAAAG
>JAOQMP010000005.1:34024377-34035911 GCA_027563575.1 Erythroxylum pedicellare
AAGGTATAGTAACTAAAAGAATTGTTCTCCTCATCTTAGCCTATTAATAACATAAATAAGAACTATATCTTAAGACATTTGCTTAGATATGATAATTGTTATCATTAGAAGACAATAGTTTCATTGATTTTGTTGTTGAAGCTAGATATAATAGAGATTATATGTATTTCTAATTTATGCTTCAGATATTTGATATTGAATTTAAAATTGAGATTATCACAATGTGCAACACATGATAAGAAATAGATTGTTGAGTAAAAATACTTAACCCAAGTTTATATAAATAATTTGCATGTATTATATCAAGAGATACTTTTATCAAGTGGCAAAAAGACTAAGTTAGATATATAACAAATAATGATAACATAGGGGGATGGAGGTTTGTTTCAAATTTCCTTAATCTTTTATATTCTGAGAAGCTTAGACTTGATAAATCTTTTATTTCTTCTCGTGATTAAGATATCTGTGTTTGATATTTTGTTGAATTGGTGATTTTATGTTGCAAAAATTTGACTTTACCTTGTTATGTTTATGTTGCATTTGTGTGTAAAAATTTGACTTTAACTTGTTATGATATGTTATGTTTATGTTGTGTTTTTGTGCCCGTAAGTAACACGACTATCATTTAGTAATATTGTATAAGATACATAAGCAATTGGTTTAATGAAAGGGAGCTATTATTGGCTTATGCTTTACAATCAATTAACTGGTTGTATATTTATAAAATAAATAATTAAAGGGAATCTTTATATTTTACATGATTTTTAATTAACCTACCTATGAGGTAAATTTATGAAATAAATATACTTTACAAATGAAAGTATGATAAGATCATTCTTTGCTATACTAAGATTTAGTCGAATGACCAACACGATATATTTCTTTTTTATAAAAGTAGTTGATTTCATAGATATAAAAATACATAAATAAATGTGTTGTTAATGGTTAGAGAACAAATTTACTGACTTGACTGATATGAAAATTCTATGTTAAACATTATTTATGTATCTATGAAAATATTTATTGAGATGACTAAATAAGTGACTTTTAAACTTAATATCTCTAAAGTATCTCATATTAAGGACTGTTATGATTTGGTATTACTTAGGAGCTATCATAATCAAGATAATTCAATAGGTAACGAATATATATAAATAGTTGTGCAATCAATATGTAATTCTTCACCTTAAAGTAATTATGAAGAATATTTTACCATTTTTAATTAGCATTATTTAGAGAAATCTGCTGTGAGTATAAAAATTTGACTGTACTGAACAATAAGAACTCATAAATTTTTTACAATGAGTTGATACTATTATCGTAGACAACAGATATGTGACAATTGAGCTAATAAACCTAAGCTCATATAGAATCCAGGTGTGTTTTGATGCACTAAACACAAAAATCAAATTTAGAATACAATGCCAAACAGCTAGAGTACAACGTCAAGACTGCATTGTGATTACTGAAACAGAGTCAGGTTCATAACCATGCACTCTTAAGCGATAAATGCAAGTGTGAGTAGGGCTTCCATGGTTGGATATGAAATCCAGCCTAACTGTGTCAATAATGCCAGAAGCCGCTGAGTCGAACACGTCAAAAGTCTGAGCATTACTCTTCTCAAGGTCATAAGTAAACTCTCTCAGAAGGAACATCTTATCATCCTCAACCTTGAAATTCCTATTACTACCTTGCAACCAGCCAGATACTCTACAATCCTTGGGAGCACTTGACCGGTCATAAGCAACACTCTGCCCATGCAACCAAAACAAATCATATTTTAGCACATAATTTGTCACAGAATAGTTATTTTTTGTCAAAGGGAAACAATTAACCATGAAAGATAAGAAAAGTGAGACAAGGAAATTTTTATCACAGCAGAGTTATTTTGTGTCAAAAAATATCTATCCATCAAAGATAAGAAAAGTGAGACAAGGAAACTTTTGTTAAAGCAGAGATATTTTGAGTGAAAATGAAAATATGTAACCATGAAAGATGAAAAAAGTGAGACAAGGAAAATTTTGAAGGTCCGTTTAGCAAATTATTAGCAATTCTAGAAAGGTAGTATAGTAAGGTGCAACGAAACCAAGCATAGTATTTCTTCCAGACAGTGAAAGTTCTTTTCATCTGAAAGAGCAATCAAAGAACTCAAGTTGGGTGAAAATGGATGGAAAAATTGAACTCAATACCACTCAAAGAAACCGTAATGCCCACAGTAGAAACCTAGGTCTGTAGTCAATGCTAAGGTACTCCAAATCAGATAAAGCAAACCATGGAAATGTAGAGAAGTGAAAGATGATAGGGAAAGAAACTACAGAGAACTGAGAACATCAGTATTGCCAAGGGCCGTATAACAAGCAACAACCTTTACCAATTTCTTCTAATCTCCCACACCTATTTGGACTTGTTCATGATTTGATTTAATTGATGTAGCTGAAAAATAGTTGAAATTCTTTGATCTAAATATAAAGTAAGATATAATTCAACATTGGTCTGGCCACGCACACAGCCAGACTTTGAGTTGGCTTCTTGATTCAAGTAATAGAGGAATTTGGAATATCACTATATACAAGCATATCTACACTACAAGAATGCTGAATGATAAACTTGGAATACTGCAATAACACTCGTTCTAATTTCTTTTCTTCTTGCCTCCATTTTAATTATTAGACAAGGTCCTACTCCATCTCGTATGGGTCCCTTTCATAGATACTTTCAGCAGATACCTTTCCAAGGTGAACACTACTAAGTAAGAAATTCAACTTTTAAAAGAGACACATACCTGTGAGACAAACAAAATAACTGATCTACACAGATTGTCATTAAACGAATCAATATCTTGATCAACAACACATCTAAAGCATAGTAACTTCAAAGAAATTTCTTGATCACTAACAAATAATTAATTAGTCAACAAGACAGGCAGATCAGATTTGGGTCAACTATTGTTGGGTTTCTTGTAGGAATGTGATTAACCTACCAAACATAAGCATTCCATCAAAAGCATTTCGTACTCTCCCTTTTCCTCAAAATTCTAATCTAAATAACACGGCAGGAAATTATATGCTAAATACCAATTCCTTCAGGAACTTAAATATCTTATTTTAAAAAAATTTCTAAAGTCATTTACATGTTCTAATATTATTTCCTTCCAACGGCACCTTTAAAGACAGCAAGCACTTGAAATTTCCTTAAATTCAACTACACCATTTCCAAAATTTTACATGTCTATAGAGAAGTTTTAGCAGAATGCTGTGCTTGGGGAGCTAAATCTTTTCTTTGCACCAAATCTATCACACTCAAAAGTCAAAACCATAAAATAATTAGAACCTAAACACTAGCACAAAAACTCTAGCATTGCCAATTAATAAAAGGTCAAAAGCCAAATAATGAGTGATAATTCAAACGCAACATCTCATATTATATCAATAAAGGGACCTCATTAAAAGATCTTCTGGATCTAAAATTGGACAAAGACAAAAAAAAGTTAACCTATGATCAAGTCAACAAGCATTCCACAGTAAAACAGCAAATAATGGACCACAACAGAGTAACGCAAAGCAAACCTTAGAAACATGCTCCAAAGTGATAGCCTCGGGAATAATTGCCGCTCTTAGTCTAATCTGAACAAATCCGGTACTACCTTCAAGGGCAAAGCAGGCTCCAGGCTCTCCAAAACTTGGTTTCAACATCTTAGAAGAATAAGGATGAACATCATGATTATATATGGAAAACCAGTGATTCACCTTTCCTGGAACAAATGGCTCTGAGTGCTTCACAACCGTTGCCCCACCAGACGCCAACGCATAATCGACCCTCCCAAGTCCATCAGCCGCATGCTTTTCCATCTCCTTCTCTACTACTTCCTTTGCATATGCCATTATCTCCTCCAAATTCACATCATTTGGACCACCGTTGCTATCTTTCCCCTTTACTAACTCCTGATAGGCTTTTTCGAATTCCTCTTTTGACAACGACTGTACTGCCCTCAACTCTCCTATTGACTTCTCCAATTCCTCACTTCTAGCTTCTAGTTTCCTCAACCCACTATCCAAAACAGCTCCTTTCTCATCAATCTTCTTGCTCATTTCTCTTCTCAACCCTCCAATCTCATTTTCAATCTTCTTATCGACAACCTCCACTTGCACCTGAATCATTTTGGTAGTTGTTTTCAAAAATGACTCAACTTCCGCAATACTCCCCTCAAATTCGGACGACAAACCCATCTGGGTCGGATAATCCCCTGATTTCAAAACCATTCGCCGAACCATCTGCACTAAACCTATCAACACAAGCATCAGCAATAAATTCTTGGTCAAAATACTCATAATCGTCAACCACCGAGGTCTATCTGGCTTGGAGACGCCCCTTCTGGTCCGACGTGGCGAAACCGCGGAATCATTCTTCTTGAGTTGGATGGCATCTTTGGAATTTCTTTCTAAAACCACGTCTCCTCTTATGGAGTGGTGGCTTAGATCCCTACTATGAGAGGTAGCGGTTCCTCCTTTATCATTCGCGAAATTGAGGGTATTGTTGGCTTCTCCGCCATTGACCTGTGCTTCATTAGGAAACAATTCGATTTTGTTAGGTTTCTTCTCGCCAACCACCATGGGTCTCCGTCGAGTGGTGGTGTTGGCGGCTGTGATCGAGACGGTGGAAGCGGACATGACGGTGGCTGCAATCAGGCCGTTGGATCAGGAAGAAAAGCCTAAATGGATGGGGAATTTGGAATTTCAAAAGGAAATGAAACCCTAGAGAGAGACGCGATGAAGCGCCGAGAGAGTGTGAGAATTGGAGGGAGTGTTAAAATTTTTGGAGTTATGTAAAATTTATTTATTTTTCATTTTTCTTTTCCACTTGCTAATTGGTCATGTCATATGATCTAACGCGACGCGACGTATCGTGGGCCAAGTCAACAAAGAGTAGACTTCACTTATTATTTAGCCGTATGTTATGGGCTTCCCCCTCTCTTTTCTCCCGGCACCTTCTTTTTCTTTAGCGCCCAACCTCAGCGGCTAAATATTCCACAAGAATTTAATTAAAAGATAAATATTTAGTAAAATAAAAATATATTGAAATTAATTTAATCTAATCAAATGCATTTAAAATAATAACTTAAATGTAATAAATATTTTATATTATATTAATTATTATTATGTTCTTTTATATTTTGTATAATCTAATTCAATAAAAAAGTGACATGCTCAAGTTTTTTAATTCTTTTTGAAAATTTAGTATTTATGTAACTTGAGTAATTTTTGGGTTAACTAAATAATCTCACAATAATTGGTACATGTTTATCTTAACAAAAAGTAATAGAATATTCTAAAGAGGATATAAATTAATATTATAAAAAAGCGGTTCCTAATTAATTTAGAGATGATAATAAACTAGAAAGATAGGACCTAAGATGTGCAACCAAATCCTTCGAGAAGTCAAATGATAGAAAAATCATTTATAATTGATAATATTATGAAGAAACTCGATTCAATAATTCTCTAAATCTAATTCAAGTTGGCTCAAGTTACTTAAAATAATATGTTTCTTAAATCTACATATTAAAACAATCTCATTTTGGTCAGTTATACTAAAAATGATGCTCGGCCAAAACAATGTTGTTTTGGTAAAGGATTTCAGGCTAGACAGATATTTTGATCTAACCCTCATGTTTGAGCCTAGTTTGAAACTCGATCAACTTAAATCTAACTTGTTGACTTCAGATTAGGTCAAGTTGAACCAGATTGGATATTCCATTCTTAATAAAAAAATTTCTTTTATTTTATTATATTTGCAAGCAATATATGCATAACTAAAACCACTTGGGTTATGAGATATTTTGGACAGTGAAATTAGCAATGCCCAACTTATAAGAATCATGTTTTCTTTACACATCATTATCTCTCTATTATTAGAATCCATGTTACTGATGTTAGTATTTTAGCAAAAGGAGAAAAGAATGTTAATAATGTAGCTCTCCATTGCATTGATAATGAGACATGAATTTAGGAAGACAATATTTAATGGTTTCTTTTTTGAAATTGAATCAGTTTATTCAACTAATTGATTATTTGATAAGCAAATTTTTATTTGTTTTTGAGATTTGACTTTTATGTATTCAAATCAAACTCAATCAAAATGTCTAGTTTATCAAAATTTTTAAATATTGATCACAATTGTTAATGATTCAATGATTCTTATTAAGTGGCTTAAGGAGTATATTAATAAGAATGTTGATTTTATCGGATAAGCAATACACCCTTAACTATGTTTGAAATGAGTTTGATTTATTTAGTATGATTCATTTCTTTCTTTAACTTTATGGGTTTCAAGCTCACATGTGAGCCCCGATGATTCAAAAAAGGATAAATTCAAATTAATATAGGGTCATCCACTTATGGAAGTAGAGTCTTAACCAAAGATTAATTAAGCTTGCTAGTTGAGTTGAATTCTAATTTTATATATAAAAAAAGAGTTGGAATCCAATTTACTTCTTGAAGGATTACTTATAAAAAGATTGCACTCTAAGATAAGTTCTCATAATCATTATCCTTAAGTTCAATTAGAGGATTATTTTTTGCATACTTAGCATCATCAACCCTCACTATTTGAGCATCAAAGTGTCTTTATCAGGAACACCCTAGCACTTTGACCAGTTATAGTTGCAAGTTTGTAGAACTAAGATCATTATAGTAAACCCACCTAAATTTGAATTTAAATAATTTGTTATGGTTTGTAGGAATCCTTTATAGATCTTTATATATTCTTACTTGAAAAATCTTAAATTAGCTAAATTACTCCTATCTCATGAATGAACAATAGATACTCATGGAAGTGATCCATCAACTAAACTCACTAGAAAAATCATAACCTTTAAAGCTACTTGAGCTAATAAGAATTTTGAGAACCAAACTATTGAAATTTAGATATTACAATAATAAGTCAACCATTTGATGTAATAAAGGAATCATATGCATAAATGACAACAAACTGACACCCCATAGCTATATGTAAAAGGATCCCTATCCATGTCCATATGTAAAAGGATCCCTATCCATACTCTTGGAACTAATGCCACTAGAATATGACATATAGGGGATAAGTATGATAGTAGATACCCCATTAATACCTAATGCCTTAATAGAGTCATTATTGATCATACTTAAGATTCCAATATTAGACTCTTAGAAAGACATACGTGACCTTATTGATATTATGAATTAGGTAAGGCAAATAAATCCGGGTATGGCTCAACCTAAAGTTAATAGGTTTAACGTCTGGTCAAGCTCGGGCTGCCTGATCTGAAGTTTAAAATTTTTAGGAAAATAACGTTATTTTTTAAATTTTAATTGAAAACACAATCAGGTTTGGCTAAGCTCAATTAGGCTTCAAACTGTCCAAGCTTGATCAAACTCAAGCTTAGGTTATGTGTCTCGAGCTGGATCAAGCTTTGGTCGAGCTCTAGACTCAGGCTAAAATTTTTAAGCTAAGCTTGGGCTTATGGCCCATTGCCATCTGTGATGTAAATTAATATAGGGAACTCATACCTTTTATAAAACTTTATATAGAAAAAAGGGAACATAAAGTATTAAGAAGGTATAAATATATTTGGAGAATGTTAAGTAGAACATGTGAAATAACTATAGAATTAGAGATTTTGTCTACTTGATATCTATGTCTCAAAGATATAAAGAAAGCCTAAGGGATTACCTACATTGCTTTAGTTTTGAAGCAATCTAAATCCCTAGCCTTATTGTATAAGGTAGTAGTAGTAATGGCCTTCAAAAATTGGATAAAACCTTGTTAACCTTTGTGAAACTTTATATGGAAAAAAGCGAACATAAAGCATTAAGAAGGCATATATAGGGTATATATAGATTTGGAGAATGTTAAGCAAAACATACGAAACGTGACTAATAAAAATAACAAAACTAGGGAGATAAGTACATCTTTGATCAATAAAACTAAGTAAAAGAAGTTGCAGACTAGACATGCTAAAGTTGAAAATGAAAGAAAGATTAAAGAATAACTCCCTAGGTTCAATATGATGGTTAACTATGTCCTCAATAATGACTTAGTTGCAAAATAAAAAAGAATGCCCTCAACCATATTAAAAGGAATAAAAAGCCTATAACATCACTTCCATTATGATGTTATGCACGAAGTTAATGGTGGCAATAATTCAGAAGAGTCGCTAATGACTTTATCAAGCAAGGAAGGTTGAGTTGTTTATTAGAGGAAAATAATATGGATGATCAAGATAGGGAAGATTAAAGAAGATGTACTTTATGAAGGCTAACAACTAGGAAACTAAATAGGCAACCACATCCTACTTAAAGGGTGATCCATATAATTACAAGAAGGGATCGTAAAGAGTTAAAATTACATTTAAAGGGTCGTCTTCACATCCATTTTCTATATCTCATAATCATAATGAGCAGCAATCACTAGGAGTCCTAATGGATTAAAGTATAGCTACTGGGCTAAACATTTTATCATAGTCAACACCTTGCCTTTGACGATAACCTTTAGCTATAAGCCTAGGTTTATGGGTAATTACATTACCCTCTATGTCAGTTTTCTTCTTGAAAACCCATTTGCATGCTATGGATTTTATCCCTTCAGGTGGGTCAACTAAAGTCTATACTTGGTTTTCATACATGGAATCCATTTCATATTTCATAGCTTGAAGCCATTTGTCAGATTCTGAACTCTTCAGAACCTCTTCATAGGTAATAGACTCATCATCATCTATGAGCAATATGTCATTATGTTCACTTATGAGAAATCTATATCTCTCGTGAACATGACGTATCCTACTTGACCTATGAACTTCTTATGTGCCAAAAGATTAAACTATTGTTTCATCTTTATGAACAATAGACTCAGGTCCAGGCAGTTGATCTGCGTCCGTTTGAGCAACTTGAACTTCCACAAGTTCAATTTTGCTCCCACTGTCTTCTCTTAGAAGAAACTCTTTCTCTAAAATGATATCATGTTTTGAAACAAACACCTTTTGTTTCAAAACATGGTAGAACTGATATCCTATAGTTTCCTTAAGATATCCTACAAATAGGAAATTGTCAGATTTAGCTTCAAGCCTTTCTGACTGAATCCTCTTCATATAAACAGGACAACCCAAACTTTCGTATGAGAAAGATAGGGTTTCTTATTAGTCCTTATCTCATTTGGAGTAACATCAATTGACTTAGACGAGACTCTGTTTAATAAATAAACAGAAGTTTTGAGTGCATATCCCTAAAAGGATTTTGACAAATTTTCTAAACCTATCATAGACCTCACTATGTCTAACAAGGTTTGGTTTCTCCTCTCAACCACACCATTGTGTTGTGACGTGTAAGGTGGAGTCCACTAGGACAATATTCCATTATCCTTAAGATAATCCAAAAACTCTTGGCTTAGTATTCACCACCTCAATCTGATTAAAGTGATTTAATACTTCTCTTAAGTTGTTTCTCAACTTCATTTCTAAATTCATTGAAATTTTCAACGGCTTCAGACTTGTATCTCTTAAGATACACATACCCATATCAAAAATGAGTATCGATAAAGGTAATAAAGTATACGAAACCACCTTTGGCATGTATGGACATTGGACCACATACATCGGTATGTATTTAGTCTAAAAGTCATTAGTTGCTTTCTTTTACTTCAAGGACTCTAGATAGGCCTTACAGTTTAGCTTTTAGTGGCTATCCACGCTACAATAGAAGCAAGTTCCCTTCAAGGCAGTATTCTTTGCTTTCTTGACACCTCCCTTAAGCCCCGCAGACTTCTTCTTATTTTGGCTCTTTTTCTTCGAACTAGAAGAGTCCACCAGCATCACAATCTTGTCCTTGCTGAGAATTGACTCAACTGTCTTAAGTATGTTGACCAGCTTGGAAATTGTGCTAGATATATTGTTCATTCAATAGTTAAGCACAAGTTGTGAGTAACTATCGGTTAGACCCATCATAATTAAGTCAATACTTAATTTATGATCTAAAAAAACACAAGGAGGTTAACCACTTGATGTCGCCATTCATTTTTAGTGCGTACTATACTAGAGATGTCCCCTCAACCATCTTGGAGCAGAGCAATCGCGAAGTCTTGAATCTTTCGGGCCTTGTTTGCTAATAAAAAAGCTCCCTAAGATGATATATTATGGCATAAGCATCCATAGCCTTGAGTTATTTTTACAGCTCCGGTGAAATAATGGCTAGCATAATACAACTAGCCCTCTCGTTGTCATTGAGAATCTTCCTATATGTCCTTCGATCATCATTAGAGGCGTTAGCAGTAGGGGAATCGGGAAGTGGTTTTTCTAAGACATAACCGAGCTTCTCAGACTTGAGAACTATTCTCAAGTTCTTGAACTAATCAATGAAGTTTGGTCAAGTCAACTTGTTAGCTTCCATCAATGATCTTAGATTCACATTAGTACTTATGTTGTTTATTCGGGCAATAGCAACCTTTAGTCAAAGAGAGAAAAATTAGAATGTACTTAAATGCATGTCTATAAGGACTTTAATAACACGCATTATATCTCTCACTATTTACACGAATTCATAACCCTCAATATAAATTAGAGAGAATTTATAGAGAAATTATCATAATGGATCGATATCCAATACCCCTTAGAATGACCTTGGGTTTGCCCAACAAGCCACCTTAGTTCATCCGGTAGGTATCGATCATACTAATTGCAGCTCCAATGCAACTATCGATTCTAGTGCTATCAACTGTAGATGTGTGCACACTCATTGGGCTATTAGCTCTTGACGTGTATACATCTAATATACATTACCCAACTTCACCTCTGTCCACGTTGATCTTGGGTTTTAACAAACCAACACTTCTAGTTAAAACTGACCCATTAATCCAAAAATCCTATTTCCATAGTTCAAACATATTCGTCTAAAGCAAGCATAGGTTTGTCCAACAACCTTAACTTTAAAAGGACTCAAGTTCTCGTCATATTAAAGGAAGGCGTTAGTTTTAATATTCTAAGTAAGGGGTTAACTAAGGTCTCGTCTAACTTAGATGGTCTTTTATATATATATATATATACTAAGTATGCATTCTCTAATGCATATATGTAAACACATCATTTTGGTTATGACATCTTATGAATCCTAACATGAAAGGCCCAATCTAACACTAGGATTTAAGCTCAATCCAACACTTAGATTTATTATCTTCCTTTTACTAACTTGGCTAAAATTACTATTGTATGTTACTTCATTTGGAATTAATATTAATCTAATTAACATGAATGCCTAATTCTAGAACTTAATTCATAATTAAATTACCTTAAAACAATTATTTGATGTTCAAATATAAACAACTTCAAATTTGTCACACATTTTAATTTTTTAGTTTTACTAGAAAATATATTGCTCTTCTAAAATTCATTCAAAATTAATATTTATAATTTCACAAAATTTCCATAACATCAAATCATCATTCCAAGCATCTCTAGGTTGTTTCATGATGATCAAAATAATTTAGGAATCACCCAAAAATTATTATGATCA
>JAOQMP010000005.1:34060196-34080164 GCA_027563575.1 Erythroxylum pedicellare
CCAAATATAAAGAACAAGCCGACAAACACAGGAGGTCTAAAACTTTCCAAGAAGGTGACAAAGTGATGATTTTCTTAAGGAAAGAAAGATTCCCTGTTGGAACCTACAACAAATTGAAGCCGAAGAAATATGGTCCTTATGAGATACTACATAAAATCAACGACAATGCTTATGTTATCAATCTGATCGAAGAGATGGGAATTTCAAAGACTTTTAATGTTGCTGATATCTATGATTTTCATGGAGAAGAAGTGCTCTATCCTAATGACAACGCGAGGTTGAGTTCTTTTCAAGTGGAGGAGACTAATAAAGGATTGAATCCATAAGGACATGTTATGTTGTCATATACCCATTAGGATAAGGATTTTTTAGGATAAGGATTTGTTAGGATTTGTTTCTATTTTATTTTAAGTTTCCGAGTTAGGAAGGTTTTCTTGTCCGGCAAGAAAAGAAAATAAGTTAGCTTTAGAAAAGGATTTCAATCAATCCTTTTCACATTAGAGTTAGGACTCTTATATACCATAACATGTTATGGATATAAAAGGGAGGGTTAACATATGTTTTAGGCAGCCCGAAACATTATTATTCTAATAAAGATTCTACTGGAAATTCTCCTGATAGAGTGTCTTCCCTTGTTGCTTAAATCCTAAGTTTTATGCTTGGATTTGGTTCAGAGATTAACCTAAAATCTCTACCTAATTACTTCCGCTGTGTCACATCTGATAATATAAGCTATGTACTTTGGTCACTTCAGAATTTGTACCAAAATGAGATTATTTCCTTTCAGAATTTTCTCTTGGCATTTTCCATCAAAGCCCTAATGTTTGATCAAAAAGTTGTCTAGGTGATCTATATGAGCCTTGAAGATTTTGTTGAAGAGTGCACAACAGCTACTATAAAAGACTTTGTAACTTGAAAGGCTTGGTACCCAGTTTTATCTTTTCTTTTTTCTTTTGATGGAGAACTTCTGGTTGATACTCAGTTTATAGTTTTCCTTCTTCTTCTTTTTTCCCTTTCTAATCAGTGTAAGAACTCTTTTTCAACACCATTTCACGCCTTTATGACGATTAAGATAATCACTTCGGTAGAATTTGTAGTGCCAGAAGACTTTCTGCATACAATATAGTCATAACTGATCAATTTTGATTTGTTTCCCTTTTCCTAATTTTACATTCCTCTCAGGCTTCTGCCCTCCCGTTGTCTTCCTCAATCCTTTTTCTATTCAATGTCCAGTCTTTCCACCCCATATTATTTGGCTTAGAGGGAATGTATATCTTAACTTGATCAATTTTTTCTGTGATGTCTTTCTCATTTGCTTGGTGATATAATCTGCATGGCAATGCATTCTATTAGGAATTATGTCATGATGACTAATAAATCCTGGACATTTTGACTGGAAGCTGCCAAACTGTGTAGTATCATTAATCTATCACGAATCCATTACAAAGCCCGGGATATCTGTAGTTTGTTAAAATGTGTTTTACCAGTTTCTGCTTTGCCTTTGAGAACTGTTGCCTTTAAAATTGCTGTGGACCTGGATGATTTTGAATTTTGTTGTGGCATGGCTTGTGATTATGTATAATTAGGATCCATGTTGGTTTAACTCTGGAAAATTAGTTAAGCATAAAATTTTTGGTTGAGAATTCATGCTCATTCCATCTATTGTTGCTGGTGGCTCTTAAGTGTAAATCTCATGTGGATTGGTGTTTGAACCAATTCTATATTGTTTTCATTGCAAATCTGCGAGCATATGGTGTGTGAACGCATCTATATTTTCCTCATGATACAGGTCCAGGAGGCAATGAAACAAGACATTACTACCAGGGGCAGACACCAGATTCAAAATTGAGTTTGGAAAATCTAGTGCATAAGGATGCTAGAAGCCAGCCTTATGAACAAGATATCGAAATTGGCTACGACAATACCATATTACCATTGAGTTTTGAGGTTCCTGAAAGGAAATTTTTGGATGAAATACTGAAATTAGCAAAAGAACATAATGAAGCAGAGGATGCAGAAATTGCTAGGCACACGGAGGTGAGTCAATTTTAACAAGTTCTTGTTCTACTTCTTGTCCCAAGTGGAATGCAGTAGTTCTGGATCCATGGTTATATCATAATCTACACATATACGCTTGAGCAACCATGTCTGACTCATGGCCATATGTTCTTTATAATGTCATGATGTCATTCTTTCCTTTCTTTCTTCTCAACTAAAGTCATTGAGAAATTCATAACTAAATTTTCCAAGAGTAAGGGGCAGGATTGTTGGCTGGGAGGGTGGGCTCTTCTCCTTGATTGAATATCATTTGCATTGAAACAGCCTCACATTGTCAGAACTGGGAGCATCTTTTAGTATGCTGCTCAAGTTTCACATTTACTAATGCATACTGCTGGGGTTTCTTATTTCCTTTTCTTACTTTTATACATATAAACCAAACTAAAATAATAAGAAGATGCCGTACAACAAATGAAGGAGTTTGTTCACTTGTTAGGGCCAAGTTTAGAATTATCAAGTGCAAAAGAGCTTAAAGTTTATAAACAGCTAAGTCACCCAATCACAAACTCTAATTTGGTGGAATGAAGAGTGTGAGTTGATGTAATAGCAGGGATAGCAAGGGCTGAAATTGCTTTGCTAGATTTTCCTTGATAGGGGGATTAATAATGAGGTTGAGCTTTGGAGCAACTGGTAAAGTTGCTCCTTTGTAACCAAAAGGTCACAGGTTCAAATCACGGAAACAGTCTCTTTGTAAAAATATAAAAAGGAAGGCTGCATTTATTATGACCTTCCCAAAATTCCCGCAAAGCGTAGGGCCTTGTGCACTGAGTACATTGACTTTTGATAGGGATTAATAATATGTTAAGTATATTATCTTTGTTTGTTTACGACTTAAGTTTATTTAAGAATAAAGAATCCTTTATGTATGATTCAGTTCTATTTTAGATATCTTGGTTGTGAATCCCTTTACTACTAGAATAAAGGTTCCAAGGACTTATCTATATGTGTGTACTCAGCCCTTCAATAAAATTAGTCTGAATTTTTTCTATAGACTGTGAGTTTTCAACTAAAATATTTGATTTTTTTTTCTAAGAGTGATTTGTAGACCTTGGTTGTTTCTTTCACTAAAATTCCATCAGATCCATCCATGAAATTTTCAACAACTTATCTAAATTTCTGGCAATTTCCTGCCTAAGTTCTGCCAAACTCCAGCCTAAGTTTCCAGCAATCCAAATCTGCAATTTCAGCAACTTAAAATTCAGACCTGAAACTGAACTTCCAAACCTGAAACTCAAAATTCCAGCCGCCCAAAATTCCCAACTTTTGTGAGTTTTAACTACTAATTTGATATCTCTTCTATTCATCCTACATTATTTTCTTTCTTTAGTTCTTTTTAAGCTACATTAATTTGTTTCCCTATTAAGTTATTTTCATTTTTATTAGGGTATCTTCTCTCTATAAATGCTTGACTGTTTTTTCATTTAATATTGGGAATAGAGTTGTTGACTAGTATTTGCTAAACTGTGTCTCTATTCTACTTCAACATTCTGCTATAGTTTTGTTCCCTACAGCTGTGCTGAATCATGCGAACTCATTGAAATCGAGGCTTAGTATCTGGGACAAAAATGGAATTTTGAACTAGCTTAAATAGCATAAAGGGCTCACCCAGGATTCTTAGATAGTTATACCATGTATTTGAAGAACACAATACCACAAAGAATCTTGGTGCATTAAACTATTGACTATCAACATACTAAATGATGTGATGCAATTGTTTCTCCTTATGTCTTGATGCATTACACTATTTACTACAGTGTACTAAATGATGTGATACAATTGGTTTTCCTTTATGCAACTTGGAGAGAGGATCTGCAATTGTTGGTCTAATATGATAACCAATTCTCTTTTGCTGCTTCAGAAAATAATTCAGATAAATACAGGATACCATGAGAAGCTATTTGCACTTCGTGTTCAACAAGGAAATAGAAGAGAAGAGTTTCTACGTAAGGAATCACAGGCCAGGTTAAGTCAGTACCAGCAAGCTGGATTGAACCACTTCTCAACCACCGGTATGCCTGATGCTCATAGGTATGGTGGTGCAACAGTTGTCGGTATTGCTGATGATGGACCTCAGGCCTATGCCACTAATCAGCTCGAGTCCTACAGGGGCCGAACTCAATTTGCCGGAGGTGGAAGGATCTTAGCAGCTGAGGGAAGGATTTCATACCCGGAGGGCAATGCTTATGGTAATGCTGGAGGCCGCTATTACCAGTGACATAGCTTGGACCAAATCCAGGTAGGCCATACCTGTATTAGTAAATTAATCTAGTTCTAGCCCACTTGAGATATTTTTGCTAGTTTTTTAATAACAGTAATGTGTCTGTAACTCAGTTCAATGTTTAACCAGTATTGCGATGATAAAGACAGTATGGGAATTGTTCATCTGAAATGCTTGTACCTATCGTGGAGCTTAGCAATGCCAACAATTTTGCCATTGATCTCTGTGACATTTTGTGCTCATTTTTGTTTATCGCGTTATAAAGTTTATGCTTTATACTAGATGGACAAAATTCGGTGCAGTTGATCGACAACCTAGATAAAGTAACACGGTTGCCACTGTACTTTAGATTCTCTCAGTTTTGTCAATTATTCAGAGGAATGTACCAAATAAATGACTCTTTTTTTTTTTTCCATTTAACTTGCAGGAAGAACTGTTGCAACTCATTCCATGGTGGAACTGGTTTTAGTTAATCCAACTTGTTTTGGCATGATAAGTTTCTAAGCAGGTATAATTTTTTCTTCTAGATTGATTGTTTCGTCTGGGGTTGACCTTAATGCTTATTTAAAAAATTGGTTCTGATGTATCATAGGTCAACGCCAATTTTGTTTTCCGTATACCAGAAAGCATTATAAATTATATGCTTTATGTTTAGGAAGGAGTATGATTTATGTTTCAATGCTTCTTTGTTTTTCTTACCTTCTCCCTTCACGCATAAGTTATAAAAGGCAACTCTAGTACAATTTAACTTCTCCTATAGTAAACCAACATAACATTAGGATGATTTATTTCATGGTCCTTTCTTGTTTCAATAATTCTACATTCACTGTCAGCGGATTCACTAGGTTAATTCCACCATAAACTGGAGGAAATTTTAGTTTCCTGCGACAATGAATTTTACCAAAAAGCTTACACCGTTAAAAACGTAGAGCAAAGTAACCGAAAAATTATAGAAGTTAATTGTTTATGTTGGCTCACATGTGATCAAAATCATATTTGTTAAAAGAGGCAAAATACGATTCATTGTAGAAGGGCTCATCCATGACAAAAGATGAGGGATTCAAAAAAATGTTACTTATCCATTGTCCACTTCAAAAATGATCTGAAGATTGGCTTGAGGGCATTCATGATTGAAAACTACTTCCGTAAGAGAGCGCGGTAAAAAGAAAAGATCAGCATCCTTGGCCTTACGGACGCAGAACATTGGAATCTCTGGCCTCGTGAACCGGACTCAATGGGAAAGTTGAGGTCAAGAATTTGAAAATGAGATGTTATCAGATGAATATTAAACATGTTACATATGACTAGTACAGAAAACCATGATGATGCGCAGATTTGCTCAACTAGGAAAAATCCTATGAACCAACTAGTACAAAGACGAATATAATTGTATATTACTGCTAATAGTACAAAAATGAGACCAACTTAATGCACCTTGCACGGCAGATTGCCCTTAAAGAACATAAAATCTTAAAAGAGCAAACAAAAGAGAACATTTCAAGAGACTGAAATGGTCTGATTTACCTTTGTCGTCACCGTCTAAGGTGACTTATCATAAACAGCATAATTTTGCTGCTATTTCATCTCTGTAATTATGGGGGCATCTTACATGAAGCTTATCCTCTGCAATGACATGCCTTTCATTTCTTTCGCTGTCCCTTCTTGACCCTGACAATTTTCCTACCGGACTTGTCATTACCTCCAGTACCCAGAGAGAAGCTTCCAGCTCCAGCTCCAGCTCCAGCTCCATTAAACTCAAGACTTCCAGAAGCCTGGAAGAGTGATGGGTTCTGTGGCGCAGCTAGATTCGGTTGGCCTCCAAACTGAAAAGGGTTTGCCACCGATGGTGATGGAGAACCAAACTGGCCTAATCCAGATGGAGTGGTTGCACCAAAGAACAACCCAGAAGATGGAGTCGAAGCTGGTTGATTAAATACTGGAACCGTAGGGGGGGTTGATGCCTGAACTGTGTCTTCAGCCATGCTGTCCTCCATGTTCATTTGATCATTATTATTGGCTGCAGACAAGCCAAAGCCAAAGCCAAAGCCGGAGTTTGAATTGCCGAAAACAGCTTGTGTTGAAGTAGTAGGTGCAGTTGAACTGAAAGAGAAAACAGGAACGGAAGGGGCACTAGTTGATGATTTGAACATCATGGAAGTGCCATTTGTACCAGTGCCAGAGACAGAAGCATCAAAGGCAAATCCAGTAGAAGATGATGAAGAGTTGAAAGTGGAGCCAAATACAGGAGACTGTCGTGTCTGCCAGGTGGAACCAATGGCAGTAGAACCAGCCATAGTACTAGAGCTGGCTGTGTTGGCACCTGAAGCAGAAGATGATGCCATCCCAAAAGTAGCACCAGAACTGAACAGGCTACTTGAAGAACTAGAAGAATTAAATAGGCAACTGCCAGATGTTAAAGGTGCATTCCCTGCCAATCCAAATGAAGGTGATGATGCAGATAAACAAAATAGTGTAGGCATGCTCTGAGTTGAAGAATCTGGAGCAGCACTGCCGTTACTAAAAGGGTTAGTTCTTTGGGATTGATTAGCATGAGCTGAAGCAGTGGCTCCAACATTGAAGCTAAAAGTACCACTTCCAGTGCTTCTAACCGCAGAAGATGAAGCAATAAAACTGCTGCACCCAGTGTCTGTAGACGTAGAAGATGATGTACCACCATAAATGCTACTTACTGCACCTGCAGTTGGAGATTTCCCACCAAAAAAGGCATTCCCAGTGCTTGTAATTGCAGATGATGATCCAACAAAAAGAGCACCATTTATATCTGCAGGGTTAGTCCTTCTGTTCTTGGACTCAGCTGATTCAATACCAGTGGGTGCTGGATCTGAAACAACAGTTGAACCAAATTTGAAAACTGGTGTGGTTGCAAAGGCTGGTGGTGAAACCGATGCTGAGATGCTGCTAGTACTACCGGCAGTCATATCAGTAGTACTGGAGAATGCAGGGTCACTGCTGGTCATCCTGGAGCTAGCACTCACAGGAATGCTTGAACTTTGAACTGTTAGATCACTGGCACCTAGAGGTGGAACTGAAGAGGAAAATAAAGAAGGGGCGGATGGAAGACTACCATTTATTAAACTTGAATCACTGGCAGGCATGCCGAATGAGAATATGTTTGCTTCTGATGATGAATTTGATACAGATGAAGGCACTGTTTCAGATGGTCTGAAGTTGAAACTAGCCTTTAAGGTATTTCTGTGTTCAGTTTTATCTAATTCAGCCTCTTTCCTTGCAGATTCAGTTGCAAATCTGCCCAGAATGCAAATAAGGAAATATCATATAAGACAACCTGAACTAACACCACAACGTTTTTGCACTGATAAAACTTGAGGGCTCAATGCTCAATCAATTACCATTACAATAAAGAAAAAGATAAACTGAACTAATTCCACATGCTTGTACAATCATAGAACTTGATATCAATGCTAATCCATTGATTTCATTCTAGTATGCAAAAATAAAGAATCTTTACCTAGGAACCAGAGGAACATTGAAGAGAAAACCTTAACTGGTTCAAAAGATCAAACATGTTGGGCCTCGTACAAAAGCATAGAACAATGAGATTTCCTTTCTTTGATGAATGAAGTATAATTCATTGAATGGCCAAACATGAAAACAAGAGATACTGTCAGGGACCACTTAGCAATCCAAGGCTAAAAGCTAATAAGAAATAAAAACTTGGTATTCAAACAGTAAAACACTCGGTGTTTATGTTGTCAATGCTTCCAAAAACTCATTCTAAATTAATCATGAACTGTCAAAAGGAGATGCAAATACACTACCTATTGGGAATGAAGTTCCTAGCCAGGTTTCACACATCTAAAAGGAGCTACAAACTCTTGTCCGCAAACTGCACCAAAACATATAATTGTACAGGCTCACACTGAATCTTGAAACTATCAGCTTTTTATGTCTTCTTAAATTCCTGCGCATGATATGCACTATCCTAAATGAATGATATTATGCTATCTGACATCCACCAATCGTTATTCAAATATGCTTCAGATAGTTGCCTAAAACATCATTGAGGGCTCCTGAACCCGTATTATCTAAATTTTCCTTTCCAGAAAGCTATTTGTAATCCCGAATGGGATTTTACACAAAGATGCATAATACTCCCTAATCATATCATCAGCACAATTTAAATTTCTAGTTTGATTGGCTCATTCTCTAAGAAACTAATGTAATTATATATAATGGATAGAAACCAACTTTCCTTTGTGGATGTTTTGAAGGATTTGAATTTGAGAATCCCACTGAATCTAAGATCACAGAATAGAAACTATGATTCATCCACCCAGAAGCACACAAATGAAGTGAAGATCATTTAAAGCTGATTTTTTTTTCCATATGGGATTTCCACTACCTTTTTGTCTGTGCTTCTATATAATGGTAAAGTACTGAGATATTCTATATACAATTGGTTCGTGAACAATGGACAGACAGACATTACATAGCACAATATTAGGAGAGAGTGTTTTGAAATTTCAAAAACTTGCTGAATCTTCTAACCAGCTGAGCAATGCCACCTTGTCAATAATCATTTGAAAGAACAATCGAGACTCAACCAGTTAAACTAATGCAGCATCTACAATCTTCTCGGTATCCTAATTAAGAATTAAGGACACATGTAATTTCCCCATTTATGACTGGCATCCATACCAACACAAATAAAATTATAGAGCACGGATTTCACATGTTCCAAGAGAATCACTATTAACCAAGATAAGATCCACATACACCAACCTGTTTGAGTTTTCTGGTTCAGCAACTGCAGAATCGTCAAACTTTGGACCTAAAGAACCACTAACAACTGTTGACGAGGTGGTTGAAGTGAACAACATTGGAGCTTTATCAGCAGTTTTAGAATTGAAATCCACCATAGTGGAGATACCATTTGGCTCTTTTCGTGAAACAATTTTATCCCCAAAGCTAAATATGGGAGGAGGTACATTTGATTCTAGGGGTGAAGCAGATATCATAGTTGATGGAAAGCTTATAGCAGCCTGTTCGACTGTAACATTGGGAGAAGTTGCAGCCTGGAATGTAAACAAGCTCCTATTCTTCACAAACATATACCCATCAGAGACTGGTTCAGAGTTTTGGTTAGCTACAGAACTTATAGGCTGGATTGTTTCAGGAGATGCTGAAGATTTTACAGAAATAGCAGAGCAAGTAGCACTCCTAGTTTCAGTGGAAGTGCTAACTAGCTGTTCTCCTCCCTCACTCAGTGTAACAGATGCAGTTACATCTTCGTCATCATCAAGCTCCAGGCAATCCTGTATAAACATACCACCAGAACACAAATGTCAAACAGGATAGGCATTGACATTCTAAACGAAATTATAAAGCTAAGCACCCCCTTCCATACTAGCATCATCAGCAGATAAATAAAAAACTTTCCAGTATACCACATTAGAAAATAAAAGTTAAAAACCAAATTCAGATCTACACAAAGGATCACCAGTAACCACTCTCTGCTTCAGATCATGAACATGGGCCAATATATAAATATGATAAAGAGTAATATAACTACTAGAAATGCGGCCTTAATGTAATTTAGTTATATATTGACCAAATTTAATGCATGAATACCTCATGGGCGCTAATCTGGAAAGAGCGTTTCTGCTGGGGAGGAGGTTGAACAACAGACCTCATGGTGGAGAATGCCGCTGCTTTCTCAGCAGCCTCACCAACCTTTATTGCTGCATCTACTGCTTTGACTGCTGAAGCTGACTCCTCAATATTAGCATCAAATGTGCTTGGACCATTTTCTTTAGCCTCATGTTGCCGTGACATGTCTCGTACATCAGATAAAGGGTTCTCATGCTGAACATCCAACTTATTTTTATCATGTGCATTCTCCAAAAACTTGGGGGAGTCTATGTTATCCAAACTTCTAAGAGCTGGTCCATGTAGCATGGATGTAGACAACTTAGTAGGTGACCTCTCCCTTGATGATACCAACGCATCCAGTTGCTGCAAAATCCTTGAAGCCATCTCACTAGATTTGGAGGTCACAGATCTAAGCCTGGATTCATGAATGCTATTATCCTCATTTTCCACTAGAGTCTCAATTCCTAAAGCCCGCTTTTCTGCAGTGACGGGAGGTTGAGCAGTATCAGAGTCAAATCCAGTTCTACGAATTGAGAGAGCTCTTGAAGTGGGCAAGACATTAACTTTCTGACGAATTCTACGTATAGGGCCAATCGATCCAATATCATTTTCTAAAACTGAATTCCTTCGCTTTAAAGCCTGCAAAAGGAAAAACAAGAATGCTCCTTAAATGGTCTACTGAACAGATGGACAACATGTGATTGTCGCACTTGTACCCCTAATTTAGAACTAGTGTTTCTATTAGTTACCCATGTGCTACGAGAAGATGATGGACCACCAGAAGCATCGCTAGCAGTACCAGCACCCTAAATATGAGCACATATATTACAGATAATCAGTATCTAGATATTTCAATATTCAATACAGCACAAAAATCACCATATTCACACAGAGCTATCAATTCAACCTGGACGTTGGTTGTTGAGTGAAGTCTGGAGTATGGCGTTCGAGCCATAGTATATATAGCAGATCTGCCACGAGATCTTGGTGAGATAAAACCATTCACTGGAAACCCAGGAGAGTCTGAAGGCCTTGACACAATAGACATAACTGGTGAGTTTGAAGCACATGCTTTTTTGGTCACTGAAGATGATCCTTCATGCACTAATTGGCCAAACAAAGCAAAATTGGGTGGAGAAACTTTTGAAAGCCTACTACGCATGTACGATTTTGCCATCTCTGCAGGTGTGGCAACATCTTCATCGACAGCCTAAGATCATTTTGAGCACTAGGAAATATTACAATCAAAGCATGGAACTTATATATATTAGAGTACACACACAGCACCAACAAAATAACAAGTGTGTATGCATCTCACACAAGCAAATAAGTGAATCACAAAAATTAAAGGAAAACAACAAGCATCTACACGAACAAAACAAGGTTTTACAAAATATTCGTACATTTGAGCTGATAGGTGCTGGAGTGATGCGATTTTCAATCCAATTGTCTTTGACTGGTACACTTGCAAGCTTCTCCTTTTTACTTGAATGTAAATCTGCTTTAGAAGCAACAACATCTGATTTGTTCTCCTCTCCAGTGTGAACACCTCTTGATTGTAGTAAGGCTGTCAATCGATCAATCTCAGATCTGAAGAGAAAATTGAGAGGGTTTGTAAGACAACACCAGAAAAGATTATAAATCTACTTCATTGTATAACTACAAAATTTCCAAGTTGATCTTAAAAATCCAAATCCATACTGTTAAATAATAGAATGAACATGAAAGGATATCACAGTACAACAGAACCAAGGGAGAAACAAAAATGACTTGCCAAACAGACATCCTATGAAATGAAGTCAGAGATGACACCATATTGTAAAGATATGATACTTCAGTTTGCACTTATGGCACTACTCAATCTTCCTATGTTTCTATATCTCCACTGAGTCACACACACCAAAAGGCATCATCTTAATGATTACAGTATGGCAAGCAACTACAAACAAATAAAATTAACATGAGACGAGCCCAAAAAATTTGTTTGAAATAAATGGAAATTTTCAAAATTAACATGACTAAATCTTTTTAACAAAAAGCATCAATGCAATAGAGTAGACATACAAGCATAGCATCTTATCAATAAAAACAGCAGGCGTTAAAAATTCTAAAATACCACAACTACTAAATCATTGAAAATATACAATCCCTTACTTCGTAAAAGTCTTCTGTTTGAGTATTACTTCCAGTTCAGTAACCCCACTTCCATCAGAAATACTAACTGGAGTATCACAACCATTTGCAGATACACTTTTTGCATCAGGAGGACCCTTCAACAGGAATTCATAAAAAACATAAGTGATAAATTCAAACAGACATCATTCTTAACAAAAAAGATCATTCCATACTTTAATGCATGAAATACAAACAAATCAAGATTCAACTTATCCCATAATAAGCTTAACAACAGAAGAGAAAATGGCTGACAAAGGTAAATGCAACCAATAATTAGCAACAAACTAGTTGAAACAGTCAAGAAAAGGTCAGGTAATCCATAAAGAATAATAAATTACACTCCTCATTTGTAGCATGAGATGTCAGATTCATAGAAGCTAAGTTCCTAAGCAGTTTAGTGAGTAAAATAAATTCTCTTATACGTGCGTTTGTGTATCAAAAGTCTTTTGAAAAAACTAAAACTTTTGCAGGGTCATCATCCTAAGAGTGCAGATTAAGAACATGCAGAAAAGAAAAGTAATAGGTACTCCTCTCCGTCAAAATCATAGTACAAAGACAAAAATAAATGCAGAGAAAAGGAACCAGATTTTAAAAAGCTATCAAACTTACAGAGGAAGTTGCTTCGTGCTGCTTATCCATTGCTCCCCGGTTTAGCTCTACTACCAAAAAATAAAATAAAAGCTCAGAATCATATCGAATAAGTCTCTTGAAATGTCAACAGAAAAATTTTCAAATATGAAAAGGGATAACACAAATTAACAAGAAAAGGGATAGAAAGTTTAAGTTAACCTAAAACGTAATTTCAATTAAATAAAAATCCACCGATAACAAAAGAATTCCCGAATCTAGTCTAAACGCAGTTAACTGTCAACTGAGTAATAACTTAATCAAACAATCCCTAAATTTCACAACAATTTTCACTGATCTCTCAACTTCACTAAAACCCCAAGTTTCATAAAGAATTTTCATTAATCGCCCCAATTCTTAAAAACCCTACCTTTCAGAGAAGATATCAATTCATACAAAGATTAACAACTGCAACTTCAAGAAACAAGAAATCATTGAAGACAATAAAAGAATCGAACCTGGCTCCGGCAGCGGAGGCGGAGGGAGGCTTTTCCGGAAAAAGGAAGCGAAGAGCCGATGAGCGCTAGAGGCAATGAAGCGCTGCGTGGGATCCACAAGCTTCGACAACCAGCCATGCTTGTTGTTTGCGGTGTCGGCACTAGGGTTCCGAATCGCAGTCTGAGGTCGATCATACGGGGAGGGGCGAGTGCTCCTCCGAAACGGCCTCTTTCGAAACTTCCCGAAACCGCCAACGTCTTCGTACGGATTGTCGTTATGTTCTCGAGCCGGCGCCATTGAGAAACTTGTTTTAGGGTTAACGGTGGCCTTCTGAAGAGAGAGAAGGGGCTGAGATGGGGAGAGAAATAGTAGAAATTAGGGTTTTAATTATTAATTCGTCGCAGAGAAAAGAAACAAAACTAAAAAGGAAAAGAACCGAGGCGCGGAGTGGAGGGACATGATCAATATTATAAACATAAAATCTTAAAAAGTATAGTTTTTTTTTTTTTGAAAAATATAAACATAACATCTACTAATAAAATAAAGTTCAATTTTCTACGCGGTACTCCACCAACTTCCACACTCGCAAACGGTAATAATTTCTTGCTTCATTCACAGGTGAGTGACACAATGACGATGACAGTCGTGCCTCGTGGATGATTTCTACTGTTTAAACTATACCGAAAGAAGTGACTCTGTGTAAGAAATCACAATATTATCCCCAGTCAACTGCTGACAAAAATGCCCGGAGAGGTTTTCGCGAAGAGCCATTGTAATCTTTTTATATATATATAATTTACCGCTATTTGTAAATGTTGCATATTGTACACGAGGTTGGAATTTGGTGAACAAATAATTAGCATTAAATGTAAAATATCTAACATTTGAGTTAATAAATTATATTAATATTCGTCGAACTATGAGTATGTAATATGTCATAAGTAGCAAATACGAATAGCAATGGGTGAAATCGAGACAGACCAGCAATATCCTTTTAGGATAGGACTTAAGTCTATCTCAAAATTTCATCGAATTTAAAGGGGCGGTTGATTTGAATAGATTTTAAACAGCTCAAAACTCTTCTAAAAGTCATTCTAAAGGAGCGGTTGATTCAAATAGGTTTTAATCAACTCAAAACCTTTCCAAAATTTAATCTAAATGGACAGTTGGTTTGTATGAGAGAATGATAATAAAAATAAGAATGAATATAATGTAGAATGATAATAGATATCACCGTTATAATTATAATGATTGGTTAAGAGAAAGGAATAATTAATACAATTAATTAAGTATTAAAAATATTTTTTTAAAAAGAGCCGCTACTAAAAATGAGTTTCATTTCTCTACTAAATAGAGGGTATAGAGAATTTCCCAAAAGTAGGATATCAAACGATTGCTCTTATAATGATAATCAACAACCATCCACTCACTTTTCATTCTTTACCCATTAACTATCTCTTAAACCCATCAACCAAACACCTCCTAATTTTCATCCACTTAAAACCTGACCCAACTCTTTCTCCCTTCTTCAACACATCAACGCAACCTTAAGATTGCCATTTTTTGACATCATTTTACACTACCACCAGTAGACAAAATACGAAAAACAGACAGTTATTTAGTATCCATAATCACTAGAAAATGTAATTCAAAAAAGAAAAAGAGAGCATGAACTAAAAAACAAAATCTAAACCTCAAAAAGAAAAAAAAATGGTAGATGTTAAAGAGAGAACTGAATTATAATTACAAATAACTAAATGGAAAGCAATTTTACAACTAATTTGGTAATCAGCTGATTGCCAACAACAACAACGACAATAACAACAACAATAATAACAACAACAACAACAATAATAATAATAATAACAACAACAACAACAATATATATCACAAGTTAACCTAGTTCTTAAATTAGAAATTAATTAAATAAATCTAATTATAAACTAATAATTTATTATAATTACATTACATTATTAAATTATAATTTGTTTAAATTAAATTAAAAAGATAATTTTAATTATTATATTAATAACGTTTAATTAATCTACGTTTATTATTGTTTTCTAAAAGTCTAAAAAAAATTTAAAAAACTAAAAGCTAGGAAAAAATGAGAATTATAAACATCATGGTATGAATAAATTTTCTTAAATCACAAATAAAGTCTATATCTTTTATCCAATTAATCATTAACGAAATAGATTTTTCATTGTCCATCAAAATATATTTAACAAATTCATTATATTGGCGACATATAAAACCCTTCAAGCAAAATCAAACGTTACAAAGTTATATCATTTTATTAGCTTTCAATGTGAAAATTTGGGAACCAAGTTCCCTTTTAATAGTACTTTACCAGAGTTAAACTCAGGATTCAATTGCAAGACAGTACTCAAAAGTTCGATGCTTAATGTATTAAATAATAAAAATAACACTTTCATTTTTTTCAATCACAACTCATATGATTAAATCCATCATAATAAACAAGAGATTCCAAGATATCACTAATCTTGAGAATATAATGAATATATTTGCTACAGTATCAAAATACAGAAACATTTGCCTTTTTTTTAAATTTTAGCTGTATGTCTATATCAAATTGATTGCATGTTCTATATTTGTTTTCTGCCAAAGCAATGCTGGGAAGCAAAAAGAGTGTTATATCACCTAAAACACTCATAACTTCATCTGTGCAAATTTCGTTACTAGTGCCATGGCCTCATCAACTTGAGCTGTGTCTGTTCCCTGAAATTGCATATCCATCATGTAAATATATTACTACTCAGAAACACATGGACTACCAAAGTCTGGAAAAATAATAGTTACATGGACGTGAATATATAGTTCAAGTTACTGCAGAAGGAACATGTCATAGGAACATAGATATGATTATGTGAAAATCTAGTTCAAGTTATTCCAGGAAAGTAACATTTATGCAGATCTCTTCATAGGTAAAGACCAAGTCAACCAGTACGCAAATGGTACATTAGGTTGGGTAAAATAGACTTAGGTCCAGTGCAAAAACTATTTACACACCAAAACACTGGCTAGCAATCATATGCTTGATAAACTCAAAACACACGGACATTACCAAATATACTCTCACTAAACTAGGGTCTTAAGAAACTTAATACTCGGGTCATGAGAGGCTCGACTCAACTGCAACTTTAATCCTTGCCAAAAAAAATTTTGTGTCAAATATATATAAAATTTGAAACATCTGAGCTAAACTTTTAACCAAGTAAAGGGAAAGATTGGTCTGACTCACTTTATAAATAAGATATGAATCCCTTTCCAACACTTCTACAATAAACAGGAGAAAAATACAAACCTGGCATGTCACAAGGCCTCCTTTTCCTTTGCCACACTTCCCTTTAAGAGGGCCTAAAGTAGTAAGTCAACCATTTAGAGACCTCAAACTGTTTGCCTTTTTCCAACTTCTCAGGCACTCCTGCACAAACCACAACCTTGTTGGTGTTTTCATCAATGCTAAAAACTATAACTGACATGCTCTATGCAGCAACTAATAGACTATCAAAAAAGTGTTCCCTACAATCATATGAGACAAGCTAGGTTTGAAGAATGATGTAAGAAACAACTAATCACCTTCTGCTCTATGATTTTCGAAACAGCCTCTCTAACTACTGTTGCATCTAAACCCACATCAACCCGAGATATGCAGAAACTCTTTCCATCTGAAGCAGCAAGTTCAGCCATTTTAGTGGCAACCTTTAAACCTTAACAGCCTTATGCATATTTTCTTTAGCAATCTTCTTTTGTGCTTTTCTCACTTGATTCTGTTGATGGAAACCTTTTTAGTATAATTCAAAATCAGGAACATTACACTCACAAAACTTTCGAAGGAGCAAAATCATGTTGCAATGCAATAGGTCACAAGGTGTCTCTTTCTTGACCAATCAAAATACCTAAGAACAACAATTTTATTCCTAATATCAGCTTTCCTGGCTGTTGGAATAGTTTCCCCATCCACACATCTTTTTAGTGATGCCACTTTATGTGAAATGAAAACATATCAAGATCAGAGATACAGTCACTTATAAAAGTATGGAAAGCAAATTTTCTCCTTTATTGAAAAGTCATATGAAGAAAATACCAAAAACCACATAATCACTATGTTTATAGCATCAATAAAGGGCACAGAGATCATAAAATTCATAATGATAAATTTCCTTTGCCACTTTAACTCCATTAAATAGTTCCACACTAAACAAAATGACGAGCAAATCTCAATACTTCCATATGTGAGTAGCTGAGGCAAAAAAAAAAAAACAACGTAGTTCAAGGAAAATAGAACCAAACATCTTGATATCTCCATCTACGTTACAGAGCTACAAGTTAAGATTAGCATAGGACTGGAAACAGAAATAATAATTAATTGAGCAAAGATTATGCGTAGCTAGGCTGAAACCCTATAATTACTACTTTTCAAATCACTTTTCTACATAATTGGTTAAAAGGACACAAGTGTTTCATTCATTAACCCCTCGTGCTAATTGCATAACAAACTCCAAGTGATTGCCCAAGTTCTACCCGAGAAGGAATCTTGAACAAATAGGGATCAAATTGAAGAGTGAAGGACAAAACTTCGGGAGAAATAGATGATGGTATGGAATAAAGTTAGAATACTAAAAAGTGTAACAAGCAAAAATCCTTCTTACATGCCAAATCTACTTTTAGACAAATCAAATTGAATGATAAATTTTCTCGTATCCAGAGATTAGTAACTTACAGACCTTTTCCAGCAGGCTTCCTTCCACTTTTAATGCCTCAGAAACTTCCATTTCAAGTGATTACGCCAATTCAATTGCCTCAAAAGCACAATCAGTTGTGACAGCAGTTATTTTACGAACCCCTTTTGCAATTCCTTCCTAAAGAGCAAATGCCTTTGTTTCCCATGTATTTGTTAGATGTGTACCTAATATTCATAAGAAATCAGTCGTTAGAAATCAGTCTCCTAAACAAAAAGGGGAAAGTACGTAACTAACATACATCGAAATCTGGTTGGGGGGAGAGCGCGGGATTAGATTAGCGAGGGGGGTTTGGTTGGGCAACTTCAGTCGGTGTTAGCACCTGCAACAGCATCTATTGAGCCACTTGTACAGGTACGAATGTGTTATATGACGAGACAATATCACCACGCGTCATGGGTTTCAACCTAAAACGTCCCTCTCTTTTTCGATATGAGCCACGAGAATTGCCATTCCTTAGCTTCAGTTACCAACATTTCTCTGTCTTCATTAAAGTTTCCTTCCTATATCCCTTACCAAATCAAACAAAAATACCAGGAAAACTCAAGGTGAAAAGAGAAAAAACCTGAACGCTTAAGGAGTTTGTAGTTGGACTTGGTAGAATCCAAGAAAGAGATGGATTTGAGTTCAGGCGGAGACAACAAGTTAAATGCCATATCTAACCAAAATTTGCAGGAAAAGGGTAAGCACTAAGGATTAACGTTGGATTGCTATATGTGGCCTCGGAGTCTGTTTGACGGAAGCGTGGATGATCTGGTAGATGTGAGAGATGCAAGGAAAGAGCGAAGAAATGAGACGATAATGAAGAGGGCAAATTCAACATAAAAAAAAACTTCAGCTGATTGCAGTTAAATGCTCCTCTAGAGGAGCTTATCTAAAATTAGCTGGTTGGGTTGAATCAACCAACCTAACCAGCTAATAACCAAACATTTGAAATAGCTTTTTCATAGAGTCAATAAGCTGAAATAGGTCAACCAGCTAAAAAAGAGCTTATTAGCTCTTTACTAAACAAGTCCTATACCCTATAGGTAATTGATTGGTTTTAGTTTAATGAAAAAATAATTTAAAAAATATATATATAAAAATAAAAAGTCCATAGGATAATTATACATTGTAAATGAAATTATGATGGGATTATAATTATAAGAATTATATTATATTTATGTATTATCTCTAAATTGTTTCTACTCATTATTCTATTAAGACTACACATTAATAGAACGTAAAAAGATAAGTACACATTATATTTTTCTTTATTGAAGAAGTAGTCAATCTCATATGCTAAAGTACAGAAACACTTAAACAAATGTGTGAGTACATGTTAGCGAACAAGTTCACTGAACTGACCCCATATGAGAAATCAATTTGAAACATTACTTGCATATGTGTGAAATTTTTTTTGTGATGATTGTATAAGTAGTCATTTGACATGAGATCTGCAAAGTTATCTTATTTAGGGATTGTTATATTTTGATGTTAATTATGACCTATTCTAGTCAAGGATAGTGTAGTCAGTAATCACTGGATGTGGCATGAACTACATAGGAGTAATTAAGTAAACAATATATAATTCATCACCTTAAAGTAATTAGGAAGATGTTACGTTGTTCTCGATTAGTAACGATTTGACAAATATTTAGCCAAGGTATAATGACACTTTGTAAATAGTTTACAAATTTCAGAATCAATAGCTAATGGTGAAGAATTAATATGATTGGACTAAAAATAAACTTTAATTTCATACTCTATGTTTAATTGACATATTATATGATTAAATGATTGAATTATATAAAAAATTATGCACAAAAAAATTAGTCAAAATCACTTTGACATTCCTAAATATTTGAGTGGTCATAATATGTTACTAGATGCTAATTTTGATCTATAGATATAAATTATTTAATTAGAGAATTCAAGATAAATATGATTTAGGATTGGAATTTATATCCATTGCTAATATATTTGGGAATTTAATGGGTCACATATAAAGAGTATGTTGAAGAAAGAAAAGATATTTTAACTATGTTAGACTTAATCGTAAAGTTTGAAAAA
>JAOQMP010000005.1:34102802-34113696 GCA_027563575.1 Erythroxylum pedicellare
CTTGTCAAAAAACAAATCTCAGAATAAGCCAAAATAATCATGTGTGCCACCACTAGTCGGCCAAACTAGTGTGGACACCCACAGATTCCCAATATTGGCTTGACTTTCATCCGTGGTGAGTTCGAGCTATAGTCGACAAGAGCATCATGACCCTAGGTGATGACCTCGTTGGTGTCCAGACCCTAGGTGTGGAATTACCCACAAGTCCCATAGAAAGGTGTCAATATAGGAATCGACTTGTATGTACTAGCATCAAAGGTACGGGGGTCTCTTAATCTATTGTACCCAGCGCACGATTGGCCAATCATCACCTCACCAATCACAAAAATCATATACAAATATTAAGTACAAAAATCAAGTAAGGCACCATGCTTTTATTTATCGATCCAACTGATAAAATGAAACCTTGCTATGGCTCGAAGCCAAAAGAGAACACATAAACGTAGCATACATGACTCGAATATGCATATGTAAGTTCCAAAATATTATTTCATGTAGTAAAAGTCATCTTTTGCACTCTAAATGCAAAGTTGTTCAAAAATGTAGTTTCATAAAATTAAAACATTGTCCTTTACACTTCAAGTGCAGGTTTGTTGAAAATAATATCATTTCTCAAAATATGTAATGAAAACATCAATTTCAAAACAATGTCGTTTATTAAATACACAAGTATATTAGCATCTATTTGAGATTCCATTCTACTATGCATCACCTAGGTTCAAAATTCACATACAAGTCATCATGTATATCTTAGGATGATCTAATCCCATTTGAGATATATGGTTTCCCCTAGTCACCTCAAAAGAAGGTGTACACTCCCTTAAATTCAACAATTATCGGTACAAGCTCCTTGATTCATAGCTCTTGAGCCTTTATACATAAAAATATACAATGCGTTTACTACTCACACATATATCTCATATTTATATGTCATCACATAAGTATATAAAACACAATATCACTATATTTAAGCTATAAGATTCGAACATTACTTATCAATTTAAGCAAAATTCAAGTTTACTCTAAGTAAACATGAATATTGTTTTCCGATGTTTATCATTTTGAACCCTTAAATCCTAAGCCAAGTTCACTTAGACATTTTATCAAATACCTAATGTGCATGACTTTCAAGTCATATTTTCAAGACTTTATCATAGTAATTCATTCTCCTATCTTCTTATATAACAAACACTTCCAAATGACAAAACATTTCACCACTCCATTCAATCTGATTCCCTTCATTTAGGCCATATTCATTATAATTATACAAGTCATTACATTAATCCATTCCTTCTCCCATCATTTCGACCAAGCCTTATCCAACATACATCTTCTTCATTTTTCATCATCAATTCACATTATGCATGTACAATTAACACCATAGAATTCATTTAAATCATCAATTTTAAAAGATATTCAAAAATTCACAAACTTTCACCAAAGATAGGGCGTTTCGGTTTTGACATAAGGGGACTTCCCCATGAATCATTTCATTCATCTAAACCATGTTTCATGTATATTCACGCATGGAGAACAACACATCTTAACACCAAACTCAAAATCATAATGTAGAGAAAGATGAGACAAAACTTACCTAAACCTTCCTTTAGTGGTATCTTACAATCCTTTGAGAATTTCTCAAATATAATGATATATTCGAGTTCCTTGATCCCAAATTAGCTTAGAACATCTTAATTTGGGTTGGAGAATTAAAAAAGGGTAGGATTTTAGTTATAGCCAAAAATGGGTTCTTTTCCTTCTCTCTTTCCCTTTCTGCTAAGTAAAACAAAATGTTTTAAGTCTTAATGGTGGGGTGCACGGCCATACATGAAGAAGGGTCTAAAATATTGACTCTTCCTTGACCAAAATATGGTGAAATTACCTTTTTGCCCTTAGGTTATGTGAAATTACCATTTTATCCTCCAAACTTTTCCTAAATTTATATTGAAGCCCAAAATTTGGGAATCACCAAAAATTTTATTTTTATTTTGGTCCCAAATTTTTTAAAATAATAATTAATCCCCTTAAATTTATAAAATTACATATTGATCCTCCAAGAATTGAAAATTTACTTTTAAGTCCTTTGACTTTTAACAATTGGCAAATAAGCCCTTATATACATCATCTTTTCCAATTAAGCTTTCTAGTATCCAGTAAGTCTATAAATCATGATTAATCACCTATAAGGCATGAGAACACATTTAACTCAGCCATCGTGGTCATATCCATCCAATGGACTTGGTTTTACACACTTAGAAGCTTATATGTTAGAAATCTTCAAGATTTTGCATATAGATGAACTCTAAGTTCATGTAAGGGCAATTAACATTATAAGTCACTGACATATATACACAAAAGGATTTAAATACATCTTTAAACTTACATACAACTATGTATATATTAATATACAGTAGCATCTCCAAGTACAGAACAATACAAAAGGGCTTAGAGAGTCGGGGATTACACTTATGTTCCTTAGCTTGTATTGGTCACTTCAGGAAGGGATTGCTTTAACCTATTTGTTATTATTTTGGAGATGATTTTATAGATAACCTTATAGCGAGAAATTAGTCTATAGTCATTAAAACTTATTGGATTATAGGATTTTTGGTATTAAGAAAATATATGTTTTATTGAATTCAGTCAGTAACCTGTCACTTTTGAAGATTCCTACATTGCTTGTACAATTGTAGGACTAGTCAGGTTACATTTGTTTTACAATAACCTAGCATTGAAGCCATTTGGTCCTTGGGCCTTGTTTGGATGGAAAGAGAAAAGAACTATGTTGATTTCCTCATTGATGACTTCTATATGCAGCATTGAGTAATGACTTTGTGATATAGTTCCTTGCATAATTCTTAGAAGATCATTAGGAAACTCATATGTATTACAGTAGGTACCATTGATTCCGAAATGATTTCTAGCAAGCTCCTTAAGTTCATTATATCCTTGAACAAGATTCCTATAAGGATCAATGAGAAACAAATTTATTCCTATTTCTCCTCCCCTAGATTACATTGTAGAAATATTTGGTGTTTCTATCCCCTTCATAAAGCTATTGTATTCTAGAATTTTTCTTTGAGAGTTATAAGCTTTAAGAGCTTCAAAGTATTTCTTCAATTTAGCCTTTTCTCTGTCCTTCAGAGTTTTATTTTTTGAAGAGTAAGATAAATCCCTCTAAGCTTCTGTAGGATTCTTTAGAGCTATCCTTTTATCTAGTTACATTGGATTAGCATTGTGTTTCAGTAGGGAGATATATTCTTTTTTAATGGATATCAACATTCCCTTATGTTGAAAAGATTTGGAGCCATAATTTATGTAATACCCTACCTGCTAAAATTGTTAAGAGATTAAACTGTTAGATTGAGTCACATGAGTTATTTTATTTAAGAATTTACGAGGTGCAATTCATTCACATGCATAATATTATGAATCATGATTTAGAAAACATTGCAAGATAGTATATGTACTCAATTGACATATTCCGAGGTATGGAACGAAAATGAATGTGTTACGAATGTACATTCCTAATGTTTTGCATTTTGATTTACCAATAACATGAATTGATGGATTATAATTAGTAAATTGGGAATTTATTGATACAATTGAGAAGTTGATGAGGTGAGATGTGCATCTAGTTTAAGAAAAATGATAAAGAGCAAGAGAAATTTATACATTGGAATTTAGGTTGTTTAGGTCTATGAAATGGTGACGTGGCATTGGGAATAAATGACAAATGGCTCAGTTGATGGATGGCAAGTGGCTTGATTATAATTATGACAAGTGGTCTTTTAATTTTATGACAAATGGCACTTTAGACTTGTGACATGTGGAGCAATATAATGGTGACAGGTGTAGCTTTACAAATGGTGTCATATACAGCCTTACAATTGGTGACATGTGTAGTCTTACAATTGGTGACATGTGTGGCCTTACAAGTAGTGACATATGGAGGATTAAAATGAGTGACATATAGAGCCTAAATTAAGTGACATAAGGACAAATAAAATAGTAATATATGGACTAACAAAAGGATAACATATGTACCAATAGAATGGTGACACATAGACGGAATGGTGACACATGGATTAGTTTGACCTTCTTAAATTTTCTTAAGAAAATGGATGAAAAGGCAATAGAAGTTAGAGAAAAGATCTTCCATAAGGTTAGAAGAGGGAGAAAAATGAAAATGAGAAGAGAAGGAGAGAAAAAGGGGAAGAGAAGAGAAGGAAAGAAATTATCAAGGTAAGTTGAAATTCTGGTTTCAATTTCATCTTTCTCTTTCGATCTAACTTTCATATTCTTAGAGAACGAATTTGAATAAACTCGAAGAATGAAAGTTGTAGATATAGGTCTTAACTTGACCCATTGAAAGTGCCTGACAAAATAGTGACTAGAGCTCGAGTTATGCTTGTTTTCCTAATACTGCCTATGATAGACCCCTCTGTAAGAACCTTGTATTATTTCCTGATGTTTTAGGATCTTAGAGTCTAAATTAGTGAAAGTATAAAACATGAAAAATGATTATTGATATCTTGTTAATGCTTCTGTGAAACGGTTTTGTTAGGAGATGTATTAAGAATGATTTATTGTGGGTTGAGTATTAGTTGCTAGTCTATTTCTTACTAGAAGTAAGATAGAATTTGGATGGAGATTATATTTTAAAGGGATATGATGTTTGTGTAATTTTTAGATATATTAGGACTAATGGAAGCCTAGTTTTATGGGGCATAAGAATCATGAAATTTGGATCTTTTTGAAGAGAGTTATGATTAAAAGAAGATAGCTTGTTCATAAAGGAGTGTTAGGAAAAAAGAATGTAAACATTGAACATAAGGTTAGGTTAGCTTGATGGTTAAAGAGTCATTGAGCTGAATTAGTAAGTGAATTATTAACCTATTAACATATGTTAGAATAACATTTATGATGATTGATTAGGGATGAATTTGGTTGTGGCAGTGTTTGACTATAAGATGAATGTTTGAGTAGTAAATACATTGTATTTTTGTATTTATAAAGGCTCAAGAGCTATGGATCAAGGAGCTCGTACTAAGAATTGTTGAAGTCAATGGAGTGAACACTTTCTTTTGAGGTGAGTTGGGGAAATCATATCTCTCAAATGGGATTATAACATCCTAAGGAATGTATGATGACTTGTTTGTGAATGTTGAACCTAGGTAATTCATAGTATAATTGAATCTCAAATAGATGCTAGTATACATGTGTATTTAATAAACGACATTGTTTTGAAAATGATGTTTTTATTACTTATTTTGAGAAATCATATTGTTTTTAAAAAAGCTATACTTAAGGTGCAAAGGACAATGTTTTATTTTCTGAAACTACATTTTTGAACAACTTTGCACTTGGAGTAAAAAAGATGACTTTTATTGCATCAAATAATGTTTGGAGTTTACATATGTATAATCGAGTTATGTATGCTACGTTTATTTGTTCTCTTTTGACTTAGAGCTATGGCAAGGTTTCATTTTATTGGATAGACTAATAAATAAAGGCATAGTGGCTTACTTGATTTTAGTACTTAATATTTGCATATTATTTTTTGTGATTGGTGAGGTAATAATTGGCCAATTGTATGCTAGGCACAACAAATTAAGTGACCCCTGTACCCTTAACACTGGTAGATAAACGTCAAGTCCTTGTATTGACACCTTTCTATAAGACTTGCAGGTGATTCCACACCTAAAGTTTGGACACCGACGAAGCCATCACCAAGGGTCATGACACTCTTTTTGACTATATTCTGGACTTACCACCAATGAAAGTCTAGCTAACACCTAGAATCGGTAAGTGTCCATACTAGTTTGGTCAACTAGTGGTGACACACATGATTGTTTTGGCTTATTTTGAGATTTATTTTATGACTAGATTTGATTTATACATTTGATGTTTTTCTGCTTTTATGTACTGAAACTAGAACCTATGTTCATCAAATGAGTGATATACAGGCTAGGCCTATATGATTCCTAACTAGCATACATTGAGTCATAGGCTAAGCCTATGTGTTTCTATGTCATGTATGTTCACTTCGTAGGTTATTTATACCGTCTTGGTGTGTATGGATTTCTATTTACAATATATGTTTTTCTTGCTCACTAAGTACATAGTGTACTCATCCCCTCCGCTTTCCAACCATATAGGTTAATTTAGTGAGCTTGAAGCTCTGTGTGGATCGTGCGGTCTTTTGATACATTTGGGGCATTACCGCTTATGGGTAGTCTCTATTTTGTACTTTTGATGCTTAGTAGCTTATGAACTATTTTTATTACTTTGGTTATGTTGATATGCTTTATGATTTTATAAATTAACTCTTAACTGTCTTGTAGTTGTAAAAGACCTTGTGTATGAACCTTTGGTACTATTGTTGAGATTGCTTTAATTCGACTTAAAAGTCCTAAAGTTGTGGTAGAATTTTAATATGAATATAGAAGTGCATTTAAAACTATTTACAGATGTTTTGATTGAGTTTGGGATTTTTAAAATACAGTCTTTTTGCTACCCAAATGTTTTCAAAAAGGTATTCAGTTAGCCTTGCATAGATGGATTAAGGTTACCGTGAGTGTCCTTATCCTGGGTATATGATGGTTGTCATGTGTCCGATGTGGTACCAGGTCGTGACAATTTATCTTCTCCGTAGCCCCATAAGTGATTAAGATAAGTTGAGGATGCTTCAATAGTGAATTGAAAATTCTGAAAGGGGATTTCTTCTTAGCGGGCTTACTATGAATGTTAAAACTAATAGGAGTATGATCAGAAAATAATGGTGCCTCAAAAGTGGCAAAGCTCTCCCTTAAATGTGCTTACTATAAGCTGTTTATTAAATACCTATCAAGTTTTCTCTATAAGAATCTATCTCCATTCTGATAGTTCTCTAATTCAACAAAGCTTCATAGAACTTGAGATCCACTAAACCCATGGAAGAAGTCAGATTGGTTAATTATTTTACATCACAGTGTGAAGTACACTCACCCCTATTCGATTTACAGTGTGAGAGTATACAATTGAATTCTTGACCTATCATCCAAGGAATTGTCATACAACCCTCAATCTTCTCCAAATCTTTCCACAAGCTAACTCTTTAGTATTCCTAATTAACAACATATATTATGAAGATGGATAAATGATCAGTATTAGCTTTAAGCATGGATTCACAGTGAATAAGTTAATTAAAGAAAAACTAGGTGGATAAGTAAAAGTGAGCAGGGTTAAAAGTGATAATAACTCCACCAATAGGATGCTTAAAGTGTTTACTTAGAGTGGCCCAATTTGTTTGCAAGAATTTTAGGCCTCTCAAGAAATTTCATTCCTTTATTTTGCTTTAAATGATACCGATATAATAAGGTTTCTTAATACCCAAGAAGATTTTAAAGCTAGTTGTTTACTTGGACAATTAAATCCATGAACATTCCACAAAATGCATACCATTAGGAGTTTTTGAAGTTGGTTGTCCTCCTCCTTGATTTGCGAATGCTAGTCCCTAGTTCCATCTACCTCAATCTAATCATTTGCCTTTGGAATGATTCTCATCTTTTTTAGTTTCAATTGTCATCTTCCATATAGGTACCTTATTACTAACTTTTGACATCTTAGGTTGAATTACCTCATTCTTTTTAAGCTCCCCAGTCTTAGCAGGTTTCTCTTCTAGTAAAGAGTCTCCATATTTATATGCTGACTAACAGAAGTGTTGTAAAACTAGTTCTTAACATATTGCTTTTCTATTATTTTCGGCTCAATGTTACCTAGATTGTTTGTTGTAGTATCATTGGAATTACTTTTTCCTTAATTTACTCCACCTTTGTGTTTGGTTTTTTTGCTTCATTTTTCTTAGGCATCCAAATTTTAATGGTGTCTTTCAGTTGAGGTCTCCATCTATATAATAACGTTCGCCTATCCTTAACTTCCCAATGCCATTGAGTTTCATAATTGGTATATATTTAGACAACTCCTTTTTAGCATCAACTTTTATATAGACCCTTATAAATCCTACCTTTTTTAGATTAGTTATATTGTCATCTAAGGAGTGTACCTAGGTAGCTAGCAAGGTAATTAGATCCTTAGAGGACCAATATTCTAGAGGAATGTGATGGAACTTAACCCATATGGGTAAGGATTTCATCTTAGATCTTTTCAATTTGAATTATATTTCTTGTTTCCTTTAGAAAATAGGTTTACCTTATATATTCGAGGGAACCAAACACATAATCTTTTATGCCATTTCTTTAAAGAAAAAAAATAAGAAAATGAAGAGTTCATCTTCAATGATCATAGTATTTTCTAGTTCCCATCTCTTCCAGTTCAGGTTTTCCCTTTGTTGGACACTTAGAAAAGCCAATCTCTTAGTTAGGAAGTAACCAGCCAAGGCAGCTTTCCACTTGGTCTCTCCCTTTATCAAAACATCATTATGAGGAGCTACAATTCCTTCCTTATTTTGCAAAATAAAGTGCAAATTGCCAAAGGTTTTTGGATCTCCTACAGTTGTTCTCTAAGATGGTTTTTTGATTGATAGGTTTTATCAATATTAAATATATTACAAGTGCATGGTATAGCTGTAGCAAGTACAGACAAGTATAAGTTTATATTATCTAACTTAATAATCAAATTATGGATTAATTAAAAATTTAACTAAAGAAATAAATTAAGAATTAAAATAGTGAATAAAATAAGGAAAATATTAAGAATAATCAATTTCAAATAATAGTGTCTAAGTAATGAATCCCCTAAGAATACTTAATTATTCACCTTTTACTGTGCAATTATATTATTGATTATTTAACCATGAAAATTCCTATCTTATGTTAATATCTTTCTTAAGAATGTTGAAAACTAATCCATCAGTTGAATAATAGAAATCTTTCTATTTAATACCCCCATTGCATTACCGATTTGTGAATTTCATTATTAGGTTTGACCCTAATCTATAGGATTTATATCAACCTATGTCTAAGTTTGAATGTAAATCTTTCCAATTATGGTAGATCTATTCATACAAGAGGATTTCTCAATCTCAATTATGTGAAATCATATCATGCACTAATATTCTAGATATATTAAAACAAGAATAAAAAGCATAATTGAATCACAACAAATTAATCAATAAAATTGCATTAAATAAAAGTTTAAATCATATTGTTATCATAACTCAGGGTTCATCACACCTAGACACTAAAAAACTTAGCTCCTATCTATAGAAAACAAAATCAATGACAAATATGCAGAAAAAAACTAGAAAACAAAGAAATCATAATTCTAAATCTTCCTTTTTCATCTAATGAATCTTCTTTTAAGCTTGGATTGGGTGAACCCCTTTATCATATCTCTTGATGTTATCTTCGTGTTTTCCTCATCCCTTAATGTGGCATCAACCTCTTACTAGGTGATTGCAAAAACTTGAGCCTGTGTGTAGGGTCTACTTGTCTGTCCTGTAGACGCTACTCTCTTGCCTTCTAAAACTTTACCTAATGCAATAAAACTCGACCCTCTAGTCTGAGAACCCCAACCACCCTATCTATCACCCCCACTAACTTGTGGTTGTGCTAAAGATCTAGCTATTGACCTCTCCATGGTGACTAAGTGTGACCAATCTTTGATAAAGTGGCCCTCTTAACCACAGTTAAAGTAACTCATCTTATTCATCTGAAACTCATCCAAATGCCTTCTACCCTAAGTAGCACACTCTGGAACTAGGGTCCTAGTGTTATAGGAGTCTCTAGCCTAGTGGGTGACCCAAAGGATTCTTAGATTGATGATCCTCCTTTGCTTAACCTCCTGCCACTAGCCTATCTTGATTTATTTTTCTTTGCTAGACCCTAGGATGAAATAGCTAATGCACTACGCTTCTGTTCTAATCTTGCATTTTAAGTGATTACTGTTACATTTCTCTCCACTTTTATTACAGCTTCAGCTAATTCCCTATATTGTTTTTGTGAAGCTAAAGACTGATGGATCTGTAATATAGGACTTAAGCCTGCAGCAAACTTCTTGCACTTTTATTCCTTACTGTTAGAAATAAACGAAACATTTCTGATAAGTTACAAAAATTTCTTCTCATAATTTTTCACTGCCATTAAAACCTGCTCTAGACAGAAGAATTCATCTACCATAGCATCTTTATAACTCTGTGGGTAGAATCTATCTATGAACTCTCTCTAAAATTCTACCTATAATACGCATCCGGATTTCATCTCTCAATGGCTTCCCACTAATCTTGAGGAGAAAGATGAAGGATACAACTCTCTACTCATCAATGCATCCCACATTCTATATATCTTCGTAACCCGATCTAAACATATGAGTGCACTTTCGGGATCTCCACTTTCATCAAAAGTCTTCACACCCAATTTACAGGTGCTCTTAATCAAACATCAAGAGGTTTCCAAATTCTTGCATGTTTGTCGCATCATCGCATTAAGCCATCTATTCTTCATTAAAACTCACCCCGACCGGTTATGCCAGCCCTGATGATTCAGAATATGGTTGGTTCATCAAAGCACTCACTAATCTTGGCATGTGATTATCCTCTTGTTGGAATGAGTATCCTAAGACATCCATAGCCTTGTCTATGCATCATGCTATGTATTCGACAAAAATAAAAATATATTAAACTTTCAATCTTTGAAACCATTAATCACAACATTTTATTAGTCACATCGCTTTTAACATAACGTAAAAACATTTTGTAAATTCAATAAACAAAATGGAGGTAGTCTATTTTTAAACAAACCTCAGGCTCTGAGAATAACACTAACAGGCTTCTATCCTAAAATGGCTAGGCAACCTGCCTTGTAACATCCCATCATTGATGGGAAGGGTAAAATAGTAAATTGGAACGGGTTATGAGTGTGTAAACTCATCTCGGCACGAGCATGCATGTTAT
>JAOQMP010000005.1:34119838-34131942 GCA_027563575.1 Erythroxylum pedicellare
AAGGAGAGGTTTCCCGAGCTTGGCTTGGTTAGAGAAGATTGCACTGAAATGAGTTGGCAAGAATCTAACCTCTTCTTGACTGGCTTTCCAGCCAATTCATCATTGCAGCTTTTGCGTAGTCGTACCATTTTTCAAAGAAGAACAAAGTCGAAATCTGACTACGTTAAGGAGCCAATCCCTGAGGCTGTACTGGAGAAGCTGTGGAAAATGTTCTACCAGGTGGAGGTAGGATTACTTTATCTGGAACCCTATGGAGGAGTAATGAATCGGATTCCAGAGTCCAGCATTCCATATTCACACAGAGCTGGGATTTTGTACCAGATTGGCTACTTCACGTTCTGGGATGAAGATAGCTCCACTGTAGCTAACAAACATATAAACTGGATGAGAAAGGTTTACAGATACATGGGTCCATATGTTTCCAAGAATCCTCGCTCGGCATACATAAACTATCGTGATCTTGACATTGGAGTTAACAACTTATATAACACCGGTTACGAGAAAGCAAGCATCTGGGGCAGGAAATATTTCGGCGACAATTTCGACAGACTGGTGAGGGTGAAAACTAAAGTCGATCCTTCTAATTTCTTCAGGAATGAGCAAAGTGTACCCCCTGCTCTCTCCTAAGTTGGTGAAGAAATAATAGGGATTACTTATTATGTAATGCAGTGATGATTCTTGCAGTGATGATTCTAGTAATAATAGGGATTATTTATTATGCAATGCAGTGATGATTCTACTGCCCCCGTGTCTGTTTGTGAAATTTGGGTATAACCCTCTTTTTTGTTAGGCTTATAATAGGAGAATTTTGTTAAGAATAACTTTTATAAGAAATTAGTTGATTATTTGATTATTATTTAAAAAATAATTTTTAAAAAAAGCTTCATACAATAGACTGTTTGGTAACATAAAAATAAAAAGTATTTTTAATTTTAATAATATTTTATTTTGTAATAAAAATTATTTATGCATATAAATATTATTTAAAGTATATTAATTATTATATAATTTCAAACCATACGAAACATAAATGAAAATATATCTAACCAAATCTTTTATATGAATTATAACATAAGTAAAACTAATATAAAAAATAAATATTAAAACATATAAAAAAGTTAAATAATATTATATAAATTTCAAAGTAAACGTAAAATGAATTTGTGGGTATTGTAAAACTTATGTGTAAAACATAAGGACAAAATGGACTAAAAAATAGGCTCATTAATTTATCTAAAAAATCTACCTGAAAATGTGCTTTTTTGAGAAGCTCTAAATTTGAGCTTCTTAAAAAAGTTATATTTTGGCTACAAAAAAAGTTATAACTATTAAAGAAGAGATTTTGTATTTTACAGCAAAACACTCATTTTTCTTAAACAAAGGCTTTTATAGTGGAGAAAAGTACTTATTGACCTTCCAAAAGCTCATCCAAACACGTACTAAGAATATGTATATAAAATAGTAAGTGGAAGTCAAGTCGCTATAAAATATATAATAAATTAAAATTTTTAAATAATAATAATTAATAAATGATTAGTAAATTTTTTAATTAAATTTAGTAAAAGCATAGCTATTTAATTGTTAAAAACTTTTTATTTGATGTAAATAAATTAGATTTATATGGGAATTATATAACGCTTACTAATAATTGAAATTAATGAAATTAATCTTTTATATTTTTAGATCCTTATTATGACTTTTTAAATTTTCACAAAAATCTTATATAGTTCTAGGGTTTTTCATTTTAATTTTAACTTTTGATTATTACTACAAAATTAAATATAGTTTTAAAGAAAAAGTTAATTTGTTCAAATTTGAGACTACTAAAATCTATTAGGCTCAAATTAACTTAATCAATTAAGATAAAATAATATTTTATTCTAAATTAAAATAAATTTTCATTGAGCTAAAGTTTTTAAATCAAAATTTAACTGATTTATCATATTAAAAATATAAATTAAGATTGTTAAACATAAGATTTCTTGCACAATAATGCCAATTGATGTGAGAAATAAATTATATTTAATAAAATATAAATAATATCAATTAAATTAAAAATTTTAATGTATATGAATGTAATTTATTATTAATTGACATAAATTTCAAGATGAAGTAGATTTATGTCAAATAATATTTAAATAAATAAATTTCTTTATTATTATTATAAAAACATAATAGTATAATTTATTTAAAAAAATTTCATTTGACATAAATGAATATTGAAGTGCAAATGGTTTGAGCTTTCTTGCTAGCTTCATTGGCAAGCCAATCTGTATAGATGAGGTTACTTCACTAAAGAAGAGAGTCGTGTATGCCAAGATATGCGTAAACGTGGATGTTACTAAGGACCTTTTAGAAGAAATTCCTTAACTAAGATTTGGGGAGGGGGACCAATTAATGCATGATTGTATTACAGTCTCCTACTAATAGTTATCTTCTTTAAGTATATAAAGTATATATATACTAAGGACGAACAGGATGGACGGCTACGAAATCTATCCCATTTGTCCATTTAATCTGACGGTTGGATTCTTCCCCTTTGCTCATGCCTTCAAATTAAATGGTCACAGCTGTCATTCATTCATTAGTAGGATATTTTTTTATGTAATTAATTATTTGTTTTGTTTGTTTTGATTTATTAATTTTTCTTTGTTAAAATATAGTTACTTGATTAAGTTGTTAATATTAATATTTGGTGTATTTATACATATATATGTATGTATGTAGTCACACTCGTGAAAGTGTATGAAATATGCTCAGTGCATGTTCCTGACAACTCCGGGTTTTTTTTCATTATCCTCATCACATAATCAATCCTATCTTAAAACTCACTTAAGTATAATTTGTAATTAGGTTTATACCTCAATAAAACCATTGAAATCATAATTCATCACACATTGAATCACTTTCGTATTTTTTCAAATACTGAATTTCGAGTCTACTGTTCTTGATCATTTATTACAATGAAAATAAAGAAATTTGACAATGCTCTCATCTAGAAGAGTGTTCCCTTATCTCTTAAGTTTCTATTGGCACCAAAATCATTCAATTTGGTTCAGAAATCTGAAAGCTATACTTGTAACATTTTCGGATTGTTCTTATTCTGAAACAATATACTATACTCAACTTCCATCCAGAAATTGAATATCTTAGAGACTAAATTACAATTCAACTTCTTTAGATGATTTGTAGTCCTATGTCTCTAGTTTACTCCAAGTTACAAATCATCTCATTCTAATGTCTAGAGAAGAAGCTATGGTTAAAAAAAGCAAGACTGTTCAGGTTGCACAATGCTCTCAGGTGCACTGGACTATTAGAGAGCACTGTGTCATGATGTGACAAATAAAGATTAGTCTACCAATTAACACTCATAGGTGTGAGGAAGAAAAGTCACAGGTGTGAGAGAGTCACGCCTGTGTGTTAATGGGTATTTTATATTAATTTTAGATACATAATTTGCTAAGCTCTTGTCCATTTAATGTTTAAATTGAACTAATTAAGAGTTATTTGTTTTAATTTTAGGTATACACTAGATTTGGAACCTTTCATGTACACTCTCCCGCCTATGCAAGACATGGACATTCATTTAAATGTGAGCTATAGTAAAAGGTGGGCTGAAGCAATGTGAGTGTAGTGTGTGACATGAAGAGGGGTTGGAAAAATAAAGAGGTGTGTTACAGTTACATGTGAGTGAGTGGTGTGTGATGTTCGGTTGAAAGAAGAGAAAAATGTGAGCTGAAAACTGTGGGGCTTAATTAAAAAGAATTGTACAACAACTAAATGGAGAAAAAAGAAGATGGTTGCGGCAAGAAAGTTGAAAAGAGGGTTACGCGTGAATGGGGGGCGTGGAAATTGAATGGAGAAAAAACAAAATAATATAGCTGGCGGTGGCGCAGATAGTGAAGAAAAAAAATGTGACTATAGGCGTGAATGAGGGAGACACCAAAAACGTTGGCAGCTTGTGGTATAGAAAAGAAATGTAGGCAGTTGGTGGTAAGAAGACAATGAAGCAGCTAGTGGGTGTGAAAATAAAATAACGAAGCCAGCAACTGTGCATTAAGTAGAGGTGGCAAGGAAAGAGAGTATTCCATCACTCATGCTACACCACTCAACACTCTCCTCTAATAACGTTCTAGTAGGTGGCTTGAGAATTGAAGCAATTACGTTGAGGTGGCAAGGAAAGACTCACTCACTCATAGCCCTCATGCAATAAATATTCTCCACTTACACATGAACGTGACAGCTGATGCATGAAAAAAGGATTATGCGTGAGTTGAGGGAGAAGAAACAACGTTGCACATGGTGGCTTAGGAGATAAAACACGTTGCAGCTATGGAGACCAAAGCACGTTGACAGTTAGGAGACTCTCCACTCACACACGTTGAGGCAAGAAGCTGGTGGCTTAGGAGATTAACGTAGCAGCTGGTGGAGACACCAAAACATTGTAGGAGGTGGCAAGGAAGGAAGTAGCTACGTTGAGGTGCTAGTGGAGATAATAACCTAACAGCTGGTGGCAAAGAAGGAGAGCAACGTAGCAGCCCCACTCTATCAATACACACTCCATTCCATTCACGCAAGCATGGAAAGAAGACAACAACTTGGTCAAGGCTTTTCAATCCTAGTTGTTACTGAGATTTAATATATTTTTATTCCTTATTTATTTTAATTTTGTGATTTTAATCAATGTAACCATATATTATGACCATGATTTATGTTACATTGATGAATATGAGTGAGTAAGTTTTTCTTTTCGGTTAAGGTTAAGATTGATATTGGATTAGGATAATTTTGTGGTATTGATTTTTACTTGATTGAATGCATATTTAGTCCTAATTTAGCTTGATCAGCTAGCTTAAGACCTTAGATGATTGAATGCCATAACCAATGGGATTTAATTTGTCAGAAAATTAATTAGGCGATATACTTGAGAGTAAAGTGTAGACCAACCTTAAGATCTTGTGTGAGGATACCTAGGATTAACGAAGTTAGTTTTAGGCTTCTTGTATTGAACGCCTTTTATTTCAAATTATCTATGAACCAAGTGGGTAACTCGAATTTAAAAGAGAAGGGAATTCCTATGAACATTGGGTTCAACTTACTTAAGTGAAGTATTTCCTAGATCAATCCGCCATTACAATTCTTAGTGTCCAATCCAATTGAAATCTAATACCTTAACCGATTTCTGTCATTTGATTAAATCTAGTCCTTTTAATTCATACCTTGCATTTTTCATTTTTCCTTGATTTGCTTACTTTATTTTATTTATTTTCAAATCAATCAATTCTTGATCATCCGAGTAATTTTTCATCATTTAATTTAATTGTATTGCATGTTGAAATTCTCCTGGGTACGACATCCGGTTCTTATCATTTTATATTAATTATTGACGGGGTGCGCTTGCCTCTAATTGGTCTAGATAGAATTCAATTTATATAAATTTTTATTTGGACCAAAACACACTATTATTTATTGTTGTAAACTTCTTATACAATATAGCCCACTATAAAATTCTTTGCATTATGGTACGACTAGTTATGAAGATGATTCTAGTTCTTTTACTCATAATAGGTTAACCACGATAAACTAGTAATTACGAAGCTAGTTTTTCATTACTTACCCGTAACAATTTTGGCTAGCAATTTACATACTTTGTACATGTAGAGGGTGACTCATTAGCCTAGACTACTAACAGACACAATACTACTCACAGTTAGTAACTGGCACCCCTCAGAAACTACCATGCATATTTGGAATACTCTGACCAGTATAATATCATGTAATAAGCCTAACAGTGTTTCATAGGCTAAAAACAAAATCATTTTTATTAGTACCTTAACCTTTAACATAAAGCTTAAACCATTTCATAAAGTAACTTATACAATTTTGAAATCAAAAACAAATGGGAGGTGTTTGGAGCCTATCACAATCGTGACAAAGGTGTCACGATCATGACACTACCTTTGGCTCATGTACATTCAAAATTTTCAACATCTTTCAATCTCATAATCAAACAATTGAATGCATAAGTCAAAATCAAATTTCATCAAATATTTTACAAAGAATTTATACAAATGAAACAATTAAAATACACCGTTTAGTAACTTTATTGCCAACCACACTCACACATTCTATGCATTTCCTTTACCTAAACAAAGCACATTTCACTTAGACAGTTATTTCCAAATTCAGAAATAAGGCATTAACACTATATATTTGGTTTAATCAACATATAACACATAGAATAATCATAGTCTCCTTGTCACGATCATACATGATGATTCATGGTTGTGTATGGGTTGAATTCCTTGAATTTCCTTCTATCACAGGGGTAATATTTGGTCACCATTTTCAATCTCAAATTCCAATGTCATTCATCTAGAATTTGGCATGGTCTCTTCTAGAGATTTTCAATACTATGTATTAGGTTTCATCTCTAGTTATAATCACCCAATTTGGAGATCTACAGGCGAAGTTATGGCCAAAGCAATGGGACTAGTTCAAGTGGATCGAGAAACTAAGACAGAATTTCACTAAACGTGGTTATCTCTATTATCATATTCAACCAAAATAGACTTTTGGATTATATCACACTAAAAACCCTTTCCATGGTACATTCTCTCAAGCTTAATTCCTTAGTTTAATTTCTTGATTTCAATCCTTAAATGGTTCCAAACTTATTATCTACTCCATTGCAAGTCAAAATCACCATTGATCTTATACAAAACCATTCCATCCAAAATCCACAAAACTAGAAATTAAAGCTAGAAAAACATACTACTTTTAGTTCAATCCTTTTGGTAATTGTTGAGCACCTTTACTTGATCAAGATCTCTTCAAATATCCATCAAAACCCATCAAAAATAGCAACTTCCTTATTTTCTTTCTTCTCCTTCTTCTTGGCTGTGAGTAACCCTTGCTACTCTTCTTTCTCTTTTATTTTTTAGTCTCTCACGATAGTGGTGAAAGAATGAAGCAAGTTGTCTTTTTTGTTTTTGCTTTTTCTACTCCTTTAGTATATTACATATGATAATCTCTAATTGGTCCTCTTTTATGATTCATCAACCTGCTAACTTCTTGTAAAAGGACCGTATTGCCCTTACATCATATTAAAAGACCAAATGGCCCTTAATGAGTTTAATTCATCAACTAACCGAATTAAATTCTAAAAATTTACTACAACTGTCTTACCATCAAATTGACCATAAAATACTCTAATTTGGGTTAATACATATTAACTAGATGATTTCAAAAAAAAAATTGAATGGTGTTAAAAGCATATGTATTCATTATTTTCCAAAAATGGCATTTTAAGTCCTAAACTTTCGAAATTCCTGAAATCCATCTTATCAGAATTATTTTTGATATGTTGTAGTATCATTAGACTCTAATACCTATTTTGGACATTTTCCAATTTTTTTTTAGGATTTGGTCCCAAAAATCACTATTTAAGCAAAAAATACTATCAACTGAACTTTAACCTATCCATCCATACTTTAAATTATCATGTCATACTGATCAAATTAACATACAATTAGAATCAAGTTATCCTAAAACTAACTTCGCAAGTCAATATAAATAATAATCACATCAATGATATTTTTGAAATCAAAAGCACAAATCTTTACATCCTTACTAATGCTTCACTCAATGCATTCAAATGTTCAGGGTGAAAAGTATATGAACTCTCAAATCAATATATAGCAGAATTCTTAACCATATATTTACAATATTATCATATCTACACCACTTATAATCAAATTAGAAACAAATATCAAAAAGTATTTATAAGGTTTAATAGGGCATAGATAAGGTATGATAGGAATAATCAAAGGGTTGCTAAATTTGAAAGAAATTTATAACAGACAAGATTACAAGAAACTTAGCCTTTCATAATGTAGGTCCTTTATAACACAAATCTATTGGTACCATAATTCAAACACTTCTTTTCTTCTTTTTTTTCTATGATCACAATAACTTTTTCTTTCAATCAATCATTAATAATTTACCAACAATTAAAGAAATATTAGACCTTTTCAAAATTAAAATTTTAAGCAATTAGGTTATTGTAAATACTTTTATGGTTCAAATTAATAAAAACGTTTCAAGAAAAATAAGGTAAAAGCTAATAATGGTGTTATAATCAATGAAAAAGGCTAAGGCTCAAAATTGGTTACTCTTAAAGGATAAAATATGCTAGGGTAATTTAAGAAAAGTGGCTAAATAAATGTTGAATCTAAGTGCCTTTATCATTCTGGTGATTCTAATTTAACTTATGATCTCTCTATGCATAATAAAAGCAAGTTCCATAATTATCCAACTATAGATGATAACACATATGAAATAGTAAAAGAGATTAAAATTTTATGTATTTTTCTCTTAGGCTTAGAAGCTCCTAAAAAATGGATCTTATGTGTGTAAATAATCTACAATTTTCATTCAAATTAAATACCTCAATGATTATTAAAAATATGACTTAAAAAAGCAGGTTTATTCTAATTTTCATCATTTTGGATACTTATTCAAATAATTAATCAATATTTTCTCCAGTATTTGTCGACATATTTCAACTAACTCAGAATATTAGTTAATAAGATTTGATAACAAAGATTAAAGTAAGCTTAAGAAATTATAATCCCCTTCCCCACAATTAAAATTGTACATTGACCTCAATGTACACAATATAAGTCCATATGAATAAAAAGTTTAAAAGTTGAGAAATTTGGTATTTTTTTTAGTAATATGAATTTCATATTTTCAATTTTGATGAGAGATCCATCCGATACTAGATACAATCATCCTTGCAAAATATAAATGAAAACAGATAAAAAGATAAAAGGAAATAAAAATACCTACAATAACTAAGAAATATAGAAATAAATTAATGGAAATACAATGCAAGAAAATTTAAACAAAACAAATAACATGAAAAGAAAATAAGAAAAATAATTAGATAAAAAGATAAAAAGAAAAGAAAACCAAATTTAAACATTTCCATCCTATTGTAACTCTGACATGTCCGTCAATGGAGGGTCCTTGGGAAGGATGATGTACCTATGCTAGATGATGGAGGTTGAAGTATGCCTTGACAACTAATCATTAGCAATAGTAAATCCCCCATCCATCTAATAGAGATCTCAAGCCAGCTTATCCATCCCCCCATCTTTACCTAATGTACCCGAATAGTGTATTGAGTACCTAAGAGTAGGGATGGCAATGGGTCAGCTCTCGCTAATTTTTTAAAAATTAAAAATATATAACAACTTATTTTTTTAATTAGATCTAGGTCTGGGCTACCCAGATTTAGACTTACCTGAGGCCTAACTCTTATAAGTAAAACAATGTTGTTTTGTTTAGAATAATTTTGTCTCAAGTTAGTTTGGGCTTGTGCCTGGCTCATGGGTCAGTCTATTGAAAACAACTAAATTTAGGCCCATAGGCCAAAAGTTGCCATCCCTACCCATGAGTTGCCCCAACTATCTCTCAAACTTAGCTATCTTTAGTTAGTTTAGGTGTGGTGTCCACATCCTGGGTATCTTAGTGTTATCCTCCTCGTATATTGCTCCTCATTTCTAGGATGGTGGTGCATGCGACTTTGGTGGCTGCTTCATTATGTGTGGCTTCTCCGTAGCTCCTTTTGATGATGCTAGCTTGTCAAAAACCCCAATTAGTCTGTATATATCACTTTTATGTCCCCTTTGTATACTCTCCTTATGGATATGCTTCATGACATCTAAGTTTAATGTTGCTATGATGCCTACCAATCACATCGGTGGTAATCTATTAAAGACTCCATCCTCCTTGCAAGTCTTATCATATAAATTCCCATCTAGATCGTGCCAACCTTCTTCTCCTTACTTTGATGTTAGATAAACTAGGCTAATATGTGCCCTAGGTGAGTTAACTTCCTCTCACTCATACTCCAAAGATAGAGCACATCTAAGTTCTCTATAATGCCATGACTATCACCCAGTTTGCTCAATGTGTGGCTTAGAACTCTATGGATATATTTAAGCATTAGGTATCATAGCAATAGTGCCTTGCATTTTCTCGAGTTATAATCCCTTTCATCATTGATTGTACTCTAGAACTGTGGGAAGACATCTCATACAAGAAGTCTATCTATAAGTCTAAGTAAGCTTATGTCCCCACAAACTTTGCATTGTATAGCCCTATCGTGACAGAGAATTTTGAATAACTCATTCATACCATCTCACCTAGCAACCAAAACTGAATGGCGATTGGGTCGGTCCCAAGCGTGTCTTCCCTTCTCCACAAAGAATGTAGAGAGCACCTTGATTGTTAACTACCAATAGGAGGGGTCCACTATCTTAAAGAATTAGGCCTAGGCTCTAACATCAATAAGATCTTTAACTTGCTAAACCAAACCAACCTTCCCCAAAGCCTCCTAGTTAATTGCTATGACCTATGGTGAATGTCTTTGTCAGGATCCTAACCTTGGATGGTGACCGGTGCCAAAGGAGTAATAAACTCAAGGTTTACTTGACCCTTAGCAAGCCTAAAATACCGTCAAATCCTTACATCTATGATAAAGATAAATTTTCATATTAATCAAACTCATAATTGTACTAATCAAATAGTTCAATCAATATACAATCATCAATTTTCTACAACGTTAAGATAGTTAATATAAGGGAAATCTAACATATCAAAGACTACTGCGGCTCTAGAGTCAAAAGGCATTAACAAACATACATCAAATCTTTAAAGAGGAAGAACACCAATGAATTACCTTATTAAAAAAGATCTGAAAAGAAGATCCCAAAAAATAGTTGAGGGGAGTTAGACCTCACTAAGTGAATTAATAATGTGGTTATGTTATACATTCCTAAGGATTTCAAATGATACATATATATTTATAATGTATTATATCCATAAATACAATTTCATAACATAATGAATTTTTTCATAAACATGAATGCTTTTTTCATACCAATATAATGTCACATAATCAACACAATTATAAATCATAATTAATTGTGGAGGACTGACAACTAACCCTATAATATACCTCTTAACTACATATTATGGCCATAGGGACTCTCTTATTTCACATGAGTCACTTGGTCCAACATAGTGGACCGTCGTCTAAGAGCTACACTCAACTGAACTGCCATAGGCTCACTATGACCTGATTGTCATCAGAGAGCAAGCTCGACCTAACCGCCACAATCATGCTACCTTTTATATACCATATATTGGTTGATGTCTGAGAGCAAGTTCGATCAAACCACCCGAACCATGTCATATATCAATCAATAATCCCAATGCTAACCTAAATTTATACCCGACTAATTACTCACTGTGTGCACAACCTAATGACACCCACCGGGTAACTCATACTATAACAACCCTCCACATCATCACATATCAAAACGAACACAATATTGCACAACAAAATATGTATACATGTTTCAATCCATATGTATGAATGTCATGCCTGTATATTATAATGATAGTGATTTCCATGATGAATATGTGATAAGTTGTTGTTCTTGATATATTTTAGCTCTATTTTGTCATTGTTTTTTGCATTGAATGATGTTAAATTGCCTTTAGTTTTATGAATATGGTACTGCTCCTTTGTTCTTCATCTTTGCAGGTATTTTGGGAAGATAATAAAGTAAACCTAAGGAATACATAGTCTACCTATGTATAAACACACAGCCCGTGTAAAGTAGAAGTTTTAAGTTGAAGATCCAAAATTCACATGGTCTGACCGTATAGATTTACATGGACTGTGTCTTTCGAGCGAGAACACACAACCAGACTTGAAAGTTACATGATCTGACCATGTAAATTCACACAATCTGTGTATGAAAGTTTTTCATGACAGTTATCGATGATTAAAAGGCAATTTTTGAGAGACCAACGGGGGGAGATTTTGTTTTGGAGGGAGTTGAGCAGTGGGATTCAAGAAGGAGGAGAAAAACAAAGAGCAATTGAAGAAGAAGAAAAGCTTGGAGATTGAGAGATCAAGATTCAAGAAGCAATTAGAGTTCCTTTTCCTTCTCTTTCCATTTATTATTTATCTTCAATGTTCATTTTTATAATTTTTACTTTTAAGTTGAATTCAGTTATGAATG
>JAOQMP010000005.1:34141478-34159407 GCA_027563575.1 Erythroxylum pedicellare
GTTATATGAAATTATCATTATACCCTCCAAACTTTCCTAAATTTGCAATCAAGCTCAAAATTTGGGAATCACCAAAACTTTTATTTTCATTTTGGTCCCTATACTTTTGAACCCCTTAACTTTATAAATCTATGAATTGATCCTCGAAGAATTGAAAAATTACTATTAAGTCCTTTAACTTTTGACAATTTGCAAATAAGTCCTTATGTACATCAACTTTTCCAATCAGACTTTCTATGTGTCCATTAAGTCTATAAATCATGTATAATCACCTATAAGGCATTAGAACACATTTAATTTAACAACCATGGTCATATCCATCCCATGTACTTGGTTTTATCCACTCAAAAGCTCATATGTCGGAAATCTCCAAGATTTCACATTACCGATGAATTCCAAGTTCATGTAAGGGCATATAACATTATAAATCATTTACATATACACCCAAATAGCTTAAATATATCTTTGAACTCATATACAACCATATGTATATATCAATATATAGTAGTATCTCTAAATAGAGTACTACAACACAAAAAGGCTCCGAAAGTCCGGCGTTACAAAGGGTCTTAAAAAGAGATAAGCAATAGCTTTTTTTATAACTTGGCTTTAATTAATAGTCTTTTTTTCTTTCTCTCCATAAATTCTTAATAATTTGTGCTAGTGATTGAGCTTCTTTAATTATGTTGATGTTGGATCTTCTTTAATTTTTAAATATGTCCACAATCTAATATCACCAATTTATAATTATCGTTAGTTTTCTTATAGTGATGAATAAGTAGAAAATAATGTTATAAAATTGAAGAAGAAAACTATAGAATGTGGAGCGGAAAAATAATACAAAAATAAAGGAATATATAACGAATTAGGTTACCTATTTATAAACTTGAAATATATCAAACTTCCTACTATTATACAAATATAGCAAAAGAATCCTAACAAACTTAGAATAGACAAACATATTAATCCTAGAAGCCATTGACATAAACATTATCCTAACAACCATTTACTATTTTAATATAAGCAAAATATGGAGAAGACTGGTAAGTAGTGATTTAGTTATGTTTCTAGTCCCATATTTAGTGCACTTTGCTTGTTTATTCAATAGTTTGTATGTTTTTGATACTTTATTCATTCATGTTTTGTTTCTAGGTTGTAATTTATTTATTTGAAGCAAAAGGAACAGGTTGGAATAAGTTTGGAAAAATTTGGAGTTGTTTTGACTAAATTGTAAAGAAGTTAAACATTAACATGGTCACCAGGCACACCCATATTGATGGATACATAGTTTAGAGAGTGATATGGTCACTAGACATGCTTGGGTCATGTGGACACGCCTATATTTAAGTGCATATTTTCAGCCTATGTTCATTTTAGATTCAAGATTTTTGTGATTTTTAATTAACATGGACACCATACTTGCTTGTTTTAATAATCGTGTCCCACCCAGAACCCTAAGGAAAAATTAAAAAGAAAAGTGGGGAAGGATCGAAAAATATAATTTGATGGCCTAGGATGATAGAAAGAATGAAGAACAAGAAAGGAATCACATTCGGAATAAACTTTCATTGATTTAAAGTATATTTCATAAATATTAGAAGGGATTTCATTATGTTTCATTTTATTTTCTAGTATTCCTTTATCTTTGATGTTATATCGTTTATGATTAGAAACTAAACCTTGATTGTTACTTGGATTAAATGAACCTCGAGATAGACCTTATAGTGATTTTATTTTATTTTAATTTATTTCTAGTTTCATTGAGATTCAATTATGTGCTCTTAATTATTCTTGAATTAATACTGCTAATATGCTTATTCATTTATGATTTCATGCAATTAAGTTTGAAAAATATTTTATATGAATAGATATAGCATGATTGAAAGGAATTACATATAAACCTAGAGATATGTAGACATAAATCTTGTGAATTAGGGTCAAATCTAATAGTGAAATTTATAAATAGATTAATGCAATTCTAGGGCTTTTAATTAGAAAGAGATTTCAATTAATCAACCTAGGATTAGTTATTAATAATCTTAAAAAGATATTAGCATAATTCAAGAATATCCACAATCTAATGGACTTTAGATTAAATTAATGAGTGAAATCATGTTTGCATGAGAAGTCCTAAGGGAATTTGAATTTCAAGTACCACTATCTTCTTTAATTGTTTCTTAGTTTAATCTTCATTCCAGTTAATCAATTATGTTGACTTATTATAGTTTATAGGTTTAATTTTGAATTTGATCAATTATCATCACTATAGTTTGTTAGACTAGATAATGAAAAGATGATAAGTACTACAAATTCTGGTCCTTGTGTGATCGACCCATACTTGCCAGTGCTAACTATAGAAATATAATGTTCTCATGGTTAAAACAAAAAATATATCATCAAGTCTTTGCAGTCATTTTCAGGGATAAAGAAATTAGGAAAAGTTTATTTATACGAATTTAGACTTTATTTTATTTCATTTTTCTCTTTTTCTTTATTTTTATTTTGTTTATTTATCCTTAGAGTTCTCCTTGATTTTAAGCACGTGGCCTACTTTTAAGATTTAGGTATAATACCACCAAAAATATTATCTTAAAACATAAGATTTTTTTATTAAAGGACCATTAAGAATAAGTGTACTATATTGATCAAAGATGGAGAGTTGTCATAAAGAGTCATCTTGTACCCCTTTTATAGTAATTGATCCATAATAAACAAATTCTTTCATTCTTGGCACATGAAAAAACAGTTGAAATATAATTGTGATCATTATTCTTCAAGTTAATAAGACCTTTTTCCTTTTCTCACCAACAGAATGGTAGTGTCATATACAAATTTAAATCTAGTTTGAAAGGATTCATCAGGATTTGTAAATAGCTCTTTTCTACTACTCATATTTGGCACATCTAGTATTGAGGAACCATGTGTGGTTGTTTATTTTATCACTACCTACAGTGAACATTAAGAGAGTATGATTGTCATCGTCATCATTGTCATTATATTGTACATAGTAATCATCTTGAGCACTTCCGTTTTTTATTTGTTCAATTGAATAATATCTATATCTATAATAATTATAGCATTCAAAATTAGATTTTTCATACCTTTCGATAAGTGTTAATTAGGTTATTTTTGGCATGATTTTAAGAGCATTTTGCTTATGTATAATGGTTTTTATATGTTTTAGTATTCAATTTGGCTTATATTGCATTTTTAGGTCTTATTTTAGCTCTCTAATAAAGAAGCAAGGAATTCAGGAGAATCAAGTTAGAGCAAGTTTTGGCATCATTTTAGAGGAAGGATTGGAAACACAATTCAAGATAATGAACAATTTCTGATTCATGTTTATAATGAGTAACACAATCCAATTTAGATATGTGTTGGTGGTGATGTTTATGAAAAGGGTTTTTAGAGAATAGAAGTTACGAGGAGCAATATAGATCCAACATAGACTCCTGTTGGATCTTTGTTGGTAAAGATGGCCATAAAATTTTAAGATAAAAAGAAGAGAGGCATGGGCATATAGGACAGCAAAATAGAACATCTTAAGACAAGAAAGAAGAAACCTTATACCCAGAAAAAAGGGTTTCAATCAAGATTCAAGTGATGAACTTCAAGTATATAAGAATAAATTATTTTATTTTGGATTCTTTTGTTATTTATTATTGGATTTCCTTGTCTTAGTATAAACTAAACAAGAATAAATTTAAATGGGATAAACTTTACAACTAATTTTTTGGAAAAATTCTTTGATTTATTAAAAGACTCAAGTTATCTTTTGAATTATTCAAGATTACTTATTATTTTTAATTGAAATTTTTATTTTTAAATTGATTTCAAATTTTATATATAAGGATTAAGAAATCATATTTATGAATAGATTATGGCATGAATAATAAGAGTTTCATAAAATCCTAATTATAAGACTGTATAAATCTTATAAGTTAGCGTCAAATATAGTAAAGAAAATCATAAAACAAGTTGATGCATTTTTAAGGGTTTTGATTATACAGAGATTTCAATCAATCAGTTTAAGGGAAGATATATTTCTTGAGAGACAAATAAAGTTATTACTTTGGAATCATATCAGTACAAGAAACTAGGGTTCATAATTAAATCAAAATAAGTGCATAGAAAAGTTTTAAGACTCTACATCGAGATTTTATTTATCAATTAATTGCCTTATTATTATTCATTTCTTTTAGATTGCTAATTTAGAAAATTAATTTTACTTTAGTTAATCACTTTGTTAAAGTCAATCAACTAATTTTACTTTTGTTAGATTAGATAATAGAAAGATAGTTATTACTATTATTTGTTAACCTTGTGGGAATAATATTCGTATTCACTATACTATACTATAAGAATGATAGGTGTACTTGCCTAGTCGATCTTTAGTTATGTTTAAATAATGAACATAATCAAGTTTTTAGCATTGTTTTTAGAGACTAATTTATTAAGAGCACTTTATTTTTATTAATCTAATTAAAATTTTTCTTTTTCTTTTACTTATTTTATTTTAGAACTTTCTTTCTTGATATTTTATTTATTGAGTGAATTTCAAGATTTATGTACTTTGATTTATGAATAGGAATAGTCCTAAACTACAAGTTGATCTAAATCCATAAATTGAAAGGACTTTAATTTAGAATTTAAGTGAGAGAAACCTAATAGTCTAAGGAAACCAAAAATTATAGTGTCATATCTACCAAATACGATGACATGATAGGGAGAAAAAACATATTATAGGGGATTATGCTATACCTTCACTTGTAGGGATATAATCTAGCATTACTAATAAGTGGACTAATTTTAAAATCAAGCTTAACATAATTTAGATGGTTCAATAAATTGTCCAATTTTGTGGTTTGTTAAATGAGGATCCACATACACATATTGCCAAAATTTTAAAGTTATTTGATATTTTCAAACTTGATAGAGCGTTGGAACATGCTATTTAGTTAAGGTTATTCTCTTTTTCATTAACTGACATAGACAAATCATGGTTAAAGTCTTTGACTTTTAGATCTATTACCATTTGGAATGGTCTTACTAAATAGTTTTTAACTATGTATTTTCCTCTAGCATGAATAAAAAAACTTAAGAATGACATATTTTCCTTTCAATACTTAAAGGGTGAGATGGTGTATGAAATTGTGAAGATATCAAAGTAGTTACTAAGAAAATGCCCACACTTGAATTTGATTCTGGATTACAAAATTTAAATATTTCTTAGTGGATTGACTTATCCATCTAAGAAGTTGATAAATGCATTTTTTAATGGGAATATCATCTTTAAAACCCGTAAGGATTTGAAAAAGAAGATTGAGAATATATATATGAATAATTACCAATGGTGGAACTCAAAGAAAAAGACAAAATCAAGTGATACTCATAACTTTGATATGGTGACAACATTATATGTGAACTTATAAGTTCTAAGCAAGAAGATTGATAAAATGAATTTGGAAACTCAATCAATAAGTGATGAGTTGTGATATTTATGATGATAAGCATCCTAATGATGAATGTAAGGCACTTAACAACACGGGACAACTGACCAAGCCAATTGATTTTATGGGAAATTAGTTTCAAAATAATCCTTGTAGTATTATTTACAATATGGACTACAAACACTATTCTAACTTTTGATGGAATAATCAAAGATATGAAAGGTAAAGGCCTTCACCTAAATTTTACTAACAATAGTAACAACAAAGGAAGTCAAGTCTTGAGGAGCTTATTATAAAATTCAATAAAGCATCTAAGGGCTTCCATAATATTGAATAAACTCTTTGAAATCAAGAAGCCTTCATTCGTAAATTGGAAAATCAAATTAAACAACATGTTATGATTATCTCTAAAATGTAGATAGTTATTTTTCCTAACAACAATAGTAAAGAAAATAAGGAAAATATTGTTGTATAAGAAGTTAAAAAGATAAGGAGAAGGAGAAGGAGAAGGAGATGGAGCTAATAAAGAAAAATGTCAAAGAGCATAAATTGAAAGTTTCATACCAGAGAAATTTTGAGAGAGACATAAAGGTAGATCAATTTGGAAGGTTTTTAAAGCATTTTAAATAATTATATATTATCATTCCTTTTATTAAATCTCTTTCACAATTGTAAAAATATGTGAAGTTCTTAAAGGATCTCCATTATAATAAGTAGAAATTCAAGGAGTTATCAATGGCATTTAAGTGAGGAGTGCTCTATCATTTTGCAAAATAAGCTACCTTATAAATTAAATATCCAGCAAGTTCTTCCTTATATTTGTTAGTTTATTGATTATAGGGTATTAGCAAACTTAGGAGCAAGTATTAACTTAATGAAATTAGGATTGGGTGAACCAAATTTAACTAGGATGATTATTTAATTAGCAAATAGGTCAATTAAGTATCCTAAGGGCATTATGACAAATCTTTCTAATTGATATGGATATAGAGGATGATGGAGAGAATCCATTGCTATTAGTTACTGTTAAAGCTATCATAAATGTGAATGATGAAAAATTAATCCTAAAGGTAAAGGATAAGGAAGTAGTGTTCAAGATATTTGAGGCCATAAGACATCCTCTTGATAAAGATGATAGTTGTTTCTCTATACATGTGATTCATAATAAAATTTCATGTTATGCTGGAAATTCATATATGATCCACTAGAGACTTTTTTTTTTAGTAATTGATCCACTAGAGACTTATATCATGGAAAGAGAAGAAGAGGATATGGATAGACCTATTATAATAGAGCATGTGGCATATTTAGAAGTTAATGATCCTATAATTATGAATTAAGTAAGAAGTCCAATTACAAGACTTACAAAAAAAGTATTTATTAAGAGGCAACCCAATGATTTAGGTGTTTTCGATTCAATTTAGTAGGTTTAAGAATTTTTAACAATAGTTTTAGTTTTTATTTCATAATGTTGTTGTTTGTTGAAGGTGTTTTAATTTAAAGAAATTTTAAAGTCATTAAGCTAAGTTTACTATCATGAATAGGTTATTTGGGATAAGATTTGAGTTAGTTTTATAGGCTATAGGTATCCTACACAAGCCTGTGTTTGCCTCGTGTTATATAACAACCCTATATGTCTCTAAAGAGTGAGCTAAAAACTAAGGAGCCATCAATGACTAACTAAAGATTATTGATTACTGATGGCATTTGAAGAGGCTTCCAATATTTTATTATCAAGCGAGTACAATCATCCTAATTGCCTAACTGTTCCTTATTTTCTAGTTTTTCATTACTTTTGTATACTATCTATATTAAAGATAATATACAAATCAAGTTTCAAAAGGGGATTTATTAGTCATTGGCTCTATTAGCTACACTTATCAATTTTATTTTAATTAGTTTAATAAGGAGCAATTCTAGGAAAATTTTAAACTTTGATAGAACATTGATTGAGACCATTCATCACAAGTTAGATTGCTTTAGGATTTTATTTTTTAGGTCAATAAGTCATTAATATTGATGATTAAGTTAATTTTAATCTACTTTATTAATTTTGAAAATGGATATTTGAAGTGTACTATGATACCTTTTATATCATTTAGACCTCCAATTGAGTTAAAAGTAAATTATTTTTAATAATTTTTAGTATCCTACAAAAAATGTGTTAATAAGGGAGCATAAAACGAATTTAATCCAACGGCTTCAAATTAAGTAAAAAATTTTAAGTTAAACAGTGATGCTAATAGCCATTTGAAATGGAAACCTAATTGAGTAACCTGGATTATTCATGACAAGTGTTTACTTTCATATCAAATGGTTAGGTGAATTTTGATAAAAAGCCTCTAATTTATATTGTATTAATTTAAAATTAGTGTTTGATTTTCTATTAATAAAAGCATATAAAATATTTAAAATTTGAAGCATCTTTTCTCATGTATGTTCACATTATAAATTAAGTTAAAATTTGTATGATTTTAGATTTAAATTTAATTGACTTATGATTTGATGTAAGTAGCTAAATGCCTCGAAAATTAATGAATATTGTTGTTAAATGAATAGTGGAGAGACTTGATTGATTCTATTAATTTGTCAAGTTTTTTTTCCTAGAGCTGCCACCAATTTGAGTTAAGGATGATGAAATTGATTTGCTTGAGGGGAAAGAATTGTGCAAGTGAAGGGGAAAGTGAAAATTGCTAATTAGGTTTTGTTTTTAGCATAATGTTAAGAGTGTTTTGCTTGTGTTTTGATGTTGTTTATATGTTTGGGTGCTTAATTTGGTTTCTATTTGATTTTTAATCCTTATTTTAATTCCTAATAAAGAAGGAAGGAGTTTGGACAAATTTGAGTCAAGTTAGAGCAAGTTTTGGGATGGTTTTAGAGGAAGGATTTGAAACACAATTTAAGACAATAAATCATGTCCAATCTATGTTTATGTTAAGCAATATGGTCTAATATATATCCTTATTGTCAATGAATTTTATAAAGTTAAGAGTTTCTAGGGAATAAAAGTTAGTGGAGCATCACAGAAAGAATCTAAAATAAAAGAACTCATTATTGTGGATCATAAAGTCTTAAAGTTCTTTACTTAAATCATAATTGAAATCCCTTATTTTCTCTCTAAAGTTAGTTCTTTCTTATCTTAAAATGCTCGAATTTGCTCTCCAATATTCTTATTCTTCTTTTCTTTTTATATTCAAAACTCTAAAAAATTTTGTAAATATCACTAGAAACATAGGTAAAGAAGCATAAGAAAATTAGAGAGAAAATTAGAGCATTTTAAGATGAGAAAGAAGCAAGGCAACTTTAAAGAGAAAATAAGGATTAAGATTCAAGTAAAGAACGTCAAGATCCATAATAAAGAGTTCTTTTATTTTAGATTCTTTCTTGAATTTTTTTATTTTCTTTAGCTTACTATGAACTAAATTAGGATAGACATAGATGGCATGAACCTTATGAGTAATTATTTGGATTGACTATCTGATTTAATGAAAGACCCAAGTTATATTGTGAATTATTGATGACTACTTCTTATGTTTGAATTGAAATTTACTAGTTTTTTGATTCAATTCAAATTTTATTTATATAGGTTTAGAGGTCATTTGTATGAAAAAGAGATCTTAGGATGAATATTAAGAGTTGTCTGAAATAATAAAGATAGAACTATATAAATCTTTTGTGTTAAAGTTAAATCTATAAAATAAATATATATAATAAGTTAATATGTTCTTAAACTTTTGATTAGAGAGATTTCTAGCAATCAAGTTAAGAGTAAGAGTTATATTTCTTAAGAAAGAATATGGTTATAAATTTAGAATTCCCTTTGGTCAAGAAAGTAGGGTTAATAATTGACCCAAGATAAATTTATACATAAAAATGTTCTATGAGGACTCTATGTTTAGATCCTATTTATCAGTTAATTATTTCACTCTTATTTATCGTTTCAATTTACTACTTTAGATTAGTAATTTTAGTTTAGCTAATCACTTATTTTAATTCAATTATTCATTTTGTTATATTAAATATTATAAATATAATTATTACTATTACTCTTAGTCCTCATAGGAATGATACTCGTAGTCAATAAACTATACTATAGGAGTGATAGATGTATTTGCCAAGCTAATTTTTAGCATTATTTAGATTGTGTACATAAATCACAGCTTTTATTGCCATAAAGAGTCATTAGGTACTTTTTTTCCTATAATCTAACCCACACTTAACAAATTTATTTTCATTCCTGGCATATTAAAAGCGTTTGAAATTTACTTATGATATCCATTTTTTAAGTTGACAAGATTTTTTTCTTCAAGTTACTTCCATCATCATTTTCATCATTATCTTATACAAAGTAAAGAGCTCGAGCATTCATTTGAATAATGCTTATGTTTATGACAAATATCATTCATTATTAGATTTCTCATACCTTGCTCTACCACATCTAGGTTGATAGCCTCTTATATACTAATGATGGTTAGATTCTAATTTTTCTTCATCATTATCTTGGTTACCTCCAATTCTATAACTGTTTTTATAACTTCCACGAATTATATTATTTAAGAAATAGACTTATCTTCTTAGTCACCTCTTATAGGAGTTACCAAGCTTTTAGATGATCTCTCTAGTTTGATCACCTTTGATAGAGTATTAGGCTTACAAAGCTTACTCCATTAACTTCTTAGCTTTTTTCATGGGCTTAAAAAGTTTCAAATTCCTCATCAACATTGATTGAGGATAGATTATGAACTTCTGCAATTGCCACCACAATATGCTCAAATTTGGTGTTTAATAACATATTCTTTTCTTTCCTATAACTTATTCTTTATACTGTACAAGAAAGAAGATGAATTACATAATTGGACACTCTTTTAAAGTATTCTATTTGTAAAATTTTATATTAGCATCTTAGGGTCCAAAGCCTCATCTTCTTGACTCTCTTCTTACCTTTGTAGATTATCGTCATGGTATCCCAAGCTTACTTTAATTGCTTAAACTTATAATCTTCTTTAAAAGTTCATCATTCACGCTTTAATGAATGAAATACAAGGCCTCTTATCCTTTTTTTTATTTTGTACATTAGGAGTTTAATGTGAAAAGAAGATACCACTCAAGCTTAAAGGTAAATTCTTTCATTTAACAATTAATTTGTCTATGTTTTATGGGGAGAAATGTTGGCCTATCAAACAGGCTTATAGTTATAAGCTAATGATCGAGGAGATGAGGATGATTCGTTAGATGTGCAATCTTACTAGAAGATATAAGGTTTGGAATATAATGGTGAGGGACCAATTAAAGGTGGCTAATATTATTAAACAATTAAGAGAGACAAGGCTTAGGTGGTTTAGACATGTTAACAGGAGACACCAGACGCTCCAATGAGAAGATGTGAGAAGATTTGTGCTTAGAGGCTATAAGAGTAGAAAATGAAGGTCTAACACGAACTAGGGGGAGATGATAAAAAATGATATGACTTTGCCAGAACTTGTCGAACATATGACCTGTAATAGAAAACTTTGACGTAATAAGTTACGAATAAAGGATCTCTCTTAAAAAGATCCATGTTGTTTTCACAGGTCTATTAGCATTTTTCTCTTAGATTTAACCTAATCATTTAAACAAGTACTAATCATTCTCTTACTTATCTATTTATTTATTATTATTATTATTCATAATAATAATTATTATTATTTTCCTACATATGATTATTAATATTATTAGTATTATTATTTTTCTACTTATTTTATTATTATTATTATTAATCTCCTATTTATCATCTTCATTGTCATCATTATCATCATCATCATCATCAACAACATTATTATTATTATTATTGTTGTTGTTGTTGTTGTTGTTGTTGTTGTTGTTATTGTTGTTGTTGTTGTTTTTGTTGTTGTTGTTGTTGTTGTTGTCGTTGTTGTTGTTGTTGTTTTTGTTGTTGTTATTGTTATTGTTATTGTTATTATTGTTGTTGTTGTTGTTGTTGTTGTTTTTTCTTATTATTATTATTATTACTACTACTACTATTTAGTACTTTATTTTTATTTGTATTTTTCCTTTCATTTTTATTTATTTATTTACTTATTTCTATGGGTTATTCGGAAGTATTCTCTCTACTAGTTAGAGGTAAGGTTGCATACACTAGACCTCCATGGATCTCACATTTAGAGAGATTTTACTGAATTATTGTTATTATTGTTGTAGTATAACTATCATAAAGTTCAATAACACCACTCTTTACAACACCTCAAAACTTATGGTAGTCAAAAAGTGCCCTCATCTTAATAGTTCATTGATTATAGTTTTTCTAACTAATATATGAATTTAAACTTGGATCGAGTTATTCATAACTTTGGCTCTAATACCATTGATAGTGATGAATAGGAAGTAGGGAATGTAATAAATGTGAAGAATAAACAAAAACAAAATGTGGAGAGGAGAAAAAAATAGAAAAAAGGACTATTTATTTTAAGGAATTAAAGCAATATTGATGTCCTTTTATAACGAATTAGACTACCTATTTATAGGCTTAAAACATAACAGACTTCCTACTATTCTCTAACTAGAGCAAAAGATCCTAACAAAATTGAAGTGGATAAACTTTATTAAGCCTAACAATTATTGGGATAAACATTATCCTAATAACCATTGACTATTTTAATAGAAATAAAATAATAGAGAAGACTATTTCAATATAAACAAACACTAGATAAGACTTGGAATATCATTAATATTTCTTTCTTTTTATAAAAATCTTCACATGAGATTGAATGGTGATGTAAAGCATTAAATATATTGAAAATTTACTGGAACATACTTAACGAGTCTTATCCTAGAGTTCAAATTAGGATATGATCCCATAATATCTATGACTCTCCTAAAAGACATTTTAATAAAGAATCTTACAATATAATGTTTATGCTTTTAAATATAGTTTCAAGTGGACTAGAATATGGTAGCACCTTACTATCAGATTACTTAATTTAATCAAGCAATTACCATAATATAACATAATAAATAACACAAAAAGAAAACAAGTCAAGAGATCAATCCTCTATTTTTTTAATTTGTGATACGTGTTATAATAGAATTTTGGATTTTTTTTGAATTTATACCATGTTTCCATATATCTTATTATTTTTACATTGATATTAAAACCATTAGTTTGATATTTAGGCCTATAAAATTATTCTTATTCAATTTGGTATATTATTTTAATTATATGCGGTATAATTTTTGTATTTGAAAGTTTATTTTTAATTTCTGTGTTATATAAGCACTTAGTGCCGAGTTCAAATGTAACTCTCACTAAATAAACGGTGTAGAAATAGAAATTATATATACATATAATATTCTAAACACATATATATCGAAAACAATATACAGGTGGTCGATATGACTAGTAACTAGTGGTATTGCCAACAATAAGTTCGAGTTTCTTATTTCCTTGTTGAAATATATATATATCGTTCTCTTTAAAAAGACTAGATTACCGTTATGATTATATATATATATAAAGAGAACGATGGCAAGTTGCTAACTGAAAAAAGAAAATTGTAATATAATAATAAAAATTTGATTTATCAATTGTATTGTAAAATTTTTAAATCATAAATTATTTAGAAAAGAGTCAAAGAGCCCATGTCATATGGGTTTGAAATATAGGCCAAATGAGCCCAAACCATACACCTAAATTGTGTAACCAAAGTTATGTATAACGATAAACTATTCCAAATAGCGAAGCCATAATCCAAGTGTTCTAACAAGTAGTTTTTTTTTTGGTAATTCAGTAAATTTATAAATAAATAAAAAAGTATGTACATCGAGAGATTTCCAAAGATGGCAATCTCTTACCCCATCCTACAGGAAACTTACAAGAAAACATGAGGAACCCTAAAATTGTTCCCCAAGACCATACAACCACAATAGCATGCCTAAACCATATCTAGGAACCAAAATGATCATATCAAGGACCATCTTACCAATAACACAACTATTTCCATATAAGAGTCTTAAGCAATAGAAAAGTAATCAAGACTTCCTACTAATCCTTTTCATTCGGGTAGTAAGGGCTCTCCTATTGATAAGTTGCCAAAGGAGTGGACCTTGTAGCTTGAGACACCATGCACATTCTTCAATGCTTTTGTAGGTTCAACCATTACTACATCTTCTGCCTCTCTTGCTGAAGAAGAGGGTGAGTTTCCTTTCATTTTCCTGAAGCTATAGTGATAATCCATGCCTTGCATATATGCTCACATTGATATAGTTTACCAATGAGTGAGATAAAATTTGCTTTCCCAAACTAACTATCACACCTGCAAAATAAATTTTAAAAGAAATAAGAAAACAAGCTAGAAACCTCTATTTACCTTCGCTTAGTGTTTGAGCTGAGTTGTTCTATTACTTGGAAGATCACTTTAGTATTAAGGTTCCCCACTTCCATAGCTTCATTTTTTAAGGTTCTAAGGTTTCTCTCCAACCATAAGTTGTAAACAATAATAGAAAGAAGAATAATAAAAATGTTGAGGTCAATGTTTTTGTGGCTTTGAAGTTGTTTAAACCAAAATAGAATGGATTAAAGGTTTAGCAGGTTTGGAATGTTTATCTAAAAGTGGTTGAGGCAGTCTAACCACTCTAATTTTGAGAAGGAACATTACTCATTATCCAAGTAACACAGGGAGCAATGATTAGGAATATAAGAATAAAGGAGTTGATCCCTTGCTTGTAGCTTATTAAGGAAAGCTAACTACAAGATAAAGGCATACTTCGGGTTGGTACCTTTGTGGCACACTAATTTAAGCCAAGGTACTTTCAGAAAAAGTGGTCTCATCAAAGTGTATGCTGAAGAATTTGTGTAAATTTTTTAGGGGCTTGCAGTCCATTCTATTATATCAGATATGGACCCATCATGTTGGTATATTAAAGGCTCAAGCATATAAATGGTCTCAATTGTGGCACCTTGCCAGCACCACATATTGTCTCTAATAATATCACCTACTTTTGCATTCATTGGAAATTCTGAACCATTGATAGCTCTAGGTGTTGAGAGATCCTTGAGGATACCTCTAGGGTGCTAAAGGTCCTCCCATAAGAAAGTAGAAATTCCATTTCTTGTCTTAAATCTGAAATGGTTCCCAATAATATTTCTATCCTAAATAAGTTTCCCCCAACTCTAAGAACTATTATTAGTCGATTGAGCACTCCAGGAATTTTTCCTTCTAAGAATAATGGTGTGGGCTCGCTTCACCCACAAAGCTTCCTTATTATTGAAACGATCCCAATTCCTTTTACCTAACATGACATTGTTCCAAGTAGATAAATGTTTAATCCCCAGACCACCCTCTGTTTAGGTCTACAAAGGTCATTCCACTTAACTTTTATATGAGTTTTAGACACAACCTTTCCAGACCACAAGAAGTTCCTAAATTTAGACTCTATTTCTTTAATGATAGAGACTGGAAGCAAGAAATGGTTAGCCCAGTAGACCTCAAAATTAGAAAAAACAAAAATTACCAATTGAAGTCTACTAGCGTAGGACAAGGCTTTATGAGTCCATTTGTTAACTTTGGAATCAATTTTATCCAATAGCGGGATACAATCTCTCCTAGTCAATCAACCTGTTAAAAAAGGTACACCCAGAAGAAGATTACCCCTTTTAATACCCTATATAGTTTCCAACTAAATGGCCAAATGGTCCACATCTGGAGATAAAAAGAATTGACTTTTGCTAGGTTCATATCCAGCCCAGAGAAATTTGAGAAAGTTTGCAAGCATTTAAGCAAGGTAAATAGCGTTAATTGTCAAAAAAAAAGCCCAAACTTTTGCCAATTTTTCAATTATAGCTTGAACTTTAAAAGTAGCAATAAAATGCCCAAAGTTTCATTTTTTTCAATTATAGCCCAAACTTCAAAAAGTGATAATAAAATGTTCAAACTTTCAATTTTTTTCAATTCTAGCCTGACATTATCTGTTGTTCTTCTAATGCCCTCAGTCATTTATTTTATGTTTATTCTTCTAACACCCCAAACTATTCTCATGTTACAATGTACTACATTAGTAAGGTCGTTGGGGTTGCGTAATCTGATTTAGGTCATTTTTAAACTTAACAAAAATACTAATGTCGGGTTAGAATTAAAAAAATTGAAAGTTTGAGCATTTTATTGTTACTTTTTGAAGTTCGTGCTAGAATTGAAAAAATTAAAAGTTTGTATTTTATTGTTATTTTTTAAAGTTCGGGCTATAATTGAAAATTTGACAAAAGTTTAAGCCTTTTTATGTAATTAATCTAACTAAATGTGTTACTACTAATATTTTAATATTTATTCATATGATTCAAGTGAAAGGTCAAAGATCAAGTTAAATGGAAGGAAAAATTGAGCAAAAAGTCAATTAAATCAATTAAGCAATCAGATGATGAATAAAATGAGAAAAGTGAAACACATGTTAGAGCTTTAAGGTAGTTCAAGTAAAATGGACTAAGAACAAAAAAGAATGAAGCCATTCTATATCTAACAAATTATTGTAATCTTTCTTATAACATTATCTTGGTCATTTTAATGAATGAGAGACTCAATCACTACATGATCATTTACATGTAGTATATAATTTATAAATTATTTTGTAATCAAGAGCAAATTAATTTGAAATCTAAAGAAATCCTCTTGGCCTTCAAACAAACTTTAGGAAACTTTTGAATGATCTTGAATCAAGTTTTTATCAAATAAGGTGTTTTATGCTTTTGAAAAAATTTTAAGTTTTAAAAATCATGTTTCTAAGTGTAAAAAAACGCAATAGGTTATTTACAACTAGCTAGACAATAAACTAGCTAATATGTCAACCGGTGAACTACGAGCTAACTAAATAGTTTATGTCAACTAACTGATGGTGGGTTTCAAAAGTTACTAAAAGGGGACTTTCTATTTAGCTAGTGATATAGCTAGTCGATACCATGACTTAAGAATGTTCAACTAGTCAACGATAGTTGATTGGTTGATCGATCCTATCTAGAAACTAGTCATTATAATAGTTAGTTTGTGTGTCTAACTATTTAAATTAGTTTTGGATAAAAATAGACCATAATTGAATTATGAACAAAATAACCTTTGGAATATTAGAGAGTTGTTAAGATAATTAAGAGGTTATAAAATGCATATATTCATTCTATATCATATAATAAAGCCTAGTCATGAATGAAAGCAAAGAGGTTTTGAGCTGTATTTGGCTATCCTAGTATAGCATTTTGAAAGAATTAGTTTATGTGAATATTATAAAGGTTCCTCTTGATCTTGAACAAGAATTATATTAGGTTCCTCTTCACCAATAACAAAGAAGACAACTATAAAGGACATCTTCACTCATAGAAATGAAGATGTTAGAAGAAGAGTTCTTCTTCAACTATCTAAGAAAAAATATAATATATTTCTAAATGGAGTTTAGGGAGTGAATATAGGCTAAAGGTTATTTAGTTTAACCATTATGCATATTTTTCCTTATCTCTCTTACTATTTTTATAGTTATTTTGTGGTTACCTTATATGAATTTCTTTTAACCATTCATTATAACAGGTAATTCATTCACTAGTTTTCAATTAGGGAAAAAATATACACAAAATTCACTTTTCTCTCTTATATGCTATTTAGGGACCAATATGATTGAATTTATAGGATAAATTAGGCCATGCCAATAAGATTGCATCTAATGATTAAAGTTATTTAGTGTCAAAATTATAGATCAAATGCACTCAAGCTACATGGATTTAAACCAAAGTACAATTAAATCCAAGGTGTATATGATAAGTTTCAAAGGTGCAATTCTTTTTCATGTAAAGATATATAAAGCTTAAAGGACGTTAAAATTTAAATAGAAAACCTCCCTAAGTCAAAACTAAAACTCTTTACAACAAACCATATTCCATACGTTTTTAAATTAAATACACATTTATATCCAAACCATAATTGAACCTATCCTTCATTTAACATGGCTTTCATATATGATATTGTTTTTTCTTTGAGTCAATTTCAAAATTTAGTTTAGATATTTATATTTGAGTAGAGATAATAAATGAACAATTTGTAAGATAGTTATAAAATTAACCTATGCTTTTAAGATTTGGCTTAGGGACTCATGTGCCATTTATATCCTATATTATTAATTAGTTTATTCATTCTAAAGTATAAAGGATTGACAACCTCTTATGTTAGTTTAAATGATATTATTATCTCTCAATAGGAAATTATTAATAAGTACATAATATGCTTATTCCTATCATGATCTTTTAGTTGTGTTATGACCAATGTTATGAATACCGTACCGGGCTCAGTACCGGATTGAGTTATGAAATGGAACAGTACCGGTATCGGTTGGTACCGGGTACCATTTCGGGAAATTTTTAAATTTATAAAATAGTCCCTAAAATTTTTAAAAATTGCAAAATAGTCCATATTGGTATATGATACAGTTGTACTGTATACTTTACTAGTTTACTG
>JAOQMP010000005.1:34163908-34177653 GCA_027563575.1 Erythroxylum pedicellare
TACATTAAACAAAGATCAGTAGAACCTGCCAAGTATCTCAATATTCTTTTAACAGCAATATAATGAGATTCTCTAGGGTCTACTTGAAATCTTGCATACAAACAAACACTAAACAAAATATCAGGTCTTCTTACAGTTAGGTAAAGTAAAAAACCAATAATACCCCTGAAAAGAGTTTGATCAACCTTCTTACCTGCTTCATCTTTAGATAAGAGGATTGACGAATGCATAGGAGTTGTCATAGGTTTAACCTTCTCCATTTTATATTTGACTAACAGTTCTTTAATATATTTCTATTGATGAATAAAAATATTTTCTTCGATTTGCTTAATTTGTAAACTAAGAAAGAATTTCAATTAACCCATCATACTTATTTCAAATTCACTTTTCATAAGATTTTCAAAGCTGAAACATAGCTACTTAGAAGTTGCACTAAAAATAATATGATCTACATATATCTGTACTATAATGAAATCATTTTTGATACACTTTCTAAACAAAGTCTTATCTACTTGTCCTCTAATAAAGTCATTTCCTATCAAAAAAAGAACTTAGAAGATCATACCATGCACGAGGTGCTTGTTTTAATCTATACAAAGCTTTGTGAAGTCTATAGACATAATTTGGTTTATCAGCATATTCAAAACTAGAGGTTGCTTTACATAAACTTCTTCATCTATAAAACCATTCAAAAACGCACTTTTTACATCCATTTGAAACAGTTTTATATCATAATAAACAGCATATGCGAGCAAAATCCTAATAGCTTCTAATCTAGCTATAGGAGCATAGGTTTCATTATAGTTTATTCCTTCTTGTTGATTAGTAGCCTTGAGCTACTAATCTAGCTTTGTTACAGTTTACTTGACCTAATTCAACTAGTTTATTTTTGAATACACATCTAGTTCCTATGACAGACTTATTTGATGGTCTAGGAACTAAAGACCAAACTTTCTTTCTTATAAATTGATTTAACTCCTCTTGCATGGCTAAAATCCAAGCTTCATATTGAAGTGCTTCATCAATTTTCTTAGGTTATAACTCAGAAACAAAAGCCACATTTGCCTCTCTTCTGAATTTAGACCTAGTTCTTACTCCTGAAGTTTTACCTATAATCAGATTTTCTGAATGAGAAGATTTATACTTCCAGTCTTTCCTAAGACTAAAGTTTCAGGAATAACTTCTATCTTATCATGAGGATCAACTAGAGGTGACAATTCTAGTTTATCAACTAAAGCATCAGATAGAGTTTCATCATCGAAAACATCTCTTCTATCTGGATGAGAATCATCATCAAATCTAACATGAACAGATTCTTCAACAGATTTAGAAACAAGATTATAATCTCTATAGGTTTTAGAAGACGTTGAATATCCTAGAAAAAATCTTGAATTGATCTTAGAATCAAATTTATCCAATTTTTCTTTTGTATTCAATATAATGCACTTACAACTGAAAGGATGGAAGTAAGAAATATTTGGTTTTCTTCCTTTCCATAACTCATATGGAGTTTTATTTAACATAGGTCGCAAAAATACTCTATTTGAATATAACAAGCTGTATTTCACAGCTTCTGCCTAGAAATACTTAGGAGGATTCATTTCACATAGCATAGTCCTTACCATTTCTTGAATCATCCTGTTCTTTCTTTCTACAACCCCATTTTTTGTGGAGTTTTAGGAGTAGAGAAATTATAGAAAATATCATCCTCTTCGTAAAACATTATGAATTTTTCATTTTCAGATTCTCCACCATAATCACTCTTAATTCTAGCAATAGAAGTTCCTTTTTCATTTTGTAACTTTTTGGAAAGAATTTTAAAGCACTTAAGAGATTCATCTTTCTGTGATAAAAACAATACCAACAAAATCTAGTGAAGTCATCAATAATTATGAGACCATACTTCTTTCCGCCAAGAAGTTTAAGTTGGACCAAACAAATCTATATGTAATAGCTCTAGAGGTCTGGATGAGGTTACAACGTTTTTAGAAGAAAAAGATGTTTTAATTTGTTTTCCTTTCTGACAACTCTCACAAAAGAAATCTTTATTAAAACTTATTTTTGGTAATTATCTTACCAAATCATATCTAACCAACTTGGAAATATGTTTAAAACTAACATGACCTAGATTTTTATGCCAACTCAGTTTTTCTTCATCTGTTGATATAAAACATGAAATATTCTGAATTTTTAAAACATCTAAATCAATCTTATAGAGATTGTTTTGTCTCTTGTCATAAAAGAATACAGAGTCGTCCTTGTTTTTGAATGCACAAGAATTTTGATTAAAGGATACTTCAAAACTAGAATCACATAATTGACTTACACTAATTAGATTATGCTTTAAACCTTCAACTATTAAAACATTATCAATAGACGTAAAGGAATCTTTATCAATTTTGTCGATTTCAATTATTTTGCCTTGCTGGTTGTCTCCAAAAGTTACTGTTCCTCCTTTCTTATCTTGGAGTCTAGGAACATAGACCTTCTTCCCATCATATGTCGCGAGCATCCATTGTCTAAGTACCATTGGTGTTGGCTGCTTTTTCTAATAAGAGAGATCTACAGTATATATGATATCTTTCTTAGGTACCCATATTTTCTTGGGTCCTTTGGGGTTAGACTTATAATAATTCTTTGAATAATAAGAGTATTGTTTCTTATACTTTCTGCTAGAAACACAATTCTTATTATAACGAACATTACTATTAGTAAATCCTAAACTACTTTTATCTTTTGGATGTCTATATTTTCCAATCATCTCATTCATCCTTTTAGTATTATCAATAAATGTTGATAAATCTGCTGAAAGACTATTAATCCTTTATTTCATTTGATTAATTTCTTCAGATCTATCTATAGTTACTTTCTTTCTCATATCGTCTACTTGTTTCTTAAGACAGACGTTTTCTTTCTCTAACACTTCCGTGTTCTTCAAGCTTTAAACAAATTTCTTTTTCAGAATTCTATATTTCTTTAGTATAGCATGTGAATCTTCTAATAATTCTAAATATACTTCTTACAGATTAGAAGTTACCTCATCGTCGCATTTTTCTTCAGCTACCAAGCATATATTTTCTTGTTCTGATGCTACTGAGTCGGAATCAGATTCAGATGAATCCAAGTTTTCCCATGTTGCCATCATGCTCTTTTTATTTTATTTACTTTTCTTCTTCTTTCTTTTGAGCAATGGACATTCAGACTTGTAATGTCCTGGTTTGTTGCATTCATAGTAAATGATAGACACTTTCTCATTCTTGAATTCTTCTTTGCTATTCTTCTTAAAAAAAATATTTATTTCCTTTCGTTTTTTTTTCCACATCCTTCTAATCTTTCTTGAAATGAAGGATAATTCATCATCTTCACTTGAATCTTGATCAGACTCACTGGTATCATCATCCTTGATTTCTTCAATCTTTAATGCTCTTGAAGATGTGCTTCTATTTTTCTAGTTCTTTTGATTCTTCTGACCAGCCTTTAATGTGATAGACTTATCTCTTCTTGGTTTATCTTCTGCATCAAGCTCTACTTCATGTATCTTCAGTGAACCAAGCAATTCATCTAGCTTCAGCTTGCTTAAGTCCTTGGCTTCTTGTATTGATGTAACCTTAGGTCTCTATCTTTTATGTAGGCTTTTGAGAATCTTCCTGACATGATCCTGATTATCGTAGATTCTCCCAAGAGCTTTAAGTTCATTAACGATTGTTTGAAATCGTCCAAACATTTGATCCTTATCTTTCAATTTGAACAACTCATACTGATGAACAAGAATACTGATCTTGGACTCTTTCATTTAATTTGTTCCTTCATGTGCATTAGCTAATATGTCCCACATCTCCTTGCAGATACGCATCCATGAACCTTATCATATTCACTTTTGCTTAGGGCACATCTTAGAAAGAACTTGGCCTTCGAGTTCAACTGAAATCGAGCTTTCTGATCAACTGGCCATCTGAAACGAGAAATGACATTGCCTTTATCGTCTATTGGTGTATATGGACCATTCTAGATGATATCCCAAAGATCAATATGTGCGGATTCTATGAAGAATTACATCCTGTCCTTCCAATAATGATAATCCTCACCATTGAATGCAGGAGGTCTTGTGACCGAGGCATCTTCAGTTATAAAAACATGTGATTCGGCCATGGATCTTTGTCCTCACTTTGCGACTGTGTTTCTTAGAAACCTTACCCTAATACTAACTAAAGTAAACCACTTGTTAATATAGAAATTTGATATAATATGTAAACTACACAAGAAGGGGGTTGAAATGTGTATTCCTTTCAAAAATATTAATCTTTTGAGACTTCTTGAATTTCTTTACAAAAATTCAAATGATTACTAAAACACTTTGCTAAAGTTGATAATCAAGGCAATTGCAAGTAATATTAGTTTCTCATCTAACACAAGAAAATTAAAAGATAAGGGTTAGAGAATAGACGTTGCGATTTTACATTGGTTCACCTTAAACCTTGGGCTACATCTAATCCCTAGAGTTTTTCTAAGATTTCACTATTCTCTTCAACTTTATAAGTATCCTTTCAAAATATAGAGCCTCTTCAGATCTCTCTTACAAAGTATTCTTTATCATCTATATTAGCCTCTCCAGGCTCTAGCCTTCCTTTCGCTCTCTAAGAAAAGTATTTTTGAGCTTTCACGTTACAGATGTATTTGCTCACTTCTTTCGCACTTTGAAAGAATTTTTGCTAATATAAAAAACGTTCAAGATTTTCTATCTATGTGTAGTTTTCGACTAGAACTAATATTTATAGCCTAAGTCTCTAACTGTCTTCTTGATAACTGCTTCTTAAATCTTCTAGAAACAATTATTAGTTGAGTCCTGTAACTAACTCTAACTAATTAACTGACTGACATTCTAGAATATCTTCCTTTTATATCGTCTAGAATAACTTGTCTTCTGTTACTACATTTCATATGTTATTCCTCTTCGTCTTATGCTATTGTGCTTCGTCTTATGCTTCGTTTTATGTTGTGCTTTGTCTTATGTTTTAACTTCGTCTTATGCTTCGTCTTATGTCGCGCTTTGTCTTATGGTTCGACTTCATCTTATGCTTTATCTTCGACTTATGTTGTTGCCTAAGTGTTACTTACATTTATCTGCACACTTAACAAACCCATCAAAATAGTTCATACATTTCTAAGATTATTATTATTTGATTTCGTCAAAATTAATAGAAGTGAAGTCCTCTTAATGTAATAGTTTTAGCATGAACCCATCCTCAATTTATGAACATTTAACCTCTAACTATCATCAAATCAAGAAGAGTGATGCCTATACTTACTTGATTCACCTAAAGCTTCTTCAATCACCATGAAACCTTAGCTCTCCAACATATACGGTCATCACAAATAAGGGTGGAGTAGGTTAGTTTTTCCAGTGGTAAGATGATGAAGGTAACAAGACAAGTGAAGGATAAGAGCAAGGTTCAAAATAAATGTTTGGGAGAAGAGAGTGTCATTTATGCAAAAGAGAGCAAATGAAGAAAAATGAAGGCGATGGAGATGAGAGAAGTATATGATATGTTTAGTAAGTGAAAGACCCAAAATATGGTCTTTCACTTAATAAATTCGTGACTTAAACATGTGGTTTGGCAAGTGACACACTCTCTCAAGGTCTCTTCCTGGTCTTTTATTAACTAGTGCATTTGTCTCCAATTTCTACTTCAATTTTCTTCCAATTTTTAATGACATAAGTCATTAAATCTTAATGTAACATATTAAAATTTCTACTACCAGTTGACATTTATTTCTACCACTATTCATCAATTTTTCTATCACTTGACATTTTTTTCAGTCCAAGATACCTTTAAATTTTTAAAATTTTCCCAAATTTTCTCCGAAAACTTTGAGTCAATACTCATATACTCTCCAAATTAATTATTCAAACATATAATCCATAATTCACATTATAATCGAATTAAACAATCATTTATACTTGAAAAATGCCAAATGAGTGCATGTATAATCATTTTAATGTGCAAAAATCAATATTCACATGTGTGTATGGTAACATTATGCATGAACATGAAATGCAATTTTTCCTAATCTCTCATTGCTATTTTCTCAATTACAGAAATCTAGGGTTCTACCCCTTAGCATGGAAACGGGATGTTACACCACTTGTCATTTAATCACTAGACCATGTGTCATTCAATTATACCACCATTTGTCACTCATGGTTTTAAGCCATTTGTCACTCTATTATTAATGCCATATGTCACCATTTCATTGGCTCTTTCAACCTAAATTCCTATGTACCATTTTGTTTTATCCTTTAACATTTTTCCTAGACTAGATGCACATATCACCTTATCAATCACTCTATTGTAACAATAAATTCCCAGTTCACTAATTATAATCCATCACACAAAATTCAAGACATAATTAACACAAAATTACAACATAATCATTTAGGATCTTTCATACCCTAGGATGTGTCAATTGAGTGCATATATCATTTTTACAATCTCCCTAAATCGTGATTTATGTATATATGCAAATGTGTTGTATAAAAGTGAAATGCACTTCATTTATTCTCATATGATATGAGTCAATCTAACAGTTAAATCCTTAAGTATAGAAACAAATTATTACATATAAACTATTATTTTTCATGCATGCTAAACAGAATAAAAACTACCATTTATGCATCACTTTCCTAGCACACATTTAACACCAATACTTTAATCAATCAATCCCCAATTAAGTCATCATCAAGTTCTATTATTTTATATCATAAGAGATCAATATTTTAGCTTCTTGATCAGCTCAAACACCTCCTCAATTATCAAGTTAACCTAGCGTTCATGCAAGCACAATTCTAAGAACAAGATGGAAGTAGCATATTTTCAGTAAGGGCGAAGAGATGATAACAGATTATAACTATCTTTGTGTAGGATCTTATATGGATCTTAGAGTGACGATGAACAAAATTAAAGAAAAATTTCAAAGTTGTGAGGGTTATATGTGTGTTTCGGTAGTGAGAGGTAGGAGAAGAAGAAAGTATGCAAAAGAAACAACTAGAAAGAAACACGACTCTGCATTTGCTTAAGCCATTGATGCAAAGTGTTTTTGTTTTAGAAGGACACATGTCACACAAATGGAGTAAGCTACATGTCTTCTTATGTGGCTGCCAAATGTCACTCTTTTTATAGGCTTAGTCATCTTAATTTTCCATGTATCAACTTGTCTTACCACTTGACATTTTTCCTAGACTAAATGTACATTTTAATTCATCAATTTCTCAATTATAACAATTAACTCCAAATTACTAATTATATTCCATCAAACCAAAATTCAAGACATAAACAATACACAATCATATCATAACCATTTTAAACCTTTCATACCCTCTAAATATGTCAATTGATTGCATAAAAAATCTTTGCAATTTTTTCTAAATCAACATTCATGTGTATATATATGCTCATGTTATGCTTGTGAATTAAATGCACCTCATTAATTCTAAAATGATATAACTCAAAAGTCTAACATTCTAACCCTCAGTAAGTTTTGGAAACTAGCTATTACATCTTATATCTTCTCATATGTTACTTATCAATAATTTGTATATTCTCCTTCTCAAAATTTTTAAAAAAGATTGTATTGTGCTTTAAGATGATGAAATTATAGGAAGAAGAAAGAGAAGACACCTTACTTACTTTTTATATGAAGATTTTAATTCGTTGAATTAAATTATTATATGATCTTGGTTATGAAATTTCCTTAAAATTGATTAACCCATAATATATCCTTGACCTTACCCTACCTAAACCTCATTACTACTTTACCTAAAGACCTTTTGATTTTTTCCTTTAGTTTATTTTATAGTGATAGAGATGTGATGTATTTACAAGTTGATGGTTAAGATTCCTTTTATGTAATAATTTGAGAGTTTTATTAATATTAACCTTAAACACTTTGATTGAATTGAGTGAATCTTTTATGTAAAGGTGTTAAATCCTATGGAATTTGATTTTAAAAGGTTATCAAAATGTCATTTGTGATGTTTGCTTATCAAAATTTACTCTTTGATTATTGATTGTTATTTTATTTAATTTGAGATAAATATGAGGGGACTATTAAGAAGATTTGCTGACTTAGGAAAATACTTAAGAGTGGGGAAGTTGATAAGTAATGGTTTAGGCATATTTTTAGTCCCATATTTTATGAATTTGGCTTGTTAGTTTGATTATTTTTATTGGTTTTGGTACTTAAGTTGTTCATATTTTGTTTCTAGGTATGATTCACTCATTTAGAGAAAAAGGAATGTATTTGTACAAGTTGATAGTAATTTGAAACCATTTTGATTAAGTTATGAAGTGCAGGACAATGTACATAGCCTTATAAGACAATTTGGAAGTAAGATGGATACTTTCTATACATGATTGCATCTTTGCACATGTAAGCTCTGGATAATGTTAAACATTATTTTTAATAATTGGTTCATCAACACATCTGTGCAACTCATAATATCCAAAATTTAAAATATAAGATTGAGCTGTAGATAAGAGAGAAGCTAGAGAAAGGACACCAAAAATCCTAGAACGACTAAGGGAAGAAGAAACAACCAAGGAATAGAGTGGATTTTTCATCAATCTGAAGTGAAGTTTTTGGAGATTTCAAGGAATCCAACCATGTTTTCTAATATTTCCAACTTTTTCTTCATCTTTGATATTTTATTTTCTATTATTATGAGTTAAATGCCTTTTGGTATTTGGATTGGATGAACCTAGTATCGATTATATGGTGATTTTGATTTGGTGATTTTGATTTGATTTAATTAAAATTAAAATTTTATTGATATTCATATTTGTGTTCTTTATTGTTTTTGAATTAATATTGCCAACATATATTTCATTTGTGATTTTATGCAATTGAGATAGAGAAATCTAATGTACGAATAGATCTAGCATAATGGAAAGAAATTACATGCAAACCTAGAGCTAGGTCAAAAATAATAGTGAAATTCATAAATCAAATATTACAATTCTATAGGTTTTAATTGAAAGAGATTTCAATAATCAACCTAGAATTAAGTGTTAATAGTCTTAAGAAATATATTAGAGCACAATCCTTGGAAGTGATTAGTAAGGTTACTCCGTTGTAACTGAAAGGACATAAGCTCGAGTAACAGAAATAGCCTCTTTGCAAAATACAAAAGGAACATTATGTACAATTGATGTCCCTCCCCCAACTCTCACAAAGTAGGAAACATTGTGCAGTAAGGTTGTTGTTGTTATTGTTGTGTAAATTTCCATATTCTAATGAATATTAGAATAAATTAATTAATTAATCATAATTGTATGAGAAACTAAGAAATATTCAAAATCCATATGATAGTTGTAAATTATAGTATGTTTTCTACATTTTGAGTGTTTTAAAAGTATTTTCTTATATGATAATCATGTGTTTAGGACTTAGCATTACATTATTGTTAGTGTTTCTACATGTTTGAATTGTTTAATAGTTTTACAGAAAGAATTTGATCTTAATTTTATGTTTCAAGGGGTATTTGATGTGTTTTTGAGGGAATGGAAATAGGAAATTGAAGAAAAGAGAAGAATTGGAAGCATGAACAATGTAGGCCACGATCGCAGTAGAGAGCAAATTTAAGCTTTTCTAGCACGTAAGTATTTTATGGTATTTTTGACATTGTGGGGCTATTTTGCAAGCCCAATTAAGTGAAGAAAACTAGAAATAACCTTAGAAGACCCAAGAACAATTTAAGAACAAGAAAAATATATAAAAAAGGCAGCAACTATGAGATTTAAAAAAGATGAAGAGCAGACATCAAGTGAAGCTTTAGAAATTCCAGATTTCTAGATCAAGACTCCAACTAGTTTTTCTTTCTTTTCTCTTCCATTATTTAACACTCTAGTATGTTTATTTGAATTATTATGATTTTAAACATGATTATGAGTTTCTCAATTCATATTAGGGATTATTCTTGATTTGATGTGTTAAACCTTATTCTTGTTGAATTCAATACATCGATGAATGCTTTGTGATAATTGTTATGCTTATGCATGGTAATAAATCGAGAGAGTGGATAAAGTTATTTTTGTTAAGGTGTGTAATGAGATTTGGTATCTTAATAGACCTAAAATTATCATATTAACAAAAAATTGAAAAGATATCTTAATTTTTAATTAATTATCTTGAGGATTGCTTCAAATCTAATTGAATTGTTATAACTAGTTTTATTAATTGAGAGGTTACAATTCTATTATTATCGATTTCAATTAGGATTACTTGATTAGATTTTAAGAGAGGGTAATCAAAACCTTAGGATATATAGGATTAAGAATAACTAGATAAACAATAATAAGGGGAGACAAAACAAGGATAGTGTTAGGTTTTGATTATGCACCACATACATCATATATCAGAAAATACATAGCGGAAAATAAAACGAACCCCAGAAAATGCAAAATAAAAAATGTGCCATTGGATGTAGTAAAAAAAATGAACTCAAGATGTGTACCTTACAAACTCCTTCATTCTTCATTGTCTTCAGCTCTTCGGCTTGTCGTAAACCACAATGCCCAAAGGAGGACATTTCTAATGATATCCATATAAAGAGAAAAGCCCGAAACCTCTTAGGAAGAATGGTTAGAACACACACAAAGTGCTAACTTTGATGATATATTCTTGAGAGAATAGTTTAGAGAATAAGTGTGTGTAAGATGAACTCTTCACATTTCTCACTAGTTTTCTTACAATACTATGAATGAAAATCAGTGAGTTTCTACCAACTTTTGGCCTCCTCTAACCCACATCATGAATGGAGGAATAAAGGGAATTAAGTGTCCACTAATGCCACCTTATTTGGATTGAAATGTTTGTTGGAAATTTGGAAAATTTCCAAACTAGCAACCATACAACACTTGCCTTCTTTCATTCCTTTGCAACGTTTCTTATCACGATCATATCGTGTACAATCCTGAAACATTCTCTCATATCTTCGATAATTATCCAAACCCATTTTACTCATCCTTTGCATCTTTGTTAAATGTAAGTTGCATCATCTTTTAAGGCTATTAATTCAATCTTTTGGTTTGTGTTTAGGTTAAAATTGTGTTAGTCTGTGATTTATTTGTGTTTTAAGTGTTTTATTGGTTAGTACAAGTCTTTGAGCTTAAATATTATATTTTTGCGATACCTTGATGTGTTTGTTAGTGTTTCAGGGTCAATATCGATGAGAGAAAGAGTTTCGGAGGGAATCCGAGTCATAATATAGGCCCAAGATCATGGCGTGCATGGCACGATCATGACAGAAGCTTAGGGAATGGACAACAATTATGGCCTACATGACATGATCGTGATAGAAGGCTTAGATGTGAGCCACGATCATGGCTTGCAGGGCCCCAGTCGTTGCCTGCATCGGGCAGACACGCAGATGCTCAAGAACTTCATATTTCGAACAATTTTTTGGACCTTTCAGACTTCGAAAAGACCCTAGGGTTACCCAAAACACAAAAAATATAAAAAGAACATAAAGAGGTAGAGAAAAATGGAGCCTTTTTATTCAACCAATCTTTAAAACCCTAAAGAGAGAGAGAGAAGAAGAAAAGGAAGAAGAGGGAGAAGAAGTGGATCCCGATGCCACTACTCGCTGGATCAAGTAGTATCCCGACACCGCTATCATCCCAATTTATCCAACCTAAATTCTATTTTCTATTCATTTACTTTTTCATTTAAATGCATAAAGTTGAGATAGATCGTATGGAAGTCAATTTGACGTTATTGATAATGTTCTAAGCCCTCCTTCGAGATTTTACTTTGTGTTAATGTTGATTTAGTTATTTTTGTGTTTATTGGTTTGAGTGTTATGATTGATTAATGTATTGGCATGTTTTAGTAACAAACTAAGAGGGTGAGTTGGATAAAAATGATTAGAGATTAATAAGAGTTAGGCGATTTAATTGACCACTTAATCAATCTAGTCGGTAATTTTATGGAGAGAAATTTTGTACGAGACCTAATTTTTTATTAAAGAGCTTTAGAAATAATTTGAATTGTGGGTAATTTATAAATTGAGAGATTGTAAGTTCAACAATTTGATTAGGATTTACAATTTAGGGTTTAATGCTTATAACTCGAAAGAGAGTAATCAACCCTATGACCGTTTAGAATTGACACCCCGTAAACACATAAATGACTAAATTAGTAAATCCGCTCTCTCATAAGTTGATTAACTATCTTGACAGATTTCCACTATGACCTGTGTGACTACTCAATTAAATTATGCTTTGTTGAAAATTTTGCCTTACAATTCTTAAATCAATTTCTCAAATTTACTTTGATTGTTCACTTATGCAGTTTTTGTTCCTTTTTATTCTTTTCTCTAAGCCTTAGATTTTAGGATTAGATTAGTCCCCCTCCTTGTGGGATGGACATCTTCTATATTACAATCGCAACCCAAGCGCTTGTGGTATTTAAGGGCTTATAAATTTTAAAGCTCGAACGACATGTTCAAGTTTTTGGCGTCATTGCTAGGGAGGTGTAAAATTAGTTTAATTCTTGTAGTTTAAAGTGTTTCACTATAGTTTTTGATTATGGTATCCAATCACAATAAGAACAAAAAGTGTAGGAAGTTTGGGGAAAAAAGTCAAAAACACATTGATATGGACATCATAAGGCAGCAATGAAGAATCCAGAAAATTAGATATCAAGAAGAGATAAAAAGAACAATCATGGAGGATATATATTATAGGGAACAATGGAATATTGTGGATTTCAATGAGCCCCAATTTAGTCGGGGAATTCATCATCCTTATATAAACAAGTACACTGTGGGGTGGTACAACCACCCAAATTTCTATTGGTCTAACAATGTAAGTACTCACATAGGACATCAAGAATTATTAAGGATTTCAATAAGATGAGTCCAGTTCATGGAATTTCAAATTGGACAAAATCATGGATAAGCTAACAGATATGGAAGAGACCTAGAAGAGGATAGAGGAGCAATTTGATCAAGTAGCAGTAAATCATGCCTCTTCTATTCACAACCTGGAGATTCAAGTGAGACAACTTTCCTTTGAATTTTGTAAGAGAAGTACGGAAGATTCTCTAAGCAATATGGAATTACATTAACGAGAGCAATATAAGGCTATCATACTTAGAAATAGGGAAGAGCAAGAAAAACCAGTGGGAAATCAAGCTAAACCATATCTTATAGAAGACTAAGAGATGAAGAAAGAGGGTGAAGAAAAGAATGACAACCCTCCCAATTATTCCCTAGATCTTGGTATACCATGCTTGGACATCGAAAAAATTTTGGTAGATTTCCAGGAAGAGAAACTCATTATTTGGATTGGTGATGACCAATTGACATCTAACATGCATGATGTATTAATGAATCTGGAAGAAGGTGACTCATTCAAAAAAATTAATGTGCTTAAATCTTTGAAGGAATAGGAGAATGAGGAACAGATGACAACGAACATTAAGTTTGAAGAAGCTATGGAAGTCTCTATTCAAGAAGTTAAAGAAGAAGAGGAGACAAGGGCAAACGAGGAAAAACTAAGAAGATAACAACTAACCCTCTTACCAGGCAAATCGCTAGATTCTATGGAAGATTTAGGGAGTTTTGTTATTCCCTATTTTGTTGACGGTTCACTCAAAGAAAGGACATTACTGAGCTTAATTGGTTTTCATAATTTTATAAATATTGTCCTTCTGATCATTTTGCAATTTATAGCTTACTTATAGGC
>JAOQMP010000005.1:34181198-34191945 GCA_027563575.1 Erythroxylum pedicellare
TTTTTTCCCACATTAACTTTTTCTATACTTTACTTTTACATTATTTTTCTAATATTGGTAGATCTACATATTATGATCTTTTACATAAATATAATTATTTATTTACTTTGACATATTATTTAGGAATATATATATATATATATATATATATACAGTCTCCTGCATCTTATAAAAGGCTATAGGAATAATCTATGAAATATCTTTTCTAAAAATTGTTTTGAAGAGTTATATTTAAATTAAAAAAAACAGGCAACGGCCACTATCAATCATGGTTACGTACGAGAATTGTTTTAAGGATTTGAAGTGGTTTATAGCTTCTTTGTAAATAAATGTACCTAATGGACCTTTAAGCCTTACTGTCTAAATAACATAAAATTAAGTAATCCTTTCAAAAACACATTTGTTCAAATACTTAGGCTTATAAACATCAAATCTCATAATGAGTTCCTGTTTCAAGTTTCTTTTTCTAAACATGATTTCCACTTCCCCATCAACCTGTTGAAACAATTTCAACAATCTTCTATGTTTCCCCATATTTTGTATACCAAAGTTGCTATTCCTACAAATATCTCCGTCTTGAATCTTGAAGGAAATAAATCCACTTACAACCAGGTCATAGTCCTCTTTAGTAGTTCAGCAGATATAGATGTTTCACAGATTCAAACATATAACTACACAATACACAAGAGCTACCTAGATAACTGAATCATAGTGATGAGTATTTGTCTACTAAATAGCTTTTAATGAACAGTAATCCATGGAAAATGAGTGTTTAGGAACATTCAATTTCACGCAAATTTAGCTTTCACTATTCAACTAATTATAGCCACTCTGTTCAGTGTACAAACTAGATTGGTTATATAGCCATTTGTTTTGCTTACATCCAGTAGCTAGATTCAATTTCACGTTTTGAATCTTTTCCAAACCCAACTGCAATCAATAAGAGTCATATATATCCAAAAATAAGTATCTTTCAAGTAAATACCATGAATCCGCTTGACCTAAAGCAATTCTTTATTTTGTATAATTTCCAAGATTTGTTTACCCATTACTGCCACATTGCATTTTTTGCAACTTTTGAGTTTCAAACCTTCACATTGAGTTTCAAACCTTCACTACTTCATTAAAAAAACATCTTACCCAATTTATCAAAGCTATACTTCTCCCCTACTCCTTTTTACCCCACAAAACTACCTATTTTTCTTTTGCACCTATTCACAAAAGAATGAGGTAATATAAACACATAAGATCAATAAATATGAAGATAAAATAACATTTTATTAGTTAAGTTCTTCTAGCAATAAGAGATTTAGGATAGACCAATTTGTGATTTGAATTGAAACTATTTCAACCAAAATAAAGAGAATTCCATCTTTCTCTATGTAGTCAAAATATCTAACTAGAAAGGAACCAAGATTGAATCTTGTAATATTCAAGGTTTCCTATTTCAACATATCAGACTCCACACACACACACACACACACACACACACACACATATTAGACATTTATGGACCGAATTATTTTGTCATTCTTGTATCCACGATAATTTTGTAAAGATTGATTCCCTCTATTCTTCCTTTCCTTAATGTGTTTCTTCAATGGTTCAGATAACCCTTTGATAGTTATAGCTGTGGACCTTGCATCTGAAACTATGACCAAATCCAAATCCATTACACCCAGTTGGAGCTGGATATGTTCGGACCAATCAGCATAGTTCAGACCATTGAACTTGATTAGTCCATTTCCTAAAGCAAACAAATTGGTAGATGCTACAAACACAACATATAACTCACATATTAATAATTTGAGTAAACCTAAATGGATTCAAACTAGCTAATACACTTTGATTATGAATTTAAATTCTCCTTTGGGTGAAATTTAAATACATAGATGTAACCTATTATGGTGCAAATATAGTTCACTATAATGGACAATCAATCATATTCTAGTCAACATGCATGTTATCTTTGCATATAGTTAGGAGTATGTTAAGTTATAGTATTATACCTTTATTATTATGGATGCATGCATTAAAGATCGCTATGTATCTGCTTAATAAGATTCCCAGTAAGGTAGTTCCTAAGACACCTTATGAACTGTGGACAGGAAGGAAACCTAGTTTACGACACCTTCACATTTGGGGTTGTCCGACAGAAGTAAGGTTGTATAATTTACATGAAAAGAAGCTTGATGCAAGAACTGTTAATGGTTATTTTATCGACTATATCCCAAAAAGTCAAGGTGTATAGATTTTATTATCCTAATCATAGTATGAGAATAGTTAAGTCTGGTAACGCTCGGTTCATTGAGAATGGTCCAATCAGTGGGAGTGGAGAACTGTAAAAACTGAATATTCACAGGAGTCAAGTAAAAACTACTCTAAGTCGAGTAGAAACTACTGCATCAAATATGATCCCACCGGTGTTTATTCCTCTTATCACATCACGGATACACAATATACCGGAATAAGAAATTAATGTTCCAATTCCACAAATTGGACATATTTATGAAGAACCAGCTAATGATATTCAAGTTACAAATGATCAACTAATACCACAAGAAGTAATATTACGAAGGTCTGTAAGGTAGAGAAGACCAGCTATTTCGAGTGACTATGAAGTTTACTAATTTGAACATGAATTTGACTTGAGCATTGACCAAGATCCAGTCTCGTTCAAACAAGCCATAGAATGTAGCAATTTTGAAAAATGGTTCAATGTTATGAAAGAAGAGTTGAAATCAATGGATGACAATAGTGTCTGGGAATTAGTTAAGTTTCCATAAGGTGCAAAGCAAGTGGGTTGTAAATGGGTTTTTAAGACCAAATGTGACTCACAAGGAAACATTGAAAGGTATAAAGTCAGATTTATTGCCAAAGATTACACTCAAAAGGATGGTATTGACTATAAAGAGACCTTCTCTCCAGTTTCAAATATGGACTCTTTAAGAATTGTTATGGCACTAGTAGCTCATTATGATTTAGAGCTTTACCAAATCGATGTAAAATTTGCTTTTCTAAATGGTGACTTAGAAAAAGAAGTTTATATGGATCAACCGGAAGATTTTGTGACCACAGGAAAGGAACGATTATTGTGTAAATTAAAGAAGTCAATATATGGACTGAAGTAAGCTTCCCGACAATGGTATATTAAGTTTAATGATATCATTACGTCTTATAGTTTTGCAAAAAACATCATTGATCGGTGTATCTATATGAAGGTTAGTAGGAGCAAGTTCATTATATTAGCCCTATATATTGATGATATCCTTCTTACTACTAATAATATGGTTTTGTTACATGATGTAAAGAATTTTATCTCTAATAATTTCGAAATGAAAGATATGGGTGAGGCATCTTATATGATAGGAATTGAATTATTACGTGATAGATCACAAGAATTGTTTGGATTGTCTCAGAAAGGTTATATCGAGAAAGTATTAGAAAGATTTCAAATGAAAAAATGCTCCACAGGGATAGTTCCAATTCAAAAAGGGGACAAATTTAGTCAAATGCACACGAAATGATTTGGAAAGTTAGGAAATGGAGTCTATTCCTTATACATCAGTAGTTGGGAGCTTAATGTATACTAAAAAATGCACTCGGTCATATATCAATTTTGTTGTTGGAATGCTAGGCCGATATGAAAACAATCCTGGAATGGATCACTAGAAAGTTGCAAAGAAAGTTATTACATATTTATAAGGCACAAAGGACTATATTCTCACATATAGAAAATCAACCCATCTCGAAGTAATAGGCTACTCAAATTCAAACTATGTCGGTTGTGTAGACTCACAGAAATCTACATTCAATTATATGTTCTTATTAGTTGAAGGAGTCGTTTCGTGGAAAAGTGGAAAACAATCCGTCATTGCTACCTCAACTATATAGGCTGAATTTGTGGCGTGCTTTAATGCCATGGTTCATGGATTGTGGTTGCAGAACTTTATCTTCGGTCTTGGCATTGTCGATAGTATTAATAGACCGTTAATAATTTATTGTGATAATTTCACAACCGTTTTCTTCTCTAAGAATGAAAAATATTCAAAAGGTACAAAACATATGGATTTGAAGTATTTGTCTCTGAAAAAAGAAGTGCAAAAATAAAAAGTATCAATTAACCATATTAGTATCGATCTCATGATAGTGAATTCGTTAATTGAAGGCTTACCGCCCAAAACATTTACAGGTCATGTTGAATGGATGGACCTTATAGATAAGTGCTTGTTAGCATAATGTTCTAACATGTATATGTACATATAATTGTCTTGCTCAAATTTTTTTGACACTTCTGAACTCAATTACAGTCATATATTTTTGCTCATTTACTTGTTATCCATATTATGTTGTATACAATAATTATTTTTGTGAGATAACAATTACACAATTACTCACTTAAAGTTTGTTGAGTTGAGTTGATTAGGTGATACATGGAAGGAATCATATTGTATAACTTGTGACCACCATGATCCCATCATCTTAATTCAATTAAGGATGACTTGATCGGTTCCATATATTGTGTGCACTTAAAGTTTTGTTGTTGAATCACCAAGTCGTAACATAGGCTAAGTAGGAGATTGTTAGATTATTTAATGGCCCATGTGACTTATAGATTTGAGTCCCATGTAAGATAATGTTTATTGAGTATTAAATACTGGATCTCAAATGGGTCAAAGACTCTTTGCTTCTCTCTTTTAAAATAAACCATCATAGAACTGTCCTCAATAAAAGCCCCTTGGTTCTTATGCATAAGTTTAAGCAATACCATCTTTAATGTATTTTCTAACATAACCTTCTCATTCAATAATGAATTTATTGGATTAGTAATCAGGTTCAAATAGTTAGTTTATTTTATAGTAACACATTTAACCAATGTGTTATTTGATAACTTTCTTATTCAAATGATATGCTTATTTGAATATTTGTTATGATTAATTTTCACTTAAATTAAATTTGGGAAAGAGTCCTAGAGAATGAAAAGATTAATAACAACAAATTTATTTAAGTAAAGATAAAGCATTATTAACCAACCGAGGCAGCTTTAAAAGTACTATATGCTCTTTAGACAACACTTAAGAACTTATATTTATGTTCAATTGTTTATTTCATAATTCATAAACTTACACATTCCAATTAGGGATGCTTCACTTGTTTAGTACAATTTATTTGAGCGCTTTATAAAATATTATTGCCTCTATAAAGGAAATTATTTGTGAGAATATAGAATGCTCATAACTAAGAATTATCTTTTATGGTGGTGTAACTTCTCTTTGTAGAATAAAGAAGAAGGTAAGTGTTTAGGAACATGTTTCATAATGGTTAAAAATTATATTAGGATTATTGCATGTTACAATGCTTAATATGAGTATTAAGAAAATGTTCAATTTGAATTCTAACTTTTTGGCACCAATTTAGCTAACATATTAGAGGTCGTTTAGTTTCACTTTTATTTTTTATTGTGAGATTAAGTTTTAGTTTTCATTTTTTGTTTATGGTTTCTATTTTTAAATAAAAACAAAAGCTTGTTTATTTATTAATGTCAATGTAGTTATATTTTTATGAGTGATAATAATTAAATATTACATAAAATTTAAAGAAAATTTAGTTTTATAGATTAATTAAGTAAATAATTTTATTTTAATATTGATAAGTGTAAATTATATCGTGTTTTAGGGTATAATTTGATATGAGTTTAGCCATTAATCCGATCAATTGTGTTAGTTTGTTAATTATTTGTGTTTTAAGTGTTTTATAGGTTAGTACAAGATTTGAGCTTAAATATTATATTTTTGAGGTATCTTGATGTGTTTTATAGTGGTTCAGAGTCAATATCGAAGAATGAGGAGTTCGGAAGACATTTGGGCCAAAATAACAGCCATCATGATCATGGACAGAAGGCTTAGATGTAGGCCACAATCATGGCCTACGTCGGGCAAACACGCAAACACTCAAGAATGTCAAGTTTTGAGAGATTTTTTGGACCTTTCATATCATGAAAAAACCCTAAGGTTACCCAAAACACAAGAGGATATCTAAAGAATAAGAAAGAAGCAGAAAAGGAGCTTTACATTTAGCCAATCTTGGAAACCCTAAAAAGGGAGAAAAATAAGAGAGAGAGATAAGAAGAAAAGGAAGAAGGTGGAGGGAGAAGTGGATCCCCATGCTGCTACTCCCCAGATCAGGTGGTATCCCGATGTCGTTGCCTTCTCAATTTGTCCAACTTAAGTTCCGTTTTCTCTTCATTTCCTTTTTCATTTAAATGTATAAAGTTGAGATGGATTGTATGGAAATGGATTTGTTGTTGATAATGTTCTAAACTCTCCATCGAGATTTTACTTTGAGTTAATGTAGATTTAGTTATTTTGTGTTTATTGGTTTAAGTGTTGTGATTGATTAAAATATTTGCATGTTTTGGTAACAAACTAAGAGGGTGAGCCATATAAAAATGATTAGATTGGATTAATGAGAGTTAAGCGATCTAATTGACCACTTAATCAATCTAATCGGTAATTTCGTACAGAGAGATCCCGTGCGAGACTCGATTGTTTATTAGAGAGCTTTGGAACTAATTAGAATTATGGGTAATTTGTGAATTGAGAGATTGCAAGTTCCATAATTCGATTAGGGTTTACAATTTAGGGTTTAAAGGTTATTACTCGAGAGAGAGTAATCAACCCTACGACTATCTAGAACCAACATCCTGTAAACACATAAATGGTTAGATTGGCATTAATGATATGTAAAATCGCCTCTCATAACTTGATTAACTCTTTTGATGGACTTCCGTTGTGACTTGTGTGACTGCTCAATTTAATTATGTCTTGTTGAACTTTTTGCTTTACAATTCTTGAATCAATTTCTAGTATTTACTTTCCGTGTTCACTTGTTCAGTGTTTATTTCTTTTTTATTCTTTTCTATGAGCCTTAGGTAACTTAGGATTAGGCTAGTATCGTCCTTGTGGGATCGACACCTTTGGTACTACGTTAAAGAACCATACGTTTGCAGATTATCGAAGGTTAATCATTAAAACTTACACAAACAGACACGTGATCAAGTTTTTGGCACCATTGTTAAGGAGGCAATTAGTTTAGTTCTTTAGTATAAAGTTTTTTCACCATCTTTTGTTCAAACAAAGAAGAAGAAGAAGTTTGGGGCATAAAGTAGAGACACAGCAAGACATCTTAGAGTGAGAATGAGACATCTGAAGAGCTAGATGCCAAGAAAAAATGGAAAGAACAATGATGGAAGATAGATATTATAAAGAGCAAGGAACTTCTGTGAACTATAGCGAGGTACAGTATGGTTGAGGAAGTAACGATCCTTATTGGAATATGTACACTCTGGGATGGCAGAACCATCCAAATTTCTATTAGTCCAACAATGTAAGGACTCACTTAGGACATTATGAACTTTTAAGATTTCAATAAGATGAGTCTAGTTCATGGGATTCTAAATTGGACAAAAACCTGGATAAGCTAACTGAAATGAAAAAAGGCCAAAAGAGACTAGAAGAGCAAATTGAGTGAGTAATGGAAAATCATGCCTTGTCTATTCACATCCTAGAGAATCGAGTGAGACAACTTTCCTATGAATTTTGTAAGAGAAATGTTGAAGACGCTCTAAGCAATATGGAATTATATCAACGAGAGCAATATGAGGCTATCAAACTTAGAAATGGGGAAAAATAAGAAGAACCAATGGAAGACCATGCTGAACCTTATTTTGTAGAAGACCAAGAGATGAGGAAAGTGGATGAAGAAAAGAATGATAACTCTCCCTATTATTCCCTAGATCTTGGTATACCATGCTTCAACATTAAAAAAAACTGGGGTAGATGTCCATGAAGAGAACCTCATCATTCGGATTAGTGATGACCAAGTGACATTTAACATGAATGATGTATTAAAGAATCCAGAGGAGGGCAGCTCATTCAAAAAATTTGATGTTCTCGAATCTTTAAAGGAATGAGAGGACGAAGAACAAATGACAAAAGACATCAAGTTTGAAGAAGCTATGGAAGTCTCTGTTCAAGAAGCTAAAGAAGAAGAGGAGATGAGGGCAAATGAGGAAGACCCAAAAGAAGAACAACTCACCCTCTTACTGGGCAAACTGCTGGATTCCATGAAAGATTCAAGGAGTTTTGTTATTCCCTGTTTTGTTGATAGTTCGCTTAAAAAAAGGACATTACTGAGCTTAATTGCTTTTTATAATTTTATTAATATTGTCCTTCTGATCATTGTGCAATTTGTAGCTTACTTATAGGCTACAAAACTGATGTTGAATGAAAAGGGTGGAAGCAAGCCTTTCATAATTGATCTCGGCTGAATTTCTAATGATGCACAGTCAAGCTAATGATATAGATTAGCATGTTTAGTGGTTAGGTTTAAATTGTTACGTAGTTAGAGTTGTTTTAAATTTTAAAAATAAGTTATTAATGATTTGGAATGTTTTGGAGTGCTAACTCTCTTACTCTTTTAAAGTAACTATAAGATAGGTCAATAATCTTAGGCGTTAAGTACATTTGGTCTCTGCCTCTAACACATCACCACCTCGGTCACCCTAATGAGTTTGTGTTCTAACCCTTCGCTTTTCATTTTTGTTAGTATTTTCTTCTTATGTTTTTTCATATATTGCATTTATTTCCCCCTGGTGTGTTTATGTACCCTTCTTACATTGAGGACAATATGTTGATTAAGTATGGGGAGGGTTGTGTGTTTTTATTTTGAGTGTTAATTTTGCATATTGTATGATAGTTTGTTTAGGTTGCATGATGTGAATTTTGTGAATGCATCAATGGCTAGGACTTAAGGGAACATATTTACCCTTAAACTTAGCCTTTTAGGTTGTGAAGATTTATTAGCTTGTGAAATTAGTGACCTAAGTCACTTAGGGCTAAATATGTTGGTTAATTAGGATACGATATTAGTCCATTCACTATAGGAATTTTCCATACTCATTTATAATTTTAGGCCAATCAAATAAGTCGCATTATTAGCACATTTTCATGAGAATGACTAGCTAAAGCAATAAGGTAGGCAAAATTTTGTGTTTAAAAAAGTTGTATAAATTTTAACTAAAATAACTATTCCACTAGCCTTCGGGTTATGAATAGAGCTAGTAGCCAGTTGAGAATGTGATGTAGCTGAGTAATCAGATCAACACATATCACAATTGTGTGCCTTCGCATAAAAAGGCTATAATGATATTCTAACCAAGCAGCTTAATAACAACATGAATTAGTTGAGTAACTGAATGACATTCATCACAAATATTTTTCTATGTTTAAAATGACTAGGTTTATGTCTTTAAAGAAAAATCAACAAAAAGAATGTCGTCAAATAAAAAAACCTACCAAACTAGTTAGTAGATTGATTTTATTTTGAATGAATGATTATCAATATGTGTGTGCAAGTGATAAAGGTGAATAGACTCAATATTAAAATTTTGATTACTTTGCATATTTAGTCCAAGGAGCTTAGACGTGGATTTCGCTTGTTAATAAGTTAGAACAACTTGAAGGATTGTGTTTATAGTTAAATTTGTTTCGCTAAGTTGAAGCCATTATCTCTTTATTGCATAGGTGTGTTATATGTTTTCTTGATTTGTTTGATTATTTTTGTTTGCTTGAGGACAAGCAAACATTTAAGTATGAGAATGTTAATAAGTGTAAATTGCATCGTGTTTTAAGGCATAGTTTTGATATGTATTTATCTAATAATCCAATCATTTAGTATGTGTTTAGGTTAGAATTGTGTTAGTTTGTTAATTATTTGTGTTTTAAGTGTTTTATGGGTTAGTACAAGATTTTGAGCTTAAATATTATGTTTTTGAGGTACCTTGATGTATTTCCTAGTATTTCAGGGTCAACTTTAAAGAATGGAGGAGTTCGGAAGACATTTGGGTTGAAATAATAGCCTACAATTGTGGCCTATCAGATCACAATCATGACAAAAGGCTTAGATGTAGGCCATGATCATGCTTGCATGGGTGTTATAATTGATTAATGTATTTGCATGTTTCGGTAACAAACTAAGAGGGTGAACTAGATAAAAATGATTAGATCAGATTAATGAGAGTTAGGCGATCTAATTGACCATTTAATCAATCCGGTCGATAATTTCATGGAGAGAGATCCCAAGCGAGACCTGATTATTTATTAGCGAGCTTTAGAAATAATTAGAATTAGGGGTAATTTGTGAATTAAGAGATTGCAAATTTCATAATTCAATTAGGATTTACAATTTAGGATTTAATGGTTGTAACTCAAGAGAGAGCAATTAACATTACGACCGTCTAGAATCGACATTCTGTAAACACAAAATGGATATATTGGCATTAATGATAAGTAAAAATCCCCTCTCTCGTAACTTGATTAACTCTCTTGACGAACTTCCATTGTGACCTGTGTGATTGCTTAGTTTAATTATGTCTTGCTAAATTTTCCGCTTTACAATTCTTGAATCAATTTTCAGTATTTACTTTCCGTGTTCACTTGTGCAATGTTTATTTCTTTTTATTCTTTTCTCTGAGCCTTAGACGACTTAGGATTAGGCTAGTACCCTCCTTGTGAGATCGACACCTTTGATACTACGTTAATGAACCGTGCGCTTGCGAATTATCAGAGGTTAATCATTAAAACTTACACAAGCAAACACCTTATCAAATATATTTATAATACTTAATAATTATTATTGGTAAAGATCTAATACATTTTATTCAAAAAAACAATTTAATAAGTAAAGT
>JAOQMP010000005.1:34227134-34239828 GCA_027563575.1 Erythroxylum pedicellare
TTTATTGACCTTGTTGGGTAGATTGAGTGTATCCATGTGCTATGAGGTTCAACATCTAAAAGAAAAGTGGTATAAAATCAATCGGGTCTTCCATAGTTTTTATTGGTCTTATTAGGAGGGTTGAAATATTTTGTTGTTACGTAATTGTGTTTTGATGTTATTGAGAAAAGTTTTCTTAATCTTCCTTGGGTCTTGTCTACTAGTTTTGCTTGATTGGCTAATTTCTTGCACTTTCTACAACTAGTAGCCTATTCTAATGCATATTTGTTCCTGGAAACTCATCCCTGGTTGGATTGCCATGATAGCAAGATTCATCTTTTAAAAACTAATTTTGGTTGAGGTTTTACCTCATTAGGAGCAGGGTAAGCTTGCAATTGCAAATTGATATTTCTCTGGATGGTCTCCTAATGCCTTTAAACATCTACTGCTGAAATATGTATTGTTTGCTTGGATGTGGTAATCATAATACGTACATAAGTTTGACTATTGAACGAAGATTTCTTTACTAAGCAACTAATCTTAGCTTAGAGAATTGCCAACTTCAATCAACTCCCCAAGCTAGGCCTTCCAATGATGCATTTTCCAGGATTGATGAAAGTCTAAAATATGAAAGTCTACATGGAACCTAACTAGTTGTCCAATTTACTAGTTCGAGTTGCTGTTGAAAGCTTTTCCTTAGTTCTTCTTGCAAAGCCTTTATCGCGTCCTTGCTATTTGTTGCTCCTATTGTAGTTTCTGAAGATGGCATACAGATTGTTTTTCATGATTCATGATAATTATGGAGTTGGTAACTAACTAGTTTACCGAATGTTTTTTTAAATGCAACGACAATCATTTTTGTGAAACTTCGGAGAGGGTTAACACCTATAAGGCCTCCCAAGATTAACTATGTACTCTCTTTTAGTTTAGGGCTCTTGTATATGTAAATGGTCCATGCATGTATTTTTGTGTACATTTGGAAGTGTATATGGAAGATTTGGAATGGCTTGTATATGGTTTAGGTCCATCCATTTTTATTTTTTTATTTGTTTTTTAGGTTTTTACTTTAAGATCAAAACTAATAATTCAATGGCAGTTGTATCTTTGTCTTGTCGTCAGTTAAATTTCTTTCTTATACTCTTATTATTAAGTAATTTTTGTATATTTTGTTGATTATGTATTGTCTACAAATGACAAATTCTTATGTTAAAAAAAATTTGTGCGAAAATGCAAAAAAGTTAGCAAAAGTAAAAATGTAAAAGAAGCCGTAATTTAAATGAAGATGTGAGAAACTCATGGTAGAATGGACAAAAAAAAAAAACTAAGTTGTATATAAATTTGTATTCATGGGTTACAATCTTGAAATTGACATTCTTAAAAATAAATCAACACTTGTCAACTTTGAGAATAAATCAGTCTATAAGTATAATTGTCACAAATGATCTTTGGATTCATAAGCTAAACAATTATAATACAAGTATTGGCCTTAACACCATCTTTCCTTCAATATACACCAAAGAGAGCAAAGAGAAGCAAGAAATTGAACCAATTGTATATGGAAAAACGACCACCTTTATCATGGAAAGCATAAAAAGTTGCATCTCTTGGATATTTAATGCAACTCTGTATGATTGCTAATAATTTTCCACATTCTACAGATTTAATTTTCCAATTAATTTTCCTCAATAATGCTGCTAGTTTCAGGTCTCTCATTGCAACTCAGCATCGTCAATGTGAAGCTTAAGACCATGCTTCTTATAGCTAATTCCCCAACTCTATTAGTATATTCTATTGACAGGCATCTACCACCACAGCTGTAACAAACAACCACCCATAAGACATCTAGAAGAATCTTGAGAATAGACCAAATGAGTTGCAATAGAGGACTATATATGAGAATTTTGTAGCACAAATGATAATCACGAGCCATTGACATTCATAAACATGGACTCCTTAAATGATGGACCAGTGCCAAATAATTGGGTTCTAAAAGTGGAATGATCTCATATTGAATGAGAACACGAGGAAGATATAGTTTATATATAAAAGAGACCTATAACTACATTGTTTTAAAGTTTTGGATTGAATTAATACTTTTATATGCAGTCACTTAAAACTGGTTGCTGTTCTCCCTTTTAATGAAGGATCCAGCAACTGGTGTAAGAGCTAGGTGTGATGAAACCCAAATGATTTGTTGAGGTAAATTACAATTAGTACAATGTAGTTAAAACTTATTTTTAAGGAGGATAATGTTAGGAGTTTATAAATGAGAGATGTCTCAACTCAAATGAGTACAGGAGGACTTAGTAGTATTATATAAGAGAGTACACATAATCCAATATGTTAAAGGTTTTTGTTCAAACATGATGTTCTTTCTTGTATATAAATTCACTAAGAGCTAGTCATTTTGTTCGACAATAGTGTTGTTGGCCCTTTTAGCCATCCAACACAAGAAATTCTAGAAAATTATAGCTTATACTGATTTCAAAAAAAGTATTAAAAACTATGACCATGTAAAAAAACACACATGATGCCACTTAGATGTATGAACACCAAAAGCTACTTTTGAGACTGAATCATTTACTATCAATTACAGGTAAATGGAGCGAGTAACTATAATGAGTCAACCTAATTAAGTCTCATCCCTCCTATAAAGAGTGACTATCAAACCAAATAATTACTCATTTTGAAGCATGTTAAAGATGTAGCAGTCATTCAGAATGCAGATAAAAGAAAAGAACATGCAACAGATTGAGTTCTTAGGGAAACAACAAAGGAGCAAGTAAAGGTTCTGTGGTTCCCTTTTGGTCCCAGAGCTTACTCGCTTTTGTCCATATTTCTAGTCCAATCCTGAGATACAGTAACTAAACTTTATTCTTGTTTATACAACATCATATATTTATTACAATAGATATTTGCAAAATGTGTGTCGTAAATTTACAATTAAAAGACCAATTAAAACATGATACAGAAAAGTTACTGGAGAAATGAGTAAGAGTTTGTAAATATGTAAGTTTTATCTGCAAGTGTCAAATTTCCTTAAAGAAACCAGCATGGTTAAACGAACAGTACATTTAGATTATAAAATGCCTCGTTAACTAAGATGAGGAAAGTAAAATATTGGCCCACATTCAAATGAAGGGCAACCATTTACATTGCAAAGCAATATACTCACTAAAATACAAATTCAGTTGCCCTAAAGCAACAAGAATTGCATATAATATAACTAGCTTTGTCAAGCAAAGGGAATCCAACATTTTTCAGTAGATTTAACTTAGAAAAAGAGATTACAAATGTGAAATTATTAAAATATTGAAGTTAGAATCATGTCAGCATCCAGTTTAGAACTAAATAAATCTTATCAAACCATAATAGAACTTACTTGGCTTGTGAGTTCTCCAAACAAATAAGCCTAGTAGTTGGGTACCCAAGGGTCCCTGCAGGATCTCTAATTGCAGCTTCAATTAAGTTGATGTTCATTGTCCCATCCTTGTTATTCATCACAGTCCTTGCATGCACACCTCCAATGGTTGAAATACCTCCATTCTCATATATGTGGATGGGAGAAATGTCTCCAATAATGACTTCGCTTCCCCTTATATCACAATGTGTAAGCACACCAATAAGGTTACCCATGGTGCTTGATGGAACAAAGAGAGCTGCCTCCTTTCCCATGATCTGAGCCATTTGAAATTCCAAACGAAAGGCAGTTAGGTCATCACCCAAAACAGCATCATCCACCTCAGCATTTGCCATAGTAGTTTTCATTGCTTCATTTGGTTTAGTGACAGTGTCAGACCTCAAATCTACCAATCTTGTTACCATTTTCGCTAAAAATAGTTCCATAGAATTAGAGTTAAATACTCTAATTATTGATACCATCATCATCATCATGTATCCATTTCCAAAAGTGTAAAATATGACTTCAAAGAAGTAAGTATGAAGCTATGTTCTTTAAAACCATTTCAACGATGAGACGAGTCAAAATGGTTTGCAACTAATCACGTAAATGTAATAAACATTAGATAATAGAGGAGCTAGAAATTGTTTTGTAGATTGAAGGACACAATCTTCAAAATACCCATAAACCAGTTAAATTAAAAGGAACTCCAAAACCTACATGTATGAATTGGAATAACAATAGAACTTGATTTCATTTTCCTAAATTTTAGATTAGAAAACCTACTATTTACCCGATAACCATCACACATTCTCTTGAAGCTATGAACTTCACAATCATCACCTTAGGTTTCAATAATCTAATTCAACCACAAAACTAAACGTCACATACTAACATCAGAAAGTTAGACATAGATTGAAATATAAGCCATATCATCACCAAAGCCTAAGCGTTCAAGAAATGTTTACCTTCTCAATAAGGACCCGATCACCAACGCCAATAGTAGGGCTCACGGAAGAAGACGTGATGTATCGAATCTTAGAAAAAGTAGACCACAAAAGTGCCAGAACAAAAAGTTTCATAAACCTATCAAAGCCAGCCCATCGGAGAAACCCCCAGCTTTGACACGGCATCCATTGTATGGAAATGAAAGTCATAAGGAACTGAAGCAGCACCGAAGGTCTCAAGCAACTCATTCACGGGTCTAAGTGGAGAAGGTAAGTCTTCAAGATACCAACTTTATAAATGAAAATCATAGCGACAGACTTAAAAGGAGGAGCTTCAGACGTGAAGCCAGTGTATTGAGGAGAAGGAATTACCTCAAAGCACATGCGAGGGATAGAGGGAAGCAAGAGAAGTCTAATGGTAGTATATGCATTGACTAAATAGTCTCTTTCTTACCGAGTAAGTTTCCTCCGAGCTACCCGTCTCCAGTCAACCAAAACCTAGATCTCCAAATCCTCAAAAGTCTTCAAAGCTCTTGTTTGCTTAAAGCACAAATCAAGCCTTAAAATCCCAAAGTACAGAGACAGAGTAACCTAAATTGCTAAATCACAATGTCACCATTCAAACGAATTGGATCATAAAGACATCATGAACTCATTGTAGAGGCTTTAAGAGATCTTGCTCTTGTTGGCAAATAGTTGTAAACCGTACGTGAGGAGTTGATGGAGAGAAAGAGTGTCTTTGTTTGTATGTTTTGTTGGTAAAGAAAGTGTTGGACAATGGGGCAAAAGAGATGAGAAGAAGAGGGGCAAAAGGATGGAAAGAGTTGAAAGAAAAATCGAAGGAGTAAAGCGGGATGCAAAATCAAAAGAAGAAGGCTTGGGTTAAGTGAGCGTGAAGCTGAGACGAAACGTTTATTTTAATTAAAACGTCGACGTTTTTGTTGTAGAACAAAATAGGTACAGAGTTAGTGGGACAGACGATCTGATGCCCATTGTTCAAATGTTAACACTACAAGTCCACAAGTCTACAACATGGAGAGACATCCTACCTCAAGAACATCAAATGCAGACATAAGACACTTGATGCATGCTAGATGCAGACCAGATGTCCACTTCTCTATAAGAGCTCAAAGGTCTTAGAGATCTTATGAACGAATAGTGCGGAGATGACGAAAGAGTGAATAATTTTAAGGTTAAATTTAATTTTAAGATTTTTATAAGTTGATATATTTTTTATCATGGAATAATAAATTTTAAATATGCAACTAAATATATAAAATTGTATTGGGTAAGGCGTATATGTGTATATATATATACATATATATATATATAGAGGTAATGTTATCTGTAAGTAGTAAAAATCAAAAGAAGAGTTCTGCTCAAGACATAGGCGTACAGATTTGCGTACCTCGTTGAAATTCTTGTATTCTTATTCTTATCTTTGATAATAGTTTGTAACATAGTTGCTCGACAGTAAGCAAATGCCAACAATTGTCGGGACCAAATCATCTGTCCCATTTACTCGGGACCTATTTTGTCCCATTCATCCACAACCATAGATTTTTGTGGGCTCCAGCTAAATTAATGGTTGTGGATGAAGGGGACAGAATAGGTCCCGAATAAATGGGACAGAGGATTTGGAGCCACAATTGTCAGTTCTTGTTATTCAGTCCACCCTAACAATTTGTGTAAGACAATTATATAACGTAGATAAACAATAAAATATTAATTAATTAATAAATTATCCTAAATGCTTGCGATTCTTCGTAATTGGGATTTGCACGCTAAATGTTCACGGCAGGTAGGAGCTCGCATCAAAAACCCTGTCTATAGCACTCCGTACTCCCTCCATTGCTAAGTATGGCAGCAGCAGCGGCAACTCACATTTGCAATGCCTACTCCCCACCAATCAATACCCGTTCTTACCACTACTTTCACACCCTACCGCTTGCCTTCAAACCCAAAGGTGAAATTTGTACATATTATAATCCCATTTTGATTGTTTATCTGCTCACGTCCATGCTGCTACAGTATCAAGACTTGGGAAGAATTTCTCAATCAGAGCAGTTGACTCTCCCTCGGATGAGAAGCCCTATGAGATTCTGCCAACTGGGAAAATTGCGTACTTGGATGAACTAGACGTTGTCACTTTTCTCGACCCTCCTAAGGACTTGATTCCTCTTGACCCGGCCTCTTATAATCCTGCTGCTTATCTCTGGTTTGTCATACCTTTTGTTTTGTTTTCCAAACCAACTTCTATTCTGCTGCAGCTAATTGCTCTTCTGAATGAGAAAAGTACCTATTTTGGTGCACGACCTTCTTCAGACTTCCTGATATAATCAACTTTCAGGAAAAAAATTGAAGAAATTCCACAAGAAAGGCGCCACAGATTGCTGCGGTTGCTTAACCCTAGGTTGGTCCCTACTTTCAGTCTCTGTTCATTTGTGAACTTCTGTCAGAGTTTAGTCATATGAGTTCTGGACTAATTTAATGATACCTCAAATCTAGGAGTGATATGCATGTGAAAAGATTTTGTGGATTAAATGGCAATCGGGACCTTGATGCAGGCTTATATCAAAAGCTTGGCAGATAGCAGGTGCGCGATATGCCGATCCTAAGTTAGCAAAGAGAATTGCGTGCAACTTATTGCATTGGAAAGGGGAAGAAATGCCTATTGAGCTTTATAACTGCAAAAGTAGTGGAGGTAATTCTTCTACATTGTTGTTTTTGCTAGTGCTTGGATGACTGAGTGAGTCTATGTATGACTTGCCCAACAATTGGAAATGCTGTCTTAATGCTTTATGCTTTTTGAAGAGGGTAGTCAAAGATAAAGTGGAATCTTAATCTACGGAAAAATTTGATGAGTAAAAGACCAGCCTTTACTTTGGGATACCTTGAGAAATTTACGTTCGTGATTCTAATAACCATTACAAGGAATAGGATTTAAAGGCCAGTTCCAGATTTTCCTTTTCTGTTGATTCTAAATGATTGATACTCCAAGAAGAGGAACTAAGGTCTTAATTTGTGCGGGGCTTATTCTTTTTCTGGTCATATACTAAATAGTCAAATAGTGCTTGTAATAATCCAAACAGGGATTTTGTGCAATGCATGAGGAATTCTTGGTGTGATCCTTAGGAAGTTCTATCCTTTCGAAATTTGACGCAACTTCAGATTAATTTCATTATTCTAACGCCTTGAAACCCATTAAAATAAGTCTATGCTAATACTTTTCCTTTTTGTAAGTTGTTAAGCTAATGTTTGCGTGTTCTCCTGCTCACCTTCCTGCTATCAAGAAATAAAAGGTGATAACAAGAGAAATGGAAAAAGAAAGAGGATACCCACCACTGTTTTGGCAGTTGTTATCTTGGGCATTAAGTGTGTAGTCTGAAATCCAAATAATTACTAGATTACCCTATATGTAATAAACATTCAGCTCTTTGCTTGCATCCTTTGTGCCTTAAAAGTCAATGGAAGTAGCCGTGGCATTTCTTTCAAATAGTTACTCATTTTCTTTTTTCTTTTACTCTCTTTTCGTCATTTTAGTAGAGTCAGAGTGACAAAGGAATGAAGTCATGTTGCGTAAAAGTCATGCATGATCAATAGGAGACAAGGAATGGAACTTATAATGATAATAAGTGAGCTGATAAAGAGACTGGAGGGAGATAGTCTAATAAGGGATAAAGGTACGATACTTTGGTCAAGTAAAACTTATAGGAAATTCTCGCAAGAGAAACTCTCAAATCTAAATTAACAAAAAGAGATCTCAAATAGCAAGATTAATGTTTGAAAAAAGGGAGCTCCTAATTTCAACTTGTTCAGATTCATAATATTATACAAAATTAATGAACATTTACTTGTGAGTCATTAAAATCAAGATTCCCAGAATCATTGTATTTACCTTAGATGCATTCTAAGTTTCGACAACTGATCCAAGAATTGACTCCATAAAATTCAATTATGATTGTGTCAATAAAATGGTCTGTACTTTCAACATTTTTTCTGGCTTGTAATCATTCCTTTCTCTACCTGTTGTTTGTAATGTTGGTTTTGTTGCTCAAAATTTTTATTTTTATGTTTCCATCTTAATAGATTTTTGCATGATTAAGTTCCCCAAGCCTTTTGTATATTGATGTGGGAAATTGTTGAATAGGACCTTTGCCCATTGCTTGGATAAACTTTTTCAAGAAGGTCAGTTGTCAATTGTTTCTTCTGTTGTATTAAGATCCCACTCTCCTGTCTCAGTTTAGTAATAGTTTTATGATGTTGATGCGTTCGAAAGGCCCCAATTTTACAAGTTTGTGCAGTTAAACCCTCCAAATTCAAATTGGTTTAATCTAGTAAACATTTTTTATAACTAACTAATGATCAGTCATAGTTTCAATATTAGGGTTTCTATGCCGAATTATATAATGTGTTTGGAATTTATGCTTTTACCTCGTCACAATTGGTAATTTACTCGCTCTAGATGTTCAACTCCTGATTTAAATTCCCCACTTAGTAAAAAAATATAAATTGTGAACAAATTTAAAATTTTCCTTAATTGTGCAAGCACACAAACTTCAAGGACTGACCGGTTCATTAAGCCCATATTTATTGATTCATTGTTTCTTTTGTATCTTGTCATGTTGTTGATATTCACATTGACTTTTCCTTTTCTTTTCTTTATAGGCTATATTCTATTGCAATAATGGGAACCTATATGGAAGGTTTATTGGTATGTTCACCACTTTGATGATCATATTTACACTTCACTCAATTATGAATTTGGAGCATTGAACATTCCTTAAGATACTAAATGCATTAATTTCTAATTGCAATTAAACATGTTGAAGAAAAGCATTATGCAAAAAGCATGAAATTGTTCAAATTTTGTCTTTATTGTGAAATATCATATTTTATGCTTGCTTTCTCCTTTGATATGATTAATCTCGGTCAGCTAAACTTTTCAAACTTTTTTGACTTCCTTCTATGCTCTAATAAGCTGAGAGTTTGAGACATTGCTTGGAACCAGACAAGTGGTTAACATTCTTATTTTTAGAGGAAGCATACCCGTGGTATTCAAACAAGAATCTTGCATGCCTTGTTTTCAAGGATTATAAGAAATTAGAATGCTTCAACTCTACTGTTTTTAGTTGCAGATGAAACATCTTCTCTTACAAATGATAGAACAAGTGAGAGAATCTGTGTTAGCTAGAATTGCATACCACACTAGCTTTTATCTGCTCATTCGGGAATTATTCTAACTGTAGCTTGTTTTTGCATACATTTAAATTGCATGCATAGCTAAAACCTTATCTTCCCTTAAAATATTTGTGCAAAATTTACGTTGTCAAAGGGAACATTGCGGCAATCACAATGTTGGCTATGTGCTTTTTTCAGTTTTTGGAAATCTGTATTGAGCTTTATTATAAATGCTTCCTGGTTTGATATCATCTGCAGTCATACTATAGCTTGTCTTTTTTGTTTGTTTCTTAATGTTTTTATGTATTGTAATGCCAATTGTTTCTTAATGATTTGACACTGAGCTGCTGAATCCAGGTGGATCAGTGTTGGCTCCCATTTCTAATACCCTGTCCCCATTGTACTTTATGGTGACACAACGTAAGGAAGTTATGCCAACAGAACAGCCCTGTGATTTAGCTTATGAATTTAGGGATGGACATTTTGATCTCCATACATGTCCAAAAGGCTTTCCAAGACCAGGTAGGCTATAATTGTAACAGAGATGCATTGAACAAGATTGAATTCATTCATTATCCTTGTTGAGTAGCTTTAACAATCCTTATTTGTTCACTTTTGTCTAACTTCATTAGCTTTTCCCTGGGATATTTTATTTCAAATTTTAATTCCCATTTCTATTTATCTTTTATCAGTTTCAATTCATTTACCATACATCATGATCCTTTTCTTTGTTGTAGTGAACCTTTGAAATGGAAAATGAACCATTTAGCACTTTTTTGTTGAATGCATGGGTCACGAAGCTATTATTTTCGTAGTTGGAACTTGACATATGCTGGGTGCTAATGTAGTTGGGATTGTTTATATTGATTTTGTGTCTTCAATCAGTTCTGCCAAACATGATGAGAATTAATTGAAACTCTAGAAGAACAAAAACGGAAAGATTACTCAATTTGTAGGGATGGTGATAAGCAAATGGATGATAGAATAGGACTTTTATTGATATTTAGTAATAGTCTCGTAGGTTACTACAAGAGCTGAAGCTCCCCAACCAACAATGGCCCCTCAAGCTTAATAGCTGAGACAATAGAAAGAGAAAAAAAGTCCCCCCTTTGTGCTACCCGTTCCCTTACATACCCTTCCCCTGCCTCGATTAGTTTCTCTCTCCTCTAACAGATTCTAACAAACTCACTCCCTAACTGTTAGCTAACTCATCATTCCCTAGGTCACTAGCTTTTTGCTCTGCCTTAGTCTTTCTCGTGGAATATGTTAACATGGGTTTGTATCTCATGTTATGTTCCTTCCTCCTATTTCTCCTAGAGTAAGTCAACATGGGTTTGTGACCCGTATAGCTATGAATTCCGCCTCCTGCAAAATCTGCCTTGTCTTCAAGGCAAAAGGAAGGATACTGCTATTTCAATTGTGCAGCAACTGTCCAGGAAGCTTCTACAATTGGTTTCCCTTTCCAGAGCACAAGCCACTCGACAATCTGCTCATGATGCTTCTGGACAGTAAGTTCAGCTAGGATTGCTTCGGGAACAGTAGGCTTGGTTGAGTCGACCTCCAAACCTGAGGGAAGAGTTGGCTCGGGCATGTAGAGAATCCCGTAATAATAGCTAGTCCCTTAATTAAGGCATTATCTTTATAGATTATCCTTAGCTCTAATATCTAGCTCTATTAAGGAAGACTCCCATAACTATGTACCCTAGCTCTATATAAGAACATCAAAGCCTCACGCTCTTCCATGAATGACAAGGCTGCAATGGTGGGATCTTGATCTTCATCCCATGAGACCACCAGCAGCTCTAGCCCTCTCTCTGGATCAGGAAATCAACTTGATTCAGTTAGCATACAACCAGAAAATTCCCTACATATTTCAATCCAGAAGCTGAATGGAAGAAACTACCTAGAATGATCCCAATCAGCCCGTCTAGTAATCACTGGAAAAGGAAAAATAGGGTACATATTAGGAGCAATCCAAACTCCAAGACTAGAAGACCCTAATTTTGACCAATGGAGCTTAGAGAATGCCACGGTTATAGCCTAGCTTATCAACTCCATGGAACCAAGGGTTGGAAGATCGTTTATTTTTCTCCCAACAGCCAAAGATGTATGGGAAGCAGTCAAAGAAACATATTCAGACCTGGAAAACTATGCTAAACTATTTGAAATCAACTAAAAAATGTGGAAGATGCAGCAAGGTGAGCAAGATGTGACTACATATTATAATGAGATGACTATAATATGGCAGGAGTTGGATCTATTTGAGGAAACAAAGTGGAAAGATCCAGAAGATGCAGCCCAATATAGAGAGAGTTGACAGGGGAAGAGTGTTTTTCTGGCTGGTTTTAAGGAAGAATTGGATGAAGTTAGGTGGAGGATTTTGGGAAGAAGGCCACTACCCTCAATCCGAGAAGTCTTCTCCGAAGTCAGAAGAGAGGAAGCTCGGAAAAGTGTCATGTTGGGAAAAAATGAAACTATAGAATTCCAGAATAAAGGTTCAACCTTGGTCTCAAAGAATAGTGATAGTGAGGGTGAAAAAGGTAAAAAAAAGCAGAAAACTTGGTATGATTTTTGCAAAAAACCGTGGCATGCAAGAGATACCTGCTAGAAGATACATGGTAAACCAACAAACTGGAAGAAAAAATGGACTAGTGGAGCAGGAGAAGGGAAAGCTTTGCAAGTTGAGAATCAGCCCAATCATGACCAGGACACCTCCAACTCAACCAAGACCTTTCCTTTCACAAAGATTTTGATTTGGGATTATATTCAATATCAAGTATTCCTTCTGGTCCTAAAGATTTTGATTTGGGATTATATTCAATCGGATATTTTCTAATTTTTGATCCTTTTTTATAATAACCTTGTTTATTTAAAAATTCCTCTGTATTATCAGGAGTCCAACTATATATATTGGGCTGAGAATCTTTTTTCCTTTTTGATCTATGAGATGATGGTTCAGTTTTAGTTCCACTAGTACTAGGTTTATTTGTATGATCTGCTTCTGCATAAATATCTTGATCTGATTCATAACCATAAATAATTTCATCTTTATCTATTTCTTTTCCGGTGAGATTATAATTTTGTTCCATATCTGTTTCAGTTTTTAGAGTTAATTTATTAACTAAGTGGGTTATTTCACTAAGTTGAGCTTGAATAGTTTTTTCAATATGTTCAATATTATCTTCTG
>JAOQMP010000005.1:34247312-34260551 GCA_027563575.1 Erythroxylum pedicellare
TACAACTGTACAATATACTAATATGGACTATTTTGCAATTTTTAAAAATTTCAGGGACTATTTTATAAATTTAAAAATTACTCGAAACGGTACCTGTTACCTACCGGTAACGGTATAGTTCCGTTCCAGAATCCAGTCCGGTACTAAACCCAGTACGGTATTCATAACTTTGGTCTCACGTGTGAAGTCTTCAAAAATCCTCTAAAAATTAGCTTTTTAAACACATTCATGCCTTAGAAATGGTATTGGTTGTGATTGTGGTCTGGGCTAATGATCTATCTACTCCTTATGGAATTAATACACAAATTTTAACACGATTGTGCCATTAGACAGTGGATATCACTGTTTCCTTGAAATTAGTACAAAATCTCAGCACAATGGTGCCCTCAAATTAAGGATCCCACTATTTCTCTTGAAACTAGTGCACAATTTTTTACATAACCATAACTCATGTCGTATTTCTCTATGTATCTTCTTTAATGTCATACCATCTCTCTTTAGGTTGTTTTCTAGGTCATGTTCCTTACTACATTTGATCCACAGGGGACACAAATTGACTAACAAGTGTAGGCTAGATCGTGATCATAAAAGAGTTTTAATTTTTTTCTTGTTTTTTTCTTGAAATAGTCTCCAACTCTTGAAAAATCTTATCTTATGATAAATTTATCATAATTACATAAAATAAAATAAAAACTAAGCAAAATAAAATAATTTAACATCAAAATCAAGAAAAATACTTTAAAATATTTTTCATACATGTTAGTGAACTATAGTAAATATAACAAGATGTGAATATGGATCACTCTACTGCTTTGATTACTATTATGATTACTCCATTCAGTTGATGTGCATAATATTACATATATTTTCTTAAGTGTTTTTCTTAATTTTGATGTTAAATTTACCTTATTTTACTTAGTTTTTGGTTTTTCATGTAATTATGATAAATTAAGCATTATATGAGATTATTCAAGAATTGGAGGCTATTTTCTACTAAAAATATAGAAAAAATATAACTCTTAGAGGAACATGATTTAGCCAGAACCTTTGTGGAAAGTCAATTTTAACTCAAAGAGCTTCCCGACTTTTCTCTACCTACGGTAACTTTCCCCTTTTAGAAAGTACCCGGTGACTCACTAACATCTTTCCTCATTAAGAAAGTTCAATGGAGACTCCCATTGGAGGAAGCTCCAAACTATCCTCTATCCCAAAGGTCCAATAGGATGCAAGTAGCTTGTTAGACTTTGAGTTCCATTCCAATTGTGAGGTCCAATAGGATGCAAGTAGCTTGTTAGACATTGAGTTCCCTTCGAATTGTGAGTTATTAGAAACGAGTAAAGGTCAAAGTAAGAATTCATTCCCACAAAAGTAGGTTAACAAATCCAATAGCAATGTGGCATCAACAGAAATCCGCTCCCAAAAGCCAAAACTTTTCCATGCTACCTTGGTGAATAGGGTAATATTCTTGCTTATAGAGCTATTACAGATAGGAGCAAAAACTTGGTCTTGCATTTTGATTAGTTTCTTCATGAATAAAAGACCTTCATTTCCTCTAGTTCAAGCTTAGGCTTAATCTAGATGGAGAAACAAGGGTTTGGAGAAAATTCTACTGACTAAAGAGGATTCCTTCATTTTCATATTTAGAGATGAGGATAGTTTATCTTCAATTATAGAAACTGGGCCTTGGTACATTGGAGATCAGCCCATATTTGTGTAGAAATGATGTCAAGGTATGGAACTGGATAGAAATTGAATATAATTCTTTCCCATATGGATAAATTTCTATAATGTTCCACTGGAATACTGGACCTTGAATGGTTTAAGCTTTTTTTCTAATAGAAGTAAATTTTTAAAACCAACAAAAATAATGAGGGACCAATAATATAAAATTTGTGAGCAAATTCTGGTTGAGACTAATAAGGGGAAAGACAACAAGAGTATAGAAAATGACTTCAAAGATAAAGAACTAGTTGATGGGGATGAACAAATCCAAGAAATCAATTAGATGGAGAATTTGTGGGAGAAATCCACTCGAACCTCAAACAAGAAATCTAGTAGACAGAAGAAGACGGACTGAGGGTTAGTAATTCTTTTTGATCCACTTCATCTATGATTTTTTGGAACATTAGAGGGATGAATGAAACTCATAAAAGACAAGCAATAAAATACTTACTTTTGGAAAAGAAGCCTTCAATTTTGGGATTGCTTGAGACTAGAATTAAAGCTAACAAATTTCAAGAATCCATAAAAGTTTTGGGGGCCTAGATAGATCATAGGATCCAAATATCAACATCACTATAATGGTATAATTTTTTTGCTTATGTTAAAGGCAAGGTTTAGGTTACAATTTAAAACTGCTTTGACTAATTCATCCATTTGGTGTGCAAGAAATTGGATTCCTTAGTATCCTTTGAATTGTCAATCATATGTGCCTATAATTTTTCTTTCCAAAAAGTCAAATTATGGGAGGACTTTGTTGCTATCAAATCATCTATTTTTATTCCTTAGATTGTTGCAAGGGATTTTGACGATGTACTTCATCCCTCAAAAGATCAAGAAGACAAAGTTAATCACAACACTCTAGGTAAAGAATTAGAGACCACCTTTAGCTGCTGGAAGTTTTTAACTTAAGATATGTTGGTTATTACTTTACTTGGAACAAAAAAAACAACAAGCCAAGAGTTTCAACAGGAGAAAACTTAATAAGGTTCTGGTTAATCAAGCTTGGACAAGTCTATGGATGAATTCTTTTTCTCATTTTGGTTCCCTGTTATGCTCTGGTCACTCATCTATGGAGGTTATTAATCTAAATAGTAATGTCTGCAACAAAGCTCCCTTTAGATTTTTTAATTTCTTCATTTATAAGGAGGGATTCCTGGATATAGTAAAGGAGGTTTGGGAGGTCTGGATTCCAGGATGCAAGTCTTATTAGCTTACAAGGAAACTAAATATATTAAAGGTCAAGCTGAAGGTCTTTCTCAAGGATAATGGTCCTCCTTCTACTCGAAGGTTACAGGCTGAAAAGGAGAAACTAAAGGATTTACAGGATCTTTATTATTGAGATCCTAACAACTTGGATCTGAAGTAGAAGAAACTTAGCTCTCTTGAGGTGTATACCAAGGCCCTTTAAAAGCATAGTTCCTTACTATTACAAAAGGTAAGGTTAACATGACTAAATTAGGAGATACGAACACTAAGTTTTTTCATAATTCCATTCTTGCAAAAAGATATATACGCAGGATTCATTGTTTTCTTGATGGAGATAACCAATTAGTTACAAACAAAATTTCTATTTAAGGAGTTGTGTATGATATTACAAGGGAATCTTTGGTCGATTTTAATAAAATTTTTATGACACTTAAACCTTAATAATGATTTGTTGGAGGAATTGTAGAAGCCAGCTTTGTATAATTAAATCAAGAATTTCTTCCTTATTTTGATCTCAAAGAAAGCTCCATGACCTAATGGTTTTGATGCTCTTTTCTTTCAATCTACCTGGAATATCACTAGAGACCTATTAGTGCAGGTGATGTAGGAGTTCTTATCTTTTAGAAAAAAATTTAAAAAGCTCAACTCCAATTATATATGTCTCATCCCATAACTCCCCAATGCAAATAACCTGAAGTAATTTGCCTCATCTCTTATCGCATCACTGTGTATAAAGTGACCTCTAAGTTCCTCATACTAAGACTGAAGGGTATCTTGAAGAGTTTAATCCATCATTTTTAAGTGCATTCATGCCAAGTAAATCCATTTATGATAATATATTATTGATTTAGGAGATATTAAGGGATTATGATACTAATAAATCCATCAAGTGTTGTGCAATCAAAGTGGAATTTTCAAAAGTTGGAACTTTATCCTTTGTTGTCTTGAATGGTTTGGCTTCCATTGCAAATTTATCTCCTAGATTAATGCTTGCACTTCAACTACTACTTTTAGCATTCTTATAAATGGTAATCCTATCAATCAATTCAAGGTTACTAATGGGATTAGGTATGGGAACCCCATTTCCCCTTACTTTTTTTTTTGGCTATTTTGTTGGAAATCTTATAAGGATTATTATAAAGAGCACCTAAAACAACATCAATTTTAAGTTTCATCATAAATCCAAAGAATTAAAGCTTACTCTTCGAAGCTTTGTAGATGATTTGATCTTGTTATCTAAAGTTGAACCTTCTTTTGTATTAGTGTTTCTTTAAGAGTTTTGTAGGATCTCAGGGCTAAGAATTAATTAACATAAAAGCATGATATACTTCTCTTCTGATGTAAAATCCTAAGTAAGGTTTAGGTTGTTGGTAGGTTTAAATGCTCATTGTTTACCTTTTAAATACATGGGAGTCCCAATTACATCCAAAAAGATAAGATATTGGGATTGTCTTCCTCTTTTTGAAAGATACCAAAAAAAAATCAATACATAGCAGAACAAGTCTTTGTCTTATGCAAGGAGCTTATTTCTTCTATGCTGAGGAGTCTTCATACCTATTGGAGTTCCCACCTATTTCATCGTGGAAGATCAATAAGGAGCAGGAAAATTTTATTAACAACTTTTTATGAACTAGTGTTGACAATTTTAGAGGGCAAAAGGCAAGCGACAACAAATTTGTTAGAGTAAGCAAGAAGGTGGCTTGGGGCTCATTTCCTTGCAGATGAGTCAAACAATGTTAGTGGCTAAAAGAATATGGAAACTATTTACTGATAAAGAGCCTTTGTAGTCTAAGTGGACAAATGAACTCTATCTCAAGAACTCTAGCTTTTAACATATTGAAGAAAGGAAAGAGCACTCCTGGTACTTCATTCAAATGTTGAGGGAGGAGATTTAATCTCTAATAACTAGAATTCCTATTTAAGCTTAGGTCAAGGAAGTTATCTAGTACGATAATTGGCCTACTGACTTTAGGGGTAGTGATAAAATTTGATCTTACTTTCCTAAATACTCTTCCAATTCTTCAAGATGTGATAGTAGACAGTAGTTAACCAATAGAAGTAGAGAGTTTATTAATCAATCTTATCTTAAGTCTATCAGACAACAGCAACCTATAATTCATTGGTTTAACATTTTTTTGGAAAGGCACTTAGATTCTAAAGCATCTTTTGTTACATAGCTAGCAGCAAGAAACAGATTGCAGACCAAAGATAGGTTGATTATTACTAATGATCAGTTATGTCTGCTATATAATCTTAGTACGAAATCTATCAATCCTATGTTTTTTCAATGTGAATACACTAGTGTTATTTATGGCAGGATGCATCATATGATGGGGATGTATTGTATATACCAGGAGTGGTAAGATATACTCAAATGGGTTGACAAGTTTTATAAAAGGAAAAGAAGAGACTAACTGGATATCAAACTTTGTATGACATGTTCGGGAAAGGAATAATAGCTTATTCAAGAACCTTAAAAGAGATAGTTATGAGCTAGCATATAAGGTCTACTATTGGAATAGGGAAATCTTACAAGTTTTTGATACCAAAGGAAGGAGTGCCTCATTGAGAAGAAGATGGAGCTTTGAATGAATTTGCATTTTGGTATACCTTTCTTATGTTGTTCTAGAGTAGAATGTGCTTTATTTGTCAGTGTTGTAACATGATACTTGTCGTTGTACATTACTCTACTTGATGCACAATTTTGAGCTTTAATGAATTTCTTTCAATTAAAAAAAGATGATTTAGCCAATACGTATATTTTAGCTTATGTCCTATATGAATTAAATACAACAAAGGATATGACTAACATGGCAATGAAGAAGATACATAGGGAAACATGAGTTGAGATATGGTTGTGCCAAAAATTGTGCACCAATTTTAAGATAAATAGTAAGATCTATAGTTTGGGCGCATGGTGAGTTAGAGACTATATATTAATTTCAAGGAAAATAACTTTAAACTTCATACAAATCTTTTTCTCTTTAAAAGTTAGGGTTAGCTATCGTGAGGTCCAAAAACCCTCAAAAGGCTAGTTCTAATTGTTTTCATTGAGGAATCATGATCTAGACATTGTCTAAATGGATCAATTTGTTAGTATTTTTTTTTTTGTTATGACTACGATTAGTGGCTAAATGTTTTTCTAAGTTTAGATAAAGAAAATCATAGCTTTTACTTTTGTATATATTAATTCATTTTAATTTATAGAATAGGACATATTTTTGTAAATTATCTTTGATTTATCTTAATGTATGATTTAGGTATCCTTGGGACTAATTTTGATTTAAATTCATTTGTAAGCACCTTGAGGGACTTTACTTATGATTAGACCACATTTTAGGTAGTATATGTTGAATGAGGTGCATAAAAGAGATCTACATAATCTTTGTAGTGATTAGGTGAAATCTTTCATTTGATTTCATATATTTTAGTGCATTCAAATTGTTAGCATTGATAAAGATACATATTAACCAAATGAATATATGGTTGTATTTTGAAAGAGTGTAGTTTTAGTATGTAGGAGATCCTGTCAGTCTAATTAAATGTATCTATTCTAGGTTAATCGAACCATGAAATAAAAAGTAATACTAGGGGAAGTACTTGTCTAAATAATGATATTTGATTGAATTCTCTTTTGATAATTTACTTTGTTATTGATTCTCTTAACTAACTATTTAGCTTTTGTTTTCGGTTTTTTTTTCTTTAATGAAAATCTATAAAATTCATTCTTTTATTTATTTTAGTTTAGGCTAAGTAACTTTAAGTGTTATAACCTACACTACTTTCTTAAGGGGTCGACTCCTATTTATTCCTATATTACTTGCTAATGAAAGGTGCACTTGCCTTAATTGTGGATAATAGATTCACAAAAACAAAAAAAAACTGTATAACTTAGATGGAAGATAGTTTATACAAAACAAATAACCCACCATTAGTTGTGGCCAAAATAATGATACTTTATTGCAAGAATAGATTAAAGAAAAGGATTTTGAAATTTAACAAAGAAAAAGAATGTAATGAGAGTTACAAACGAGCCACCGTTATCATAGGAAAGAGAGTATAGGTTTTTTCTTCTTCACCATGTACTCTTGGCTTGATTTCTTTGAACATAATAATGTCTGCTTTTTTAAACTTATATCTTTTCATTTGATTTCTTGAAGAAAATGTAGGTTGCCTTGCTTTTAATGGTAGTGATTAGTATTAAGATTTTAATTTATATCAAAACCAAAGTTAGTCACTATTTATTTTATTATTTTAAAATACCTTCATTTTGTTATAAACCTTTTAAAGAATAATAGACTAGATTAAGTGGTTTAAAAAAACAAGGAATATTTTTAATCAACTAAAGTAGCATAAATGGTTTAATTTTCTTTATAAGTTTGTATAAAATTATAGCAAATTATATTAATTATGAGAATTTAGTATGAAATTTTGATATTTTCCCTTAACTTTTCAGAAGATAAGAATATGTCTATTCATTAATGAATAAATTCAAATTTTTATTAATAACATTCAAATTTTCATGAAATTTGTACATTTTATATTTTACTATCTTTTCATATAATATTAAATTAAATTATATATTAATTACTACCATTATACAAATAAATTTAATGGTATAAAATTAAGTTATGTATAGTTGAATGGTACAAGTTTAATTGAAATATTTATTTCCTTTTCAATTTATTTATTTTTAAAATTTAAGAAATAAATGGTACATGTTTAATTGAAATATTTTATGTTTTTATTCAAATGATATTTTATGCTCTTTATCATTTATATTTATATTTTTTATTTTGTGTGAATATGAGAAAATTAATTGGGTTTGTGTGATTTTGATTTTTACGTTACAGTACTTTGTTTAAATTCAAATTTATTTGCACTTAACGAGTCTTCTTGTTGTTAAAGTGAGGCTAAAGGTATGTTTTGCTCCTTAATTTGGTGACATCAAATTTTCAATCAACATGTCATACCAAGTTTGACCAAATTTCCGTAACACAACGCCCAGTTCAAAAATTTTGCACCGGAGATCACAAATGGAGGAGTTTATAAGAAACTTCAATCCTTCTGGTGTACAACAACTTAGTTTAAGAAGTCTCCTCTGGCATTATAGAAGAGAGAGTGGCGCTTTAAAATTTTCGGAAATTAGGATTTATTAACCCCAATTCCCTAATTAAACATCCATTTCAGTCTATTAATATGGCTTCTCAATAAAAAAGTTATCCGAGTCATCAAATGGGTTAGAATCCTAATAGTTCCATATAACTTAAGGGTCGTTTTAAAATATGAAGGTTAATTTTATCTTGTCAAAATAACAAAAATTGAAAATACAAAAATCTAGATTGCCCAATTGATTGAATAAAAGTGTTTTCCTTTTCAAGAAATATATAGCTACTACTCACAATCTCTCCACGTTTCTCCTCCTCCTCTCTAAAATTAAAGCCGTAGGAGCTAGGGTTCTTCATCATTATTCTGCTACGTCTGGTTACTTTCCATCTTGTGCATGTTAAAAAGGTCTATTTCTAAGCCTCAACTTTGCACTTAAAAGGCACCAAATAGATAGCCAGTTCAAAGCTTAACAAATTTGATTACATTGAACCTCACCAAAACTGATGGAAATGCAATATGTTACACGCCCCTACACTTTACCCGCTTCAATTGTTTTACCTTCGGGAAATCTGGAGCATGGTAATTCTTCTCCACCTCCCATGCAAGTTGTGACATTCCATTAAACGAGGACTTTGCACCCTTTTCATCTCTCACTTCTCTTGGGAAGGGAATTCGAACATCAAAAGTTGCATTCTGAGGACAGGAAAGACGCAAGTCGAAGCCTAATCTATCAATCCATATCATCTTCGCTTCTGAAACCTGTGAACCCAATCACCTCTCATAAGAAACATAAGGATAACCACAGTATGGCTTAAGTTGGACAAAATGCAATCCTGTAATGATAAAAGATGATTGAAGTAAAGACTAAGATCTATCAATCATCCAAATGAAAATTTTAAGTGTAGCATAACAGTAATCAAGATAATAAATTCCTTAGTGTGATTCCCCAAAGTAAGATTTATGACGTAGCATAATGCGATCCCCAAGTAAGATTTATGGCATAGCATAACCACCAAGTAGTTTGCATGGCATATGAATAAGGGTCAGGTTACAACTTCATTAGTTCTAGGCGTACATTTTTTTTATAAGCATTTGTACGGGCTACACTTAAAATAATAGAAGATTATTTTAACTACATGAAAATTGCAAGGAAGGAACAAGAAGATTGAAGTTATTGAATGATAAGGAGGAGAAAACATTTAGTAAAGCATCTTCATCCCATAACAGTGGGGGACCAGATAATCATTTGACTTGACCTATTTCAGCAATTACCACTTGTTATTTACAGGTAATCATGGATGAGTTCAATCATGCTATTAGAAAACTGAGGCAGAATTCTTTCACTCAGGAAAAAGGTTAAAAGGTCTAATATCAGTCTGCTTCAGTTTTTATAACAGGAAACTGAAAATAGTAACAAGCATGAAGTTATATGCTGCAAACCTGGAAGTCCAGATCAACATAGATGTTGCAAAAGCGGTAGACATCTTCCAAATTCTTTGTATTTATTTCATTTACAATTGCTTCCGCGAAATCTCTAAGAGGATCAGGACTTGCATTCTTATATTCAGACGATGAAACCAAAATGCCATCCTGACATGTCACCACATTTTATTCAAGTAAGAAACTCAAAAACAGCTAACTGCCCTATGATCTAAGCTTGAATTCTACACAATAAACCTAAGCTTATGCAGAACACCCAAGGAAACATGACAAAAACAGCAATTACACCTCCATGAAGTCTTCCATTTGATGTAAACTATCGACAGCAATGATGTAAATGAGGCCTTCAGGAACTTCTCCAAAGCGCTTCTTCCATGATGCATGAAGCCACTGGAGACATGATATTTATCACATCAGTGAGATAAGATAAAAGTTACTTGTCACATTCCTTTGAATTTTTCATAGAGTTTAAGAGATTAGAAGAAACAGAGGAAGAAGAAACAGAGATGGTAAAAATCTTATATCTTTCCTTCTATATTGCTATGGCAATATATATAAGGCAACAACAGTGGCTCAATCCACTAACAGATTTCAACAAACAAATAGAAGATGCTGGCTACTTATTCGGCCACAACAAAGTAACTGACTAATATATAACTACTATTTTAGAGATACTAATTCTGAAGTCAATTAACAACCAAGTCAACTAACAACCAAAACTTGAGCAACAGAATATGACCAGGTCTAACAACTCTGACCACATACACCAATGTTGCTCCTCAAGACCCATGCACCACCCATGCACATATCATTCCCCCCTCCTTGAAGTATCCTTGCCCGCAAGGATGAAGTCGGGATGAAAAACACCACAGATTTTCCCAAGTGGCATCATCCTGCGAAGTCCCTGCCCCCTTAATCAAAACTTCAGTCTTAGGCCTATATTTCCCCTTCTAAATGGTTCTGCGATCTAACACTTTCTCTGGTATTGGTAGTATGATTGATTCATCTTGAATGGGTGGTAAAGCTGGCAAGGCTAGAGGTCTATTCCCCAGATATCTTTGTAAGAGGCTCACATGGAACACATCATGTACTTGGGCTCCTAGAGGAAAAGCCAAACGATACGCAACCGAACCAACTTTAGCCAATATCTCAAAGGGTCTAAAGAACCTAGGAGATAATTTCACCGAGCTGCGAAAAGTTACTGAGGATTGGCGGTAGACTTGTAGCTTCAAATAAACACAATTGCCCACCTAAAATTGTACCTCTCGATGATGTTGATATCCTTGGTTATTCATCCTCTCTTGGGCCAGAACCAAATTACGTTCCAAGTCTCGCAAAATGGTTGTCCATCACGCAAATGTTCATCCACAACTTTTACTCGCGTTGTCCATGGAATGTAAGGAAGTAAGTTTGGAGGAGGAACACCATATACAGCTTCATAAGGAGTAATTTTGGTATCTGCACGTTGGCTTGTTTTATAACTAAACTCCGCCCACGGCAACCAATCAATCCATTTTCGAGGTTGATCTCCCATGAAGCACCGCAAGTATTGCTCGAGTATACAATTAGTAACCTCAGTCTGACCATCCGTTTGTGGGTGGTAACTTGAACTCATTTTGAGTTCTGTTCCTGCAACTTAAAGAGATTTGACCAAAAATCACCCACAAAAATTTTATCCCAGCCTGATACAATCGATGATATTGGAGATAAATCCCTTAGCCACGGTGGTTGTTGTATAGGGATGACAAAGAGGAAGAAAGTGGCTATATTTGGTGAGTCTATCGACCACCACCATAATGACCGAAAACCCTTGTGATGATGGTAGTCCTTCTATAAAATCCATGGAGATGTCGGTCCATGCCTTAGTTAGGATTGGTAGTGGTTGAAGGAGACCAGCTGGACACAAATTGTCGTTCTTAAAGCATTGGCATGTATCACAATGTAACAAAAATTGCTTGACCGAATTGCGTAACCCAGGCTAAGTGAAACTGTTTTGAATTCATGCCAATGTTTTATGGTATCCAAAGTGGCCCCCAACAGGGGAGGCATGGCAATCTACGAGAACGGCTAGTAGTAGAGAACAATTAGGACTCAAGTAAATTTTATTTTTAAAAAACCATACCCCATCATGTTGCACATAGAGTGTCTCAGGTCGATTGAGATTTATTTGATCCAGTTGTTTATAAAAAGAGTCATGTTGCACCTCTTGTTGTAGAGTGTTGACTATAAATATTATCATTGATCTTGTAGTGATATTGTTATAATTGCTCCTATAATCTCTCCTATAATTGAGAGATTTCCTATATTTAATAGCTAGATTACTTCCTAAATAGTCCTAGGAAGTTTGTATATAAACCTAGTTAAACCTTGTTCCTATGTACAGAAATATAGTGAATACAAATTCTGTTCTAACACATTCAACATGGTATCAGAGACCTATCTGATTTAAGGACTGTTGTTTTATTTTTCCGACTGTTCTTCACTGGCTGAGTTTGTACTCGCCCCATACAGCAACGTTTTTTTTCTCACCACCCACCTAGATTGCTTCAGCAGTGACCGGCGACCACCACCGTGAAAGATCCAACATCAACCAGACCTCCACGCGCCACCACACGCTGCCATAGCGTCCTACCGTTTCCACGCGTGGGCACCACGCACCGCCCTCCGGCCATTATTTCGCCACCGTTCTTTCTCCATCAGGGTCGCCGACCTCTTGCCTCTCCTCTGGTGGTGTCAAACGTTCCCTAATCTTCCACAAGTTCCCTTGCTTCCTTGTCTCTCTTCGGTGTAGTATTGCTTCTGGTCTGTCTGGTAACGTTTCTGCCCATATATACCAGCAGTACAATTTTTTAAACAGCTTCTCTTTGTTGTTCTAAGTAACACTAAAGAAGATGGAAGGAAAGAAGGTAATTATGTCGAGTTCCGATAACCCTTCACTTCAAATTAGTTCCGTAAAACTTGATGGAACTAATCATCTTGCTTGGTCAAGATCTTGTTTGCTGTTCATCAAAGCTAGAGGATTACAGGGTTACATTAATGATGACAGTAAGAGACTTGACGTCAATAATTTTGATTATAATTAGTGGGAGTTCGAGAATTCTCTTGTCATGTCTTGGCTCATCAATTCAATGAAGCCGGAGATTGCTCGGACATACTTGCTACTTACACTTGCATTCTTTTGTGTGTGAGGGAAACACTTAAACACTTGTGTGCGCGTGAGGTGTTCGAGGGCTAACGGAATTGTTTGGAAATATTCACGTGAGAAGGCTGAATCTTTGCTTAAGCGGACCTAAGTGGGATTGCCACACGAAGGCGGAAGCGGCTTGCGGTAGAAGTTCGAGTCCGAAGAAAACCTTTGTGACAGCAACCATGTAGATATAGTTGTTCAGGGCTCTGTTTGTGGTGATAGCAAGGATGAGAAAGAGAAAAAGAATAAGAAAGTGAGAAGGGTTTGTGTGTTGGTTTGGTGATGTTTATGGTGGTGATTTCGGGTTTTGAGCCCCAAGAAGGTGGCACTTGCTGCTGCTAGTTTTACTTTTCTTCATATTTTCCTTGAACATGTTGGGAATTATTTCGCTTATGGGCTTGAATGGTGTTCAACTGTGGGCACAATATCAAAAATTTTGATTAAAAAGTTATTTTTATTATTTTTTAAAATAAAAGAAACTTAGTGATGAACAGAAATTGGGTTACTTGCAGGCCAATAAAAAGATAGGAGTTCTTAAGGTAGATGGAAATGGAACTGTAGTTCTAGTAAGTGTA
>JAOQMP010000005.1:34260651-34276135 GCA_027563575.1 Erythroxylum pedicellare
TATTAGAAATTGAAGCATCAAATTGCTTAAAAATGGACGCATGTACTTGCGTCTTATCTATAATTGGTCATAAGACGGAGGTGAAACATCCCACTTCAATTAGAGGATCAACACAAAAACCAAAACCAAGTATATGGCATAACCATGTGATTCACATATAGAATGTAACCATGTGATTCTTATACACCCTTACATTATGTTTTTCCATAATGTTTCTAACTTGTTCGATATATACTAATCTTTATCTTTTATTGTAAAGACATCCTCCTTTGCTTATGATTGAAATTTTGGTAGTCTTTCCCCCCTTTTTTTTGAACTTGTTCTTCTGATTAACTAGACTAGCCTAATTATGGTAGTAAATGCTTGTAACTTCACTTTTATTAAGTTACTGGTCAAATCAAGAAAAAAGCTAGAAAGGAGTTGATAAAAACAAATACAATGGAATGTGGGAGATTTTGATAGAGAATTTTTTGTACACTTTAAAAGATTAGAAGAAATAGAGGAAGAAGGAACAAGATTGGTAAAAATCTTATATCCCCCTTCTAAGGGTTGGTAAAAATCTTATATCCCCCTTCTATATTGCCATGGCAATATATATAAGGCAACAACAGTGGCTTAATCTATTAACAGACTTCAACAAACAAATAGAAGATGCTGGCTACTTATTCGGCCACAACAAAGTAACTGACTAACAATTAACTACTCTTATTTTAGAGCTACTAATTATGAAGTCAATTAACAACCAAGTCATGAGCAACAGAATAGGACCAGGTCCAACAACTCTAACCACGTACACCAATGTTGCTCCTCAAGACCCATGTAACCCATGCACCACCTATACATATATCATTCCCCCTCCTTAAAGTATCCTTGTCAACAAGGATGAAGTCAAGATAAGTGCATGAAAAATGCCACAGATTTTCCCCAAATGGCATCATCCTCTGAAGTCCCTGCCCACTTAATCAGAAGTTCAGTCTTAGGCCTATATTCCCCTTCTGAATGGTTTTGCGATCTAACAGTTTCTCTGGTATTGGTAGTATAACTGATTCATCTTGAAAGGGTGGTCAAGTTGGTAAGGATGGAGGACTATTCCCCGGATATCTTCGTAAGAGGCTCACATGGAATACATCATGTACTTGGGTTCCCAGTGGAAAGCCAAACGATAAGCAGCCGGCCCAACTTTAGCCAATATCTTAAAGGGTCCAAAGAACCTAAGGATAATTTCACCGAGCTACGAAAAGCTATTGAGGATTGACGGTACGGTTGTTGCTTCATAATCGCCCACCTAAAATTGTACTTCTCGACGATGTTGACCCGCTTGGTTCTTCATCCTCTCTTGGGCAAAAACCAAATGTTCATCCACAGCTTGTATTCGCATTATCCCTAGAAGGTAAGGAAGTAAGTTTGGAGGAGGAACATCATATACAGCTTCATAAGGAGTAATTTTGGTAGATGAATGTTGACTTGTATTATAACTAAACTCAGCTGACTGCGCGTCATTACGCTAGTCAAAATAAAATAACTAGACTACTATTATAGTAGTGGTGAGTCTAGGTCGATCCTACAGAGAGTGTGTGTAAAGTTTATAAAATGAAATTAACTGGTGTTTAGGTTTAACTGGGGGTTTTGGATTTTTGGAATAAGAAAATAAAATGAAACTAACTAACAAAAAAACAAATTAAAGAAAACACGCAAAAAATGATAAAAGTGGAGAATTTAGTAGGGACTCGGTTCTTTGGTTCAATCTCAGCCTACACCCGGACTAAGTATATTTTATTAATTTGTTGTTTTTTAACCTCTCCTAGTAACTATTAATTGTGGGTTAACAATTAACCCGAGTTTTCCCTTAGATTTTGTTTAATCAAGATACGATCGTTAATTAAACCTAACCACCAAACAACCTAGAATACGATCTCTAGATTTAGTTAGGTAGTAGCATTACAAATTAGAAAATTCGATTAATCAAGGCAACAACTACATACGATGCATTATTTAACCTAGGTCATGCTATCCCTAATGATTACGAATCATTAGTCGCTACACATGAATTTCAACATAACAATTGCGGATTATATTGAAATTCTAGCAATAGTTTTGAACGCATTAAAATCATCAACTCACAATGACCAATAGGTTTATACACAAATAATCGAATAATAAAGAAAATCTGATTATCCATACACAATATCCAAATCAATTAATATAGGATAACACAATCAATTTCTAATGAGAGAAAGAAACAACAAATAATAAAAAAACCTTAACCCGGGTCATCGGCATTGATATCGCCTCCAAAGCGACATCGGGATGTCTAGCTCTTTATGAATCTTATCTAAAAAATACTTCAGCCCTCATTCTAATCTCTAGCCAAAAAATCCTTGTTTTACCTCAGTGCCGTAAGCTTCTTTGTTGATGTTCACTATGCGCTCCGCCCTTCTGCCAGCTGACTCTCCTCGTCTGCATTTAACGTAGAATAATGTGTTAAATGCAGACTCACGCAGTTGTTCACTGCGTTTTCCCCCTACTGTAGCTAATTCCTATAGTGCTGATTTGACGAATAAGATGGGGGCTTTATTATTCTCCACGGTTTACGCACAAAATCCCCCGCACTATTGCTTCTCACTGTTGCTGATTGGATAATTAAACTTCACTCCCCTTAAATCCTATGCAGCCCTCGTCATTTGTTTCCGACGCTCTCTGCGTTTTAGTTAAAACGCACCCTTCTTCTCTTTGGAACGCAGACGCATTGTGCGTATAACGCATAATGTGTCTGCGTTATGCACAAGTGTTGCCAGCATTTTGCGCACAACGCAATGCAAAACGCACGCAACGCTTCTGCGGCATTGTAGCTGGACTTGAAAATTTAAGAGTTCTTTGGCCCAGAACACTGAAATGCAGTCGTTCCTTGGTGCTCCTGCCTTGTCTAAATGCTAGCAATTTTTTCGTGGACTGCTACCGTTTTTGTTTCATTTCAACTGTTGTGTTATTTTATTTGGCAGCTTTTTGGTTGTCTTTTTCTGTGTTTTCTTTCTTGTCTTTTTTTTCTTCTTCCTCTACGAAGACAAGTAAAATTTAAGCTCTAGCAAATAACCTAAATGCAGTACTTTTAACTCACTTTAATTTCTTTGCTCCAAAATTATACCTAAAATTATATATGAATTAAAGTGAGTATCTTAAGCACTTTCATGTCAATAATAACTAAGTGTAAATAATTAAATATATTAACAATTAAACACATATCCTTAGCCCACGGCAACCGGTCAATCCATTTTCGGGGTTGATCTCTCATGAAGCATCGCAAGTATTGCTCGTGTATATGATTTGTATCCTCAATTTGACCATCCATTTATGGGTGGTAACTTGAACTCATTTTGATTTCTATTCCCTACAACTTAAAGAGATTTGACCAAAAAATACTCACAAAAATTTTATCCCTGTCAGATACAATGGATTGAGGCACCCTGTGCAATTTGATAATATTGGAGATAAACACCTTAGCCACGGTGGTTGTTGTATAGGGATAACGAAGAGGAACAAAGTGGGCTATATTTGGTAAGCCTATCGACCACCACCATATTGATTGAAAACCCTTATGATGATGGTAGTCCTTTTATAAAATCCATGGAGATGTCAGTCCATACCTTAGTTGGATTCAGTATTGGTTGAAGGAGACTAGCTGGATGCAAACCGTCGTTCTTAAAGCGTTGACATGTATCACAATGTAACAAAAATTGTTTGACTGAATTGCATAACCCAAGGCAAGTGAAACTGTTTAGAATTCATGCCAATGTTTTATGTTATCCAAAGTGGCCCCCAACAGGGGAGGCATGGCAATTTGCAAGAATGGCTAGTATAGAGAACAATTAGCACTCAAGTAAATTTCATTTTTAAAAAACCATACCCCATCATGTTGCACATAGAGTGGCTTAGGTCAGTTAAGGTTTCTTTGATTCAGTTGTTTATAAAAAAGCCATGTTGCACCTCTTATTGTAGAGTAAGCCACCAGTTCGCATGAGTCAAGGATACTACCATCATTTGGAATTCAACCTTCCTAAATAGGGAGCTCTTTGATTCTCTTGTCCATGTCTATACTCTATAACATAATCATAGCCTAGGAGTTTTGGGAGCCACCTAGCTTGAACCGGAGTCAAAATTCGTTGCTCTAGGAGATAATTGAGGCTTTTCTGGTCTGTTTTGACAATGAAAGCATGCCCAAGCAAATACGAACGCCATTTACCAATGACTTTAATAATAGCGAGCATTTCCTTTTCATATGTTGACAAGGCCAATGCTTACTCTTTTAATGCTTCATTAAAATAGGCTATGAGATGGCCTTGTTGAGATAGAATCCCATTAATTCCTAGACCACAAGCATCGCTTTCGACAACGAATTGTTGTGAAAAATCTGGGAGCTTCAGAACTAGTGGAGACAACATGGCTACCTTTAATTTTTGGAAGGCATCCTCTACTATTTCAGACCAATTAAAACCTTCTTTGGTGAGCAATTGTGTTAATGGGGTGGCAATACTTCGAAAGCCGCTAATAAACTTCCAGTAGTACCCAGGAAGCCCCTGAAAACCCCGAATTTCCTTGGTGGTAGTTCGTTTTGGCCACTTCTGCATTGCTTGTATTTTGTTAGGATCCACGACTAGTCCTTTTTCTGAGATGAGGTGCCCTAAGTAGTCTACTTGAAGTACCTCAAAACAACATTTCTATTGCTTTGCAAATAATTAATGTGTCTTCAATGTTTTCAAGACTGTCTGAAGGTGTAGCAGATGTTCTTGCCACGAGCAACTGTAGACTAAGATATCAGCAAAAAATTCTAAGATAAACTTAGACAAATGAGGCTGAAAAAGATCATTCGTTAAACTCTGAAACGTGGCAGGGGCATTCGTGAGTCCAAAGGGCATGGCCACAAATTCATAATGCCCCTCATATGTGTGAAACGCAGTCTTCGTGATATCATCTTTGTGGACTTTGATTTGGTGATAACGGGATCGCAAATCTAGTTTTGAATAATATTTGCAGCCATGTAGTTCGTCTAGGATTTTGTCAATTACCATAATCGGATACTTGGCCTTAATGGTGATCTTGTTGAGAGCTCGATAATCCACAAAAAAGTGTCAACTCCCATTCGATTTTTTTACCAATAACACAGGTGAAGAAAATAGACTACGACTTAGTTTGATCAGTCCTAAACTCAAGAGTTCCTACACCATCTTTTTGATTTTCGATTATTGGTAGTATGGATATCTGTATGGCCTGACATTAACTGGTTCACTGTTAGGGTGTAGCAGAATTTGGTGGTTGTGATCTCGATGTGGTGGTAGCTACATCAGTGGCTTAAAAACTTTCTTGAATTCTTCTAAAATGAGACTCAAGTCTTTTGGATACACTTGTTTTTCCTCAACTTCACATCTAGACAACAACTGGAGAAAGAGACTTGTACCTTGGATATAGTAGCATTCTTTTTCTATAAGCGCTTCCATGCCCATTTGTTTAATGCGTTGAGATGACCATCAAGAAAGAACATTGTGAGTTGCTTGTAATTTTTTTTAATAGGTCTTAGTGTTGCCAACCATTACACGCCTAGGATAAGTGGGCATGCTGCAACTAGAAGAACATAAAAATCTGCCTTCATGTGATACCCTTGAATCTCTAAAGGTAAGGCTAAGCATTTCCCCACACAATTGATTTTCTCTCTGTTAGCTACCATGGCCTAGAAAGCTTGGCCCTTAGTTATTGGTAGTCTATATTTTGCACCAATGATTGATCCACAAAGTTGTGGGTACTCCCACCATCCACCAAAATTGTCTCTTCTCTCCCCTTCATTCTACCTAGAAGTCTTATAGTTTGTGGGTGTTCAGTACCTGCTATCATGTGGAATGATATTTCTGGTAATGCCTCATCATCTTGATGATTATCTTGAACTTCGAATTCCTAGTCTTCACCAACAACAACATCTTCCATCATAAATAATTGCGAACGTTGGCAATGATGAGTAGGGATAAACTGTTTGTCACAGTAATAGCACAACCCCTTCTCTTGACGTTCTCTGGCTTCCTGACTAGTGATCTGCTTAAAGGTTGTTAGGTTACTTCTAGTAGTTTATTTAGATGCTGGCGAAGGTCCTAAAATCCTCGTCGGATTGATTGCTGATTTAGGTGGGACTCCTAAGATTGACAACTTGGAAGGAGAAGTCCCTTTTCTTTCCAATCCATTCCGTTCTTCAACCAAACGCGCCTCCCCTATTGCTTCTGTCAAGGATCATGGTTGTTGATTTTAACATCCAATCGAACTTTATCTTTGAGTCCTGCAACAAAACACCCTATTAAAAATTTTTCAAGTCAACTATGCGATGGGAAGGCCTTTCAAACTTCTCTTGATAGGAAGAAACAGTTATGATTTGTTTGAGTCTTGTGAGTACTTCTAAAGGATCTTTGTAGTCAGTTGGTCTAAAAGGAAGAAGCAATGCCTTGGTAAATTCGGTCTAAGTCACAGGTCCTTTGAACTTGGCATACCATCTAATCCATTGGAGCGTAATACCCTCAAGATGAAAAGAGGCTAACTCCACCTGCTAATCAACTACTACATCCTTGAATTCAAAATATTCTTCTACTTTGTAAACCCACCCTTGCCGGTCTTCTCCGTTAAACTTTGGAAAATTCAATTTGAGATGATGATTTTGAGTATTGGTGGAGGTAATCTGATTGGTGGAAGGTGGTTGAGCTGGTGCAAAGGATTTAACTGGGGTAAAGGGATTAACATTTGGATTGGTAATGTTAGCGAGGGTCTCATGAGACAGCCTCAAGGATTGAGTTTCTATCAACACGGTTTGTAGAATGGAATGAACTTCCTCAATATTGGTTTCATGATGACCTAGTATTTCCTAAACTTTGTTGCAAAACTTGGCATTAGTTTGATTTCTTGTTTCCATCTTGAGCCTAAACTGGCTCTGATACTACTGATAGAGAATTTTTTGTAAACTTTAAGAGATTAGAAGAAGCAGAGTTGATAAAAATCTTATATCCCCCTTCTATGTTGCCATGGCAATATAACAACAATGGCTCAATCCACTAACAGATTTCGAACAAACAAATAAATGTTGGCTACTTATTCAGCCATAACAAAGTAACTGACTAACAATTAACTATTCCTATTTTAAAGTTACTAATTCAACCAAAACAGAATAAAACCAAGTCCAATAACTCTGCCTACATACACCAATACTGCTTCTCAAGACCCATGCACCACCTATGCATATGTCAGATTTTGGACAGTCCAATTCGCGGCATTTGATTATTATTTTTTTGGTATACAAGGAAAGAAACACAAAATAAAATTACAGAACTAGTCGAGGGAGACACACCCCCGACATATCCTCAAGGAGGATGGAGAGGCACCCTAGGGGTGTAAAAGTTAGAGTAGTTGTCCCAAGCTTAAAATGCTCGGCATAATTAGAGAGCTAATCCGTGTATCTATTTCCTTCCCTATAAGTGTGTCGAGGTAATACCACCCAGTTTTGCGTAAATAACTCATTGCTACCCAGAACTAGTGGATTAAGAGATTGCTGTCGGTGGGACGGGGATGACAGTAAATTGATCACTTCTCGTGAATCGACTTGTAGCTCGATGCGACGATGACCCATGTTCTAGGTGAGGTTGAGGCTTGTGAAAACTCCACAAAGTTATGCCGATAGGGAAGAGCACCAGCCTAAAATCTGCACAAATCCTCCAAGTTAGGCACCCGAATGGCCACGAATCAGGCCTCCTGCTGTGGCTGTCTGGAGTGAGCGTTTGCTTGTGCCATCTGTATTTAACCGAACGCAGCCCGAAAGAGGTTTTTGCCAGCCTAGGAGGTGTTCACTCTGAGGGTGAGGAATTAGATTTGCTCGACTGTGCCAGGCCACGACCTTATTGATCTGATGGATATACTCCAGAACTTGATGCGCTGGGGAAGTTGGCCAAGCAAATTGCTCTTCAAAAATGGTCTTGTTTCTCCAAGGCCATAAGAACTAGCAATCAACACCGAAAATTGTTAACCACTCCAAATCATGAATAACTCGGTGTGATTGTAGATTCCGAGTGAGCCACTCCTGATTCGGCAAGGTGTAGAAGTCCAGGGAAATTGCGGGTGCAAGGAAATACTCCACAGTTGCCTTGCTTTAGGACAGTTACAGACTACATGAAGAGAAGTTTCTTTCGATAGGCAATGTAAGCAACTAGCATCTCTCAGTAATCATTTCCGAACCCGTTGTTGATTATAAAGCAATCGGTTGTGTGATAGGAGCCAAAGGAATGATCTAATGCGTTGTAGGCCTTGCCATTGCCAAATTGCCTTCCAGAATCCGGTGGTTTGATGGTCTTCCTACTCCATGATCATGTAATAGGCAGATGCAGTGGTGAACTGCCAATTGGTTGTCTTTCTCCAGGTTATCTTGTCAAGGGTCGAAGTAGGGCTGAGGTGGTAAAATGCCAGTGATGGTTAAGCAAATCGAAGAGGGAAGGCTATGTTGGAATGCTTCCCATTGCCATTGTCCTTTATTATCCAAAAATTGGTAGATGTGAAGATCCAAGTGTGCTTGGGGGATGTGTGCCACTGTATGGGAAATAAGTGGACCCAATCTCCAGCCCATGGGTCTAGCCAGAATCGAGTCCTAGTACCATCACAAATCGCCCATTTCGTACCCTGCATTACATGATGCCACGTAGCTTTGATGTTCTTCCAAACCATTGAACCACCTCTATCAATAAGCGAAGATGGAATATTGTTAGCATCAAAATTATATTTTGCTGCAAGAATTCTTACCCAAAGCTTTTGTGGCTAAGAAACCATTGTCCATCCTAGTTTTGTTAGGAGGGTATCGTTTGTCTCGCAAATTTTTCAAAGGCCTAATCCTCCTTTCTCTTTAAGTTGACAGACTGTGTCCTATTTTACCAGGTTGATCCTTTGATTGCCCTGAGTCGGGCCCCACAAGAAAAGATGGATAATTTTTTCTAACTCGTCACAAAGATGTCGGGGCAGTCAGACCGTTTGCATGGTGTAGATGGGAAGCATTGTTAGTACAGATTGAGCTAAAGTGACTCGGCCTACGAGAGACAAAAGATTGGTTGTCTACCCCAAGAGTCGTTGCTGGGCCTCATCTAGGATATATTGGTATGTTTGTTTATTAACCCACTCATGTAGAAGAGGCACTCCTAGGTAGCGGTCGAGATCTTTTGTTTACTTGAATCCCAGTTTGTTGCTTAAATAGTACGCCATCGATTGAGGCATATTTTTGGAAAAGAAGGATTTATCTTGATTGACCCTTTGCCCGAAAGCTGAGCAATAGGTATGGAGAGTGTTGCTGATAATAGACACCTGTTCAAGAGAAGCTTCTGAGAAAAGAATGAGATCATCGACAAAGAATAGGTGGGAAATACTCGGCCCTCCTCTGCTTAATTGGATAGGTTTCCATTTGCCTTAGGATACAGAGGAGTTGATCAGATGGCTCAGTCGTTCCATACAAAGCACAAAGAGATATGGCGATAGAGGATTGCCTTTTCGAATACCTCTAGTGGGGTTGAAAGTATCGCTGAGATCGCCATTCCAATTAACCTACATAGTCACCAAGGAAATACATTTCATCATCAGGTTTATTAACGAGTCTGGAAGACAAATTTCAATGAGGGTCTCGGTGATGAAGTCCCAGGATAGCTGATCATAAGCTTTCTCCAGATTTACTTTGATAGCGATCATGCCCTTCTTTCCTGTTTTCCTCTTCAATGTATGGATAACTTCTTGGACGATGATAATGTTGTCCGTGATCAGCCGTCCTAGTATAAAGTTGCATTGAGTAGGGGCGATAAGTTCAGCTAAATGGGGTTTGAGCTGGTTGACAATTATCTTGGAAATTGCTTTGTAGAGAACTGAGCGTAAAGTTGTGGGTCGAAATGTGTGATCGACATGGGAGAGGGAACCTTTGGTATAAGAATTAAGATGGTACGGTTCAGCGCAGACTCCCAAACTTCATGTTAAAATATTTTCTGTATAAAAAGAGTCAAGGATGGTCCGACCGTGTTCCATTGGGATTGATAGAATAAGGCAATGAAACCATCATATCCCGGTGTTTTATTAGGTGCCATGTCAAAGAACGAGTCCTTGATTTCCTCAAGAGTGATAGGAGTTTGCAGAGCAGTTGTGGTCCTGTGGGATAGTATCAGAAAACCGTGAGTAATATGAAGATCCCTAGACGTATGGATGTCTTTCATGTAGAGTTTTTCTAGGAAGTTCTTCGCTATGCGTTTGATACTGTCTGCATCTGAATTTGTGGACCCATTTTCATCTTTTAGTGACTTAATTCTTATTTTTCGGCGTTGGACTGACATGATAGCTTGATAATACTTCGTATTTCGATCGCCCTGAGTGATCTACTAACATCGGGAGCATTGGTGCCAATACAACTCTTCTTGATTGAGGACCTGCTTTAGTTTAGTGTGGAGGTATTCCTCAAGTTCTCTAAGCAAAGTCGAGTCTGAGTCTTCAAGGATTTTTTGTACACCATTCAGCCGGGCCATGAGTTTTTTCTTACGATGAAAAATGTTTCGGAAGTTAGTCGCATTCCATTGCTGTAATCTCTCAAAAAATTGACGGATTCCTTCGCTTCACACCGATATGTTATGAGTCCAATACTCCTCGACAATACAATCGAAGCCATCTTGCGTTAGCCAAGCTGCTTGAAATCTGAAAGGCCTATTAGTCGGAGGTATGGTTGGGTGTTGGTTAAGATGTACCAGGAGAGGTCTATGATCAGACTTTAAAAAGGCCAGGTAAGTAACTGTAGTATTCATGACCAGGCAGTGGATCCAAAATCTCCGTCTATTCAAGCAAGAATCTGTCCATGTCGGCAAGTAAATTTGGGCCCGAAGAAACCTAAGTCCTAAAGGTGGCAACAATGAATGCATTCCTTGAATTTAGAATTGACTATTGGGTGGAGTCTAGAGCCTCCCCGTTTGTCAATGCTCTTTAATTTAGCATTGAAACCTCCCCTCATAATCCAAGGTATGGACATAACCCTGGCAATTTTATGCACAGAATTCCATAGGTAAGGTTAAAGAGCATAATTTGGGATAGCATAGACAGCTGTGAATGCAAAGGAATTTTGACCCCATTCAACCTGTGTATGTATAAATTAACGGTGGGCGAGCAAAATTCGGACATCAATATTGGCTTTCCAAAGCAGCCAAATGCCTCCTGAAAAACCTATAGCTTCCACCTGGAATGAATTCTCGAATCTTAAACTTTTAATCAGCTTCTGAGCATGTTGTCCGCTGATTCGAGGTTCGATCAAGACAAGGAGAATCGGGTGATGGTTTCGTATATAATTTTTCATTATCGGCTGGAAGGTCTTCCCTCCAGCCCCCTGACAATTCCAAATAAAGATCGACATAATGACAGTTGACAAAGAGGTAAACACTATTGTACATTAGTGTTTACGAGGTTGGCCTTCGGATCCCTACAAGGTGTGTTCCTTGTGTGCTAAAGATTCGCATCTAATGGAGATTCATGCGTAATGGTGAGGTTCTGTTCCATTATCATTTCCATCTCTGAGTCTGGTGGGCGAGATGGTGGTAATTTGTTCTCAGCTATCGGAGGAGGGTCAGGGGGGTTCATGCAGACATCATCCCTTGAGTCGATCATGTCTTCACCTGCCCCGTCTTCCTACATGGCCTCCACAAGGGTCGAGCCTTGGATAATTAATTCAGCATGGTTTGGAATAGTGACTGCCACGTGCGAAGGATTAGGCTATAGAGGCGTGTGGGACGACGTCGTTGGTGTCAAGATGGCTTTAGGAATTATAGATTGGGCCCTGGGGTTTGGTGGCCTTAGCCTATTGGATGCGTGTTTGGAGACGAGGAAATAACCCTACCCGATCCCTTATCCGTGGGTACGTCTGGTCCACTGTCTCTGGTCTGCATATGGTTCTTTGTGGTCTGTTGAGGTTGATTGTGTGTCAAAAAGAACAAGGATCCCTCTCGAAACTTCTTGGCTTCAATCGAGTGATTACCATTGTTTTGGTCCTGAGGCGCCTGTTCTGACAAAATAGTATACCTCGAGCCCCTCAATGTTGTGGTCTTCTCCTTTCCTTTGCTATCACGTCCTTGTGTCGTTGTTGGAGCGGCTGTCCGGCTGGTGCGATGTTGTACTTGGGTCCAGGGGCCATATCCAGTGTGTCGAGAGGTGACCATCGTCGGGTCGGGGCAGGGGCCAGAGTCACTACTTTGCCCCGTCTCTGTTAGGTTGTCGCCGGTAGTTAGCTGGTCTGTGCTTTTTTTGGGGCATGCCGGAGCTCCATGGCCGATCAACCCACACGAGAAGTAGATATGCGGTAAACCCTCATAATCAACCCTTAACATTTTCCCATCTAGTTCTACTAGGGAATCTAACCCAGGCGACCACGTTAGAGATTTTACCCGAAGAAGGCCTGAGCTCTGGGGACCATGGTTGGATGGATAAAACATGGCCAGAGACCACCCATGGTCCGTGGGTGAGCGCCATCAGATAGTCTGCTTCCTTGACAAACTTAATCTAAGTAAAAGTCATTATCTATATCCACAATTTTCATAGGCCATGGAGATTCCACATTGAATTGAGTCTGGATTTAAGCATTTGGAATCCTAATTTTCTGCCTAACAATTTGACCACAATGGCCCGAGCCCATTGTTTATCCAGTTGCTTTTGAAAGTATTAGAAAATGCCCATTCCATGCGATCCTTGTATTATTGTGATGTCCCCTTCGGTTGTTTCTACGGGCTCTTCTCAGGCCAAATTATTTCCTTTTCTCTAATGCTAGGGCCTGTGTTACGTGTAACTGCTGCGCTGTAGTTAGTTGGAATGTTGAGTGGTAAGGCCGAGGGAAGAGGAGGGTCATCCTCTCATTTTCGGATTCACACTTTCTTGGCAGTATGTCCAGCGTCTTCGTTAATGTTGTGAGTGTCTTGCGCAGAAGCCAATCGATTGTGGTGTTCAGCTGGGCTTGGTTCCATGTTTCTAGGCGTAAAGATTCTTATAGTAATAGCTGATTCTGCCACGAACCACCTTCAGCCCTTCACCCACCCCCGATTGCTAGTCATTCTGTTCCCTTCTATACCCCACCACTCCACATCACACTTGAACCGTCAAATTAAGGGCGTTGGCTACTTTGGGGAGTGTCACAATATTTGCAGCATTCCTATCCTTGCAAGCACTTGAACGTAAAAAATTATTTAATTTCAAAGCACAGCCACATGCCCCACCTAACGTGTCTCTTTTAATCCATTAAAATCCACTTTTATACAAACTCGTGCTCTTTGCCCTCTCTTTATAAACACCCCAACCCTCTTTCCGAAGACGCCACACAACTCTTGGTCTCCCTTCCTTTCCTTGCATTGTCAATCATTTGTTTTCATATTAATACCTATGGATCTACGCCTTTTGGAGAAGACCCTTTTGGGTCTCTTCCTTGCCACTATTGCGGCTATTGTTGTTTCCAAACTACGTGGCAAACGTTTCAAGCTCCCTCCTGGTCCTCTTACTGTTCCTGTCTTCGGTAACTGGCTTCAGGTTGGTGATGACTTGAATAACCGTAACCTCACCGACTTGGCTAAGAAGTTTGGCGATATCTTCCTTCTTCGCATGGGCCAACGCAATCTCGTGGTGGTCTCTTCAGCGGAGCTCGCCAAAGAGGTGTTGCACACACAGGGGGTTGAGTTTGGGTCTCGAACCCGGAATGTGGTGTTCGACATTTTCACCGGAAAGGGACGGGACATTGTAAGGATTTTTTAATCAAACATGTGGGCTTATATGTGTATAATTGTATATAAAGGCTATCATATAAAGTTGAGTCCAATTAATTAAAGTGGTCTAATATGTTTATGGTATTTTGGGCTTCATATATCTATTTTAAATGTGGGCTTTATATGTGTAGAGATTGAGTTTATAATTTCTAGTTTTATAATGGACCAAACTTGAAATTAGGGAAATTAGTTTAGAGTTTTACCCTAATATATATGGTTATGGTCTTCAAATTAAATGTACGCATAATTCTTTTCTGATATCCCATCATCAGATAGAAAACAGAGTTAGGAAAAACTCTGGAAAAATGTTACGTTCTAATTTGGAAGACAAACTATAAGACTCCAATGCGAATTTCACAATAGATTCAGGTATGTTTCCACTTGTATTTGATTCTTGATGATTTGATATGAATGAATCCTATTTTTAAAGGGATTAAACCCAACAATGAACTCCCACGGTTGACTTTTAGTGATCTATTTAAATCAATCTCATATAAGTTCAGCTTTTGTCATGAGGCTTTGATGAATAGTGGAAGAATTCGGGGTTGGGTTTGCAATTAAGTTATTGCTGATGGAACAGAAATGGAGTTTGTGAGCATGTCAATGTTGTGTGTTTCAATTGGTGGTTCGCATGCTTGTGGGGTGAATTCTACAAGCTTTTTGGTGTGTAAAGGTGATAACTCTTCTAATTAGTTAAACGTTCCTGGTAATTCTACATAAGTGGCTCTTGGAGAGAACCAGAGTTGTCCAATTAGACAAAGCAATCAATCCGTTACATGTCAGGGAGGAGGTGGAGCATACGAGGTTGATATAACAAAAGGTGTGTTCTTTGAGTCGATTATTTAAGATTCAAATTTCACTTACGGGTTGATAGCTTTGAATTTTTCGATAATTTGTTAGGGACCAGGCTGGTCTAGTGAGAATTGGATTAACTTGCCTGAAATTCTTCTTGATCCATGTGTTAAATCGTCTTGTTCTAAATGTGGTTTGTATTCAGATTCTCAGAGATTGTGGGGTGGTTCCAGGAATATCTATAATTGCTATCAGTTCTGGGAATGTCTACAGTCACATACAAGTCTGCACACAGACCAGAGCTTGCATGCATTGCAGAGTCATTTTAGTTTGTTTTCTTACATTGTGTCCCCTTACCAAAGCTTGCAACTTTACTAGTCTTTTAAGTGCTCGAAGTGCCCTCCTTTCCTACACCCACATCCACGATCACTAGAAACATATTTCTGTAGTCCATTTCACACAAATAACCATCAATTACTTCTAATTCAAGAATGAAGCTTTACATGCAAAATGGACAGAGTTTGAAGTTCATGACAACTACTTTTTCTAGTATTAGAAGTTCACCAAATATCCCTTAAAAGCAATTTGAATAACAATGGAAACATAGTGTTCTCGGGGCACGATAAGAAGGCCTAGTTAGTCGAGCCACCTTAACCACTGCCTGAGCAGTTGCTATTGCTGCCTCTGCCACAACTGCTTGGTTTTAACATAAATTACATTCTTACCTTCACCGATGCCTTCAGTGTTGGTTTATGCCCTACAGCCAATCGCTTTAGTTGTAATTTAGTGACAAATTATTTAAAAGGCATTCTTTATCTTGTACATGTTTAGATGTATATGATAAAGTTCATGGGATAATTGTACATTGCAAATGAAAT
>JAOQMP010000005.1:34284213-34300137 GCA_027563575.1 Erythroxylum pedicellare
CACATCATTAGATTGCTGTTTATTTGTTCCCTGTGTTCTGAATTGCATGTTTCTATTAATTCCATATAGTCTTCTGTTGTTTCAAATTATGGTGGTTAATCAATTTATGGAGATGGTTTTACATGGTTTAAGGTATGACATTGTATGGTTTAGGTGCAATGTCTAGACCTTGGTCATCAGATGAAACAGATGCATTTGTGACTTTGTTGGATGAGGCAGTTGTTGCTGGTCACCGGGCTGATAATGGACAATTTAAATATGGTACTTTTCAACTTCTTACTCGAATGATGCTAGAAAAGTTTCCTGATTGTGGCATTGAGAAGAGGCATGTACAAAATAATCACAAGATGTTGAAGGAAAAATATCAAACAGCCTTTGACATGTTGAACTGTAGTGGGTTTGGTTAGAATGAAACCAAGTAATGCGTTGAGGTTGACAGTAAGCAAGTGTTAGACGAATGGATGAGAGTAGGTTGTTTGTAGGTTGTTTACAGAAGCATCCTAATAATAGTGAATGTATATCATGCTAAGAACATGTTTATTTTTTTTACAGAAACACCCAAATAAGTACTACACTCCTGGAAAGCCTTTCCCACTTTATCCCAGACTTGAGTTTGTATTTGGAAAAGACAGAGCCACTGATGCAGGAGCTCAAGATGTTGCAGAAGTTGCTGCTCAGCTTGAGGGTGAGGAAATTGAAGCTGATGCACCAGTAGCTTCACCACCTCCTGCTGGCCCATCCTCCCCAACAGGCCCATCGGCCACTCGTGTTCCAAATGTTTCAGCCCCTTCCATTGGTTCTGTCGCCTCTTCCAATATAGGCGGGACCCAACAAAATAAAGGAAAAAGAAAGATGTCGGACAGTGAAGTATTAGAAAGCTTTGCTGTCACATTTACCCATGCAATTGACTGTAATAGAGAGAATGCAAAGGTCCTTGCTGATGCTATTGTGGGCGCCCCAGTTCCCAAGATATGTGAAGAGCTAGGGAGTTTGGGTTTCTCAACTGAAGACGTTGTCACGACTATAATGATCTTCTCAAGGAATCCTTACTTTGAGAAACTTCTCTGAGGTTTAACTGCAGATCAAAAACGGGCTTATGTGCGACACCTCTTAGATAATGAAATCTGACTTTATGTTTGATTTCTTTTTTTGTATGTAATGGTATACTATTATATGATCATGTATGATGGTAACAATACTTCTAACTTTACTATTTTTGCTCCTGCCATGTGATGTTAAATGATGATATGATGAACTTTTGACTTTGTTTGCAAACTTCTGTAGCTATGATGATTGGTTAGTTTATCAACTATTTAATGTTTTCAATGTATGTACGTGTGTCAATGATGAGGATTTGATTCATTTACAGGTAATTAATTATGGGCAGATACAACTTCTATGTTGTATTCGTTGGATGTCAAGTAGGAATTTTCACAAATTGAGATGATGTTAAATTGGTAACTGAGGGTTTTCCTAACAATTCAAGGGGTTTCGAACTTTGGTTGAAGCAGAAAGTGCTTATGTCATGGATCTTCACAGGCGCACTCGTCCAAATAAAGAAATTGTTCATACCACCAATGAACCCTCATCAATACCGATTTAATTTTCACTTCCAACAAATGAAAGAACTAAATGAAGTTGCAACTTTGAAGACAAAAATGACATGGAGTCAAGGATTTTTACTCATAGCCATTAGAATCATTTTGGGTATTATTGTTAAGGAAATTCTTAATAAAATATGAGCGTTGACTATATCTTTAACCAATTATGTAATTAAATCCATTGATGCTTAGATATTTTATTTAAATATTATGTATTAGAATTTGTTGCTTGTCAAATTGTTGACCCTATTATGTAATTAATTCCATAAATCCTTAGATACTTTATTGAATTATTATGTTCTAAAATTTCTAACTTGTCATATTCTTTTTTAATGATTATGTAATTAATTTCACAAATGCTTAGATGTTTTATTTAATTATTATGTAGTAGAATATCTAGCTTGTAGGATTTTTTTAATTCATTAACTCATTTTATGTACTAAAATTTCCAACTTGTACCATTTATTTAAACCTATTATGTAATTAATTCCACAAATGTTTAGATGTTTTATTAAACTATTATGTAGTAGAATAGATAACTTGTAGGATTTTTTTATTCATGAACTCATTTTATTTCATTTTTTTCTAACTTGTAGGATTTTTTAAAACCTATTACGTAATTAATTCCACAAATGCTTAGATGTTTTATTAAATAATTATGTAGTAGAATATCTAGCTTATAGGATTTTTAAATTCATCAACTCATTTTATTTAATTTTTAGGTTTCGCATTTCAATAAACATTTCGTTTGCTCATTTTATTTCATCGTAATTAAAAAATTACAAATAGACTTCAAATAAATATTGATACAATTGTAAAATAATCAACAAACATTACAAATCCACTGCAGGGGCATTTTTGTCATTCACACAGTTTTTTTTGTTCTGTCCACTGCAACCAAACACATTTCTGTCCTAGGACGGAGATAGTTTTTTCTGTTCTGTCCACTGTAACCAAATATCTCACTGTCTTCAATTTATGTTCTGTTCCGTCTTTAAATTTCTGTTCCGTTCCGTCTCTGCCTCTTCAAGACAGTAACCAAACACAGCGTAAATGTTGAGGGAGGAAAGGTACCCTCAAGTAAGATATGTTTGGGTTTCCTCATAGACCTCATCGGACACTTGTGAAGCATATGGTCAGAATAAAACCAAGCACAAGAGCCAAAATCAACCCAGAGATAATCTCTGGAGTTCCTCATCAAGTACTTGAGAAGCACTGAGTTAGAAAAAACTAAACAAATGACCCAAATATGACAGTGAAGCAGACTCCATTACTAAATCATACCCCACATTGCTACAATTAGCACCAAAACATAATGGACAAGACATTAACCTGCATACATAAGTTGCAAAGCATCCTAAAGTCATCGTTACATGCTTGAATATGAAATCAACCATCTACAGTATAAGCCTCCATTTTATGATTCAAAAACCACAATTCAACTAGGTTATGCTAACTCCATTAAAAAATTATGTTAAAGCCTATCACAAATCTCACAATAAAAAATCAGACCACTGTTCTGTTCACAATAAATTGCATCATAAAAAATTGATGTTACAAGCATTATCCAAAACACTGACATAATTAAACTTACATCTCCTCGTTCATATCAAACGTTCCAATGATAAGGCTTAAGGGATTCATCTAAGAAAATCTCTTAACAACCAAAACTAGTAATAACATGAAAAAGAAAGTAAAAAATCAAAACAGCACCATTACAATTTTTTGCCATTTCTCTCTCTAAACTCAATCAAGAGGAATTTTTACTTCCCTATAAGTGATCTCCTGTTGTAAGTCTTTAGGATCCTTACCATCGACGGTACACCCAATGAACACGCAAGGGCTAAGAATCGCCTTAATGGTCCCACTCAAGTCCTTAGCCATCGACCTGGGCCGCATGACGTTTGCAATCTCAATCACATCATCCAGAGAGATGTTCCCGTTGTGCTTGATGTTCTTGGTCTTCTTATGGGCAACGCTCCGGTTCTTTCAATGCCTTGATGACCAGCGCCGCGTCGGACGGCATGACAGTGACCTTCGCCTAACAGTTTTGCACCGTCAGCTTAACTGTAACGCGCAAGCCCTTCCAATCCTTTGCAGTCTCTTTGGTGATGTCTTCATCGATCTTTTTCGGAGACAAACCCAAAGCTCCGATCTTTGGAGCGAGAGGCGAAGCTGCATTACCTAATCTGATACAAACCCAAAGTTGAGAAGGATAAATTGTCTTTAAAAGAATAGATAGTCGTCGAATAGAGAAAGATAAGATGGGGGAAGTTTTATCTATTCCTCAAATTTAAAAATAGGTATTCTTGAAGATTACCTATTATGTGCCAAACATAGGTTTAGTAATAACCTAGGAATAGCAAAAGAATAGAATTGTTATTCCCTTGACCCAAACGTACTGTAAGACTTTTCAAGGGTACAAACTTTGAAAAAGAAGTGAATAAGAATAATACAAGGGCAAATGTGTAAAATCGAAAAGGAAATGGCCCAAAAGGACGTAATGTGCAATAGCAAAATGTCGTCACATAGAGAGAAAGCCAAGAGAGCCCTTTGTAATACGTAGCATAAGCCTTATTACGTATCCCGAATTTACATGAAAGGATAAAAAACGAAGGGAATGCGGAATACTTGAATTTCGGTTCCATCTCTTATTTCGATGCCGATACTGAGTTCCAAACATCTCCGAATCTCCCGGGACCTTTAGTGGAAAGTGTTCATCGTGACACGAGCTAGGTCTTTTTATAGTTTTCTCATCACATAAGCTCCCCTAATGGGTCAGGGATTCCTTATGCTTACGATTGATATGAGCAACTGCAGGAGACCTTAATCTTTATATAGCTTTCATATCGGCTTTCCCATCATAAGGCTGATATTGACCTGGTTTACACTAATTGAGAACCATTATCTACCAGAACTTCGACTCATTAATTTAGATTGCTTATTGGGTCACTTTATTATCTTTATCTAGATCAAATTACGTAACTTAATCGATAATTTATTTATAAAAAACTAAAAATACAATTCATGTTGATTGGACAAAATTGTCCAACTCTATGAGAGAGACAAAATTGACCCTAAGGATAAAAAAATATCTAACACCCTTACCCAACGCTTATTATGCCTATTAAAACCTCCTAACCATTAGTTTTTTGTGAGCTATTAATGTTAAATATTCTTTTATACCCATTCTTTTCTCAAAGTCCTGCATATTTCAACTACTGGTAACGGTGGAAAGGGATTCAAATTAAACTAATCTTGTGAATTAATCAATAATAATAAGAATAAATTTGATTTATCTAAATATATGGGTAACAAGACCAACGATCTAAATATATGCGACACAGAAGGTGTAGGATGAGAAATGGAAAATTAGTCAACTACTTGTATGATGTAAGTTTATATGCCTTTGACATTTATCATAGTTTTTTACATGATATTGTGAGTTTTTTCTTAGTGTTGATCAATAACAAACTTGCATTAGGATTTTATGGGCTAATGTAGTTGTGCCTTTATGTATGCCACAAGAAATTGACATTCTTCAAGTATTTGGGATATTTCTTTTTATCTTATGCATTGTAGATATGGTAATGTATAAAATCATCAATATAAATACCCCATCAAAGTATCGAGTATATTGGCATCATCGTGGATGACACATTTTTTCATTTAAAAGCTAAGCTAATTAAAATATGATGAAGATTAATATGTTCCTTTTTCTTTTTGTGGACATATATTATATTTCATTAAGAACATGCTCGATAATAATATAATTACCATGAATATTGATATAGTATAAGAATTAAGGTTGGAAAATAAAACTTTAAAGGAAATATTGCCAAAACTTTGAATTATATCTATAGTTAAATTGACTACTTAATATTCCTTATTTTATAATATTTAAAATTTTAACAACAAATAAAATTGGAACATTCACAATTTGTATGAACTTTCATTTATGATCAGTTCATTGCTATATTTTACCATCACAACAAATCCTTAATATTCTATAAGAAAAGATTTGAGCTAAAAAGGAAAGGCTACATTAACGATGTTATGGAAAGCACATGAAATTAGGAAAAAACTGATATGTAAACTAGCTTCTCTTGGAAGGAGACGACCAATTATGAGTTATGCGTTAGGTTATTTGGGGTTATGATCAGATTAGTTACTTTGGGAAGATCAAATTTTTTACGCCTATTAAAACCTCCTAACCGCTCCTTACTGTCTCACTTCTCCCTCTCTCTTTCGAATTTTCTCACTCCCTTACCCAACGCCTATTACGCCTCCTAACCGCTCCTTACTGTCTCACTTCTTCCTCTCTCTCTCGAATTTTCTCATTCCCTTACCCAACGCCTATTACGCCTCCTACCCGCTCCTTACTGTCTCACTTCTCCCTCTCTCTCACGAATTTTCTCATTCAGGCCTGCTTAAAAATGTCTTGCTTCAAGAGCAACTATGCCGGTAGTACACCTTCCCTCTTTATTTTCATCACTTTATTCTTATACTCTGCTCTGTTTGGTAGTTCAGATCCAGGGATTCTCTAATTTTTGAAATTTTAATATTGTTTTGTTCCTTTTTACTTCGTTACTGATCTCTTTTAAGGTCTATCTTGATTAGATCTGTGGACTTTTTCTCACTTTATTGATTGAGATTTCGATTATTTATTTGCACTGTGTTATGGTCACTATGGTCCCTTCTTGTGAATGCCAACTGATCTGTTCGTTTCTGCTCCATCGTTTTCTTTCCTTTTAGAAGTTTCTTCGTGGAGATTACTTTGCATGGGATCAGATCTATATTATCACCATGCGCTTGTTTCTGCTCTGGCTTGACTTTCATGATTAATCTGGGCCTTTGGACCCTTTTAATGAAATTTGAGGTTTATGATAAGATAAATCTGGGGTTTCGTTAACTTCTTAGTTTGTTTCTGTCTTGTTTTTGTGACTCCAAAATCTTATATCGATTGTTATAGCAATTGGATGATGAGTATTAAGCTTTAGTTATTATAATTTCTTCTAATTCTGTTTAGGGTCTTGGATGAAATTTGATTGTTTGGGCTTGTCTTGTAATACAAATGCCTTTTTTTTTTGTTGCTGTTGTTTCTTAAGGGTGTCAATAGTTTTCAGAGATTTTTTTTTGGTCGGGTTTAATATATGTTGAGAACCCGAGGATTTGATTTTCTAATTGTGTGAGCTGTGGAACCTCAAAGCATTAATTTAATGATTCTTTTCATTTGGATTCTTGATGTCTGTTTCATGAATGACATGCAAATGAAGCTTTATTTCTCTTGTAGATGAGCTCATCAAGAATGCTGCCTACATTGGCACCCCTGGAAAGGGAATTCTTGCCGCTGATGAGTCTACTGGCACAATTGGCAAGCGTCTATCCAGCATCAATGTTGAGAATGTCGAATCTAACAGGCGAGCTCTCCGTGAGCTCCTTTTCACTGCACCTGGTTGTCTGCAATACCTTAGTGGAGTAATTCTCTTTGAGGAAACCCTTTATCAGAAGACTGCAGCAGGTATTGCTACCTGGTTGTTTGATATGCTTTGCATATTTCTGTTTGTTGCGAGGTACTCCAGAAATAAATTTTCATGGATCAACAAATCTTTTTAAAAAAAGTCATTCTTGCGCCTCTTCCCCTGTTTTGAAATCTTACTTATGATGATTATTTTGCAGGCAAGCCCTTTGTTGATGTCTTAAAGGAGGGTGGTGTCCTTCCTGGTATTAAGGTTGACAAGGGAACTGTTGAACTTGCTGGAACTAATGGTGAGACCACAACCCAAGGGCTTGATGGCCTTGCACAACGTTGCCAAAAGTACTACGAAGCTGGTGCTCGTTTTGCCAAGTGGCGTGCTGTACTCAAGATTGGCCCTAATGAGCCATCTCAGCTGGCCATCAATGAGAATGCTAATGGTTTAGCTAGATACGCCGTTATATGCCAGGAGAATGGCTTGGTTCCCATCGTGGAACCTGAGATTTTGGTTGATGGTCCTCATGATATTAACAAATGTGCTGATGTAACCGAACGGGTTCTTGCTGCATGCTACAAAGCTCTCAACGACCACCATGTTCTCCTTGAGGGCACTCTCCTGAAGCCCAACATGGTGACTCCTGGATCAGAGTCTCCCAAGGTTTCACCTGAGGTTATTGCTGAGCACACTGTTTGTGCACTCCAACGCACTGTACCTGCAGCTGTTCCTGCTATCGTATTCTTGTCCGGTGGACAAAGTGAGTAGGAAGCTACTGTCAACCTTAATGCGATGAACAAGCTAAAGACCAAGAAGCCATGGTCTCTATCTTTCTCCTTTGGACGTGCTCTTCAACAGAGCACTCTTAAGGCATGGGCTGGCAAGGAGGAAAATATTCCGAAGGCCCAGGCTGCATTTATCAGCAGGTGCAAGGCTAACTCTGAGGCAACCCTTGGTGCATACAAGGGGGATGCAACAATTGCTGAGGGTGCCTCCGAGAGCCTTCACGTCAAAGACTACAAATACTAAGGAGGCAGGATTTGTATGGTGATTTCTGGGTTATATTAGGTTGTCTTTCCTGGGCATAGGTGTAGGACTTTCTATTTTTGTTTGTTGCTGATCAAAGTCAGTGTGGAAGTAGTAGAATAAGAATCTGGAGGAACATGAATGTGTTGAGTTTGAATGGTTTTGGTTCAGTTTGGTGGAGAAAACTTAATATTTTCCTTCAATATTTTAAGTTGGCGATTGTCTCATTGATAATTGTTTCCCAGTTCTCCATTAACTAAAAAAGTTGTGATTAGTATCAGGAGTAGCAATGAGCCGGTTTGAACGATAGGGACCTTTTTTGAAGTTCGAATGATCGGCTTGAGAGATAGCCTGGTTCGAGTTTGGTTTGATTGAGCTTTAGATAAGATTTGATAATTTCAAATCTTATCCGAGCTTGGGTTTAATTAACGTAATTAGATTTTAATTGGAGTTAATTAGGTTTAAGTAGATTAGATTATGATTAAAATTTTAAAATTTTAATTAAATAATTTAAGTCGTATTAAGTTTAAAATTTTAACTATTAAATTATTGTAAAACGTAAAGATATAAATACTTTATTTATATTTTTATTATCTTTTCAAAATTGAGAACCAATTAAACAAGAAGAAAGTGGTTCTCTAAATATTTGAGTCTTTCCTTTAAAAGAAACTTTCTAAAAAGTTTGAAATTTTTTTAGGTCTACTTTTATTCAAGATAAATACCCCTCGTAGAGATAGGATCAAAGTGGCATTAAGAACAATATCATATTCATTATTTTAAATAAGAATAGTGTCACATCACGTTTTTAAAAAATCAATCATTTTTTAAAAAATGAGGTGAAGTCACAAAAGATAAACAATTTTAATTAAATAATTCTATATTTTAAAAAAATTATTATTAAAATATAATTTTATTAAAAATAATACAATATTACGTAATTTAATTAATAATTTATTTTAAAATAAAAAATACAATTAATATTTTCCAACCATAAAATTATCCTTAAAAACAAAAAATATCTAACACCCTTACCCAACGCCTATTACGACGCCCCTTACTCACTTCTCCCTCTCTCTTTCGAATTTTCTCTCCCCCTTCCCCAACGCCTATTACGCCTCCTAACCGCTCCTTACTGTCTCACTTCTCCCTCTCTCTTTCGAATTTTCTCATTCCCTTACCCAACGCCTATTACGCCTCCTAACCGCTCCTTACTGTCTCACTTCTTCCTCTCTTTCTCGAATTTTCTCATTCAGGCCTGCTTAAAAATGTCTGGCTTCAAGAGCAACTATGCCGGTAGTTCACCTTGCCTCTTTGTTTTAATCACTTTATTCGTATCCTCTGCTCTGTTTGGTAGTTCAGATCCAGGGATTCTCTAATTTTCGATTATTTATTTGCACTGCGTTATGGTCACTATGGTCCCTTCTTATGAATGCTAACTGAACTGATCGTTTCTGCTCCATCGTTTTCTTTCCTTTTGTAAGTTTCTTCGTGGAGATTGCTTTGCATGGGATCGGATCTATATTATCACCATGCGCTTGTTTCTGCTCTGGCTTGACTTTCATGATTAATCTGGGCATTTGGACCCTTTTCATGAAATTTGAGGTTTATGATAAGATTGATCTGGGTTTTCGTTTCCTTTTTAGTTTGTTTCTGTCCTGTTTTTTTGTAACTCCAAAATCGCATATCGATTGTTATAGCAATCGGATGACGAGTATTAAGCTTTGGTTCTTATAATTTCTTCTAATTCTGTTTAGGGTCTTGGATGAAATTTGATTGTTTGGTCTTTGTCTTGTAATACAAATGCGAATTTTTTTTTTGGCTGTTGTTTGTTAAGGGTGTGAATTAGTTTTCAGAGATTTTTTTTTGGGTTGGGTTTAATATATGTTGAGAGCCCGAGGATTTAATTTTCTAATTGTCTGAGCTGTGGAACCTCAAAGCATTAATTTAATGATTCTTTTGATTAGGATTCTTGATCTCTGTTTCATGAATGACATGCAAATGAAGCTTTATTTCTCCTGTAGATGAGCTCATCAAGAATGCTGCCTACATTGGCACCCCTGGAAAGGGAATTCTTGCTGCTGATGAGTCTACTAGAACAATTGGCAAGCTTCTATCCAGCATCAATGTTGAGAATGTCGAACCTAACAGGCGAGCTCTCCGTGAGCTCCTTTTCACTGCACCTGGTTGTCTGCATTATCTTAGTGCAGTAATTCTTAATGAGGAAGCCCTTTATCAGAAGACTGCAGCAGGTATTGCTACCTGGTTGTTTGATATGCTTTGCATATTTCTGTTTGTTGCGAGATACTCTAGAAATAAATTTTCATGGATCAACAATTTTCTTTTTTAAAAAAAAGTAAGTCATTCTTGCGCCCCTTCCGCTGTTTTGTAATCTTACTTATGATGATTATTTTGCAGGCAAGCCCTTTGTTGATGTCTTAAAAGGAGGGTGGTGCCCTTTCTGGTATTAAGGCTGACAAGGGAATTGTTGAGCTTGCTGGAACTAATGGTGAGACTACAACCCAAGGGCTTGATGGCCTTGCAAAACGTTGCCGAAAGTACTACGAAGCTGGTGCTCGTTTTGCCAAGTGGCGTGCTGTACTCAAGATTGGCCCTAATGAGCCATCTAAGCTGGCCGTCAATGTAAATGCTAATGGTTTGGCTAGATATGCCGTCATATGCCAGGAGAATGGCTTGGTCCCCATTATGGAACTTGAGATTTTGGATTATGGTCCTCATGATATTAACAAATGTGCTGATGTAACCGAGCGGGTTCTTGTTGCATGCTACAAAGCTCTCAGCAACCACCATGTTCTCCTTGAGGGCACTCTTCTCATGCCCAACATGGTGACTCCTGGATCAATGTCTCCTCAGGTCTCGCCTGAGGATATTGCTATGTGCACTGTTAATGCACTTCAACGCACTGTACCTGTAGCCGTTCCTGCTGTCGTATTCTTGGCCGGTGGACAAAGTGAGGAGGAAGCTACTGTCAACCTTAATGTGATGAACAAGCTAAAGACCAAGAAGCCATGGTCTCTATCTTTCTGCTTTAGACGTGCTATTGAACAGAGCATTGTCGACACATGGGCAGGCGACGAAAAAAATGTTTCGAAGGCTCAGGATGCATTTATCCTCAGGCTGCATTTATCAGCAGGTGCACCCTTGGCAGATCATGGAGGACGGCAACTCTTGGCAGATCAAGGGGGATGCAATAATTGCTGAGGGTGTCTCAGATGAGAAATTTCTGGCAATTGCATGTGGGAGACGAAAACGTCATATTCACTTATTAAACTGGTGGGATTAACAATTGATTCATAAACATGTATAATGGGTTAGGTTGACTTAAAGAATGATGATGCGACCGGACCAATGTTTGGTTGGGTTAGGTCTGCATCTGCTTAAGGGTGACAATTCCAAACTTTTATTTCAGTTCAGTTCAGTGAGCTTAAATTTTATTTCATATTTTTAAAATTTTAAGTTCATGAATTTAATTTTCAAATTTAAACATTTAACCATTTATAGAATTTTAAATTCACATATTTTTAATAATTATATAAAATATACAATATCTATTGAATTATTTATTAAAAATTCAGTACCTCATCCTATTTTTTCATTTCATTTCTTATATTTTGAAAAATAAGTTTTCTTCTATTTTTTCTTAAAATAAATAATATTAAAAATTTAAATTCTAATATGACATTATTTTTTAATCATAAATAGACAAAATTAATAAAATATAACGAAAAGATTTTTATTATAGTTAATCAATACTACAAAAAGATAAATAATACTTTCTAAAATATAAAAATTAAAACAATAAATTTCAAATTATAGAGATTCAAATCTAAATAGATATTGTACCACAATTATAAATTAAAATAATTATGAGTTATTATAAATATTAAGGTATTTAAATTTATAATTTTTATGAAAGCCTAAAATAATCCTTTTAATTTCTTAGATCTGATTTTTAAATTCAAATTTTAATTTTAAAATTTAAGTTTTTTTGGAAAACGTTCTCGTGAACTTAAATTAATTGGTACACGTTTTGATGTGACGTGGTAATGAATATCAGGCTGACGGGGTTATTGGTTCAGTGACCAAAATGAAAATAACACCTCTTAGCTAAGCAGGTTCTACTACACAGGAACTTAGGCCCATGTTCAAAATGAGAGGTGATACGATCTAGAGTCTAGACACCACGGCCTTGTCGCCTGATACATGTTAGACTTGAAAAGGCAGTCTTGTAGCCCATGATCACGAGGTGTAGTGAACGTGCAGACGTTCTAATAGCTATTGTGTTTTATTAGCTGATAAAACGTTTAATTCGAATAAAATGACATGAGCTTATCGAAGTTGAAAAAACCAATAGAGTCTGCAAAGCAAGAAGAACCGATTATGTGATAGGATCTTGTTGAAGCAATAAAAGCCTGTTAAGTAATAAAAGTCAGCAAAGTAAGAAAAACTGGTTATGCGATAGGATCATATTTAAGCAATAAGAGCCCGTTAAGTAATAGATGTATGTTAAATGATAAAAGTCTGTTAAAAGATAGATTCAGTTAAGACAATTCAAAATAAAAGGCATTTGTTAAATGAAAGAAACTTTTAATAAGTTACAAACTGACGGAGCTTACTATAATAGTGAAGGAACATTTTGTTAAAATGAATACATATACAGTATAATGCAAAAATATAAAAGTTAAAAGAAGAGAGAGAAAAAGGTAGTCGATTTATACGAGTTCAGCTTACAATTTAAGCCTACGTCTAGTTCCCAAGTATCCAACTTGAGTGTTTTACTATGAAAATTTAAGTAGTAATTTGACGAGCCTCTTCAAGCTCACAAGTACATATTTTCCAAAGTTTTCTAACCTTCTTCACTAATAGTATTTATCGAGTCTCTACAAACTTACAATATATATTTTTCAAAGTTCTCCAACTTATTTTGCTAATCTCTACAAGTTCTCAACAAATGAAGAAAGTAATTTGTTTCATACGAGTTTCAATGATCTTTCACAAAAAGAATTGTCACTTTCTAAAACAAAGAGATTTTGATCAGGATATAACTTTTGAAAATATTAATACTTTTGAAGTATTTCAAAGATTCTAGTGTCTGTTCCCCACGTTTACTAGAATCTTGCAATAATCGACTGACGAAATATATGATTAACAGACTCTTTTAGAATTTTGTAAAATAAATAAGGTAAGTTTATAAAGAAATTTCTAGTAAAAAAAAGTTCCTATAATTTTATTTTCTCTTAAGATAAATCAAAATTTGAAATATTATATATTCATTTATTTTCTCTTTTTTCTTAAAATAATAAAAAGGGCAAAGTATAGCGTCGTGAATTTCATACCGTACCGGTCGGTATAGAAAAACGATACTGGTACTGGTGTGGTTGGTAATGGAGAAAAATTTCGATCGATATCGACTATTTTCAGTCAATTCCAAACGATTCCGCAAAAAATAAAAACTCTAGGGACCATTTTGCAAATTAAAATTTTTTAACTCTAAAAACTAAAATCCCCCCCCCCCCCCCCGATTGTGTGCGTCCGCTACCGCTTCTCTCATCTCTTTTCTCTCTGTCACGCCGCTTGCTCTCATTATATTTGACTCTCACCGTCTCTCTCTCTAACTCTCACCATCGACGCCGCCTCAGCCTCGTCCTCCCTGGGCTCCTCCTCTCCTCCTTTGTCATGGTCTCGGTGTCTCGCGCTCGCCTCACCATCTTCATCAACTCATCTTCAACCTTCATCCATGCTGCCCGAAGACGCCGCCACGCGCTACAGTCGTCACCGTCACAGCTAAGGTCCATCGCACACAGCACCAGGCACCTCTCTCTGTCGCATCGTTGCCCCACCAAACCACCAGTCGCACCACCAAAGGGTTTTTTCTGGGTGTGTGTTTTTGTCATTTATCGTGTTTTTCTTACTTGATTTAATTTTTTATTATGTTGGATGATGGATTTCTGAAAGTTTGATGATGAATTTGTGATTGTTATTGTTGACTATCGATGGTATTGTCGTATTGGGATTGCTTGAGTTTCTGAATTAGTTGTATTTCTAATGGTGTTAAGTTGAAAATTGAAATTGAAATTGGGTATGTCGTATGCTGCTGTGCTGACCTAAATGAAAGGAAGTTGAAGTTGAAGCCTAGTTGAAGTTGAAGCAGTTGCTCGAAGGGTTTTGTGATCTGATTGATGAAGAGTTGAAGTTAATTCTGCCGAAAGTGTATTGTTGAAGAATTGAAGTTGAAATTACAATTCTGTATTTGTGATTTGGAATTTGGAAATGGGTATACTGGTACTTGTTGTCTGGTATAGTAATATAGTATAGTTGTTGTTGATTGTGAAAAATTGAAAATTAGAAATGAAAGTATGTTGTTTTGTAAGTTGTGTTTGGTATTGGATTTGGATTATAGACCATTGTTATCAATTGAAAATTTTATGTTATAATTATACATAATTATCTTGTTAGAACTTAGAACTTTAGAAGTTAAATGCAATTGGTAATTTGGTATATGCAAAACTAAAATATATAAAATCAATTGTTATAATTAATAAAATATATTGCATATTATTATTAACTAAAATTAACAATTTTAATAAAAGTTTAAAAATATATGTTTGAACTTTTTATTTTTTGTTGATTTTTTATTTTAGTAAAATAATCATTTACATCCAATTTTATTTACAATTACATACATAATTTACAACATACTTAAGGAAACTATTTAAACACTTTTTTTTACTTTTTAATCATTAATTATAATGATAAACTACGCATTTAGATTGTCTTTTCATATTTTATATATTGTAAAAGAAAAATTATACACGCCCAAATATTGTGTTAGAAATGGAATTGAAAATTGTTGATAATTGTTGGAATTGAAAATGAAAAGTGTTTGGAAATGTTTGAAATGGAAATGGAGTTATGAAAGTTTTTTCATTGTTCGAATTGGAAATTGTTGAAATAGAAACAGAATTATGAATGTTTTGTCATTGCTGTAATTGGAAATTATTAGAATTGATAATAGAATCATACTTGTTTTGTGATTGTTGGAAATTGTTGGAATTGGTAATGGAATCATAATTGTTTTGTGATTGTTGAAAATTGTAGGAATTGGTAATGGAATTATGATTGTTTTGTAAATGTTGAGATTGGAAATTGTTAGTTATTGTCGGAATGGAAATAGAATTATGATTGTTTTGTGATTGTTGGAATTGAAAATTGTTGGAATTGGTAATGAAATTATGAATGATTTGTCATTTTTTTGATTAAAAATTGTTGGAATTGGTAATAGAATCATGATTGTTTTGTGATAGTTGGAAATTGTTAGAATTGGTAATGGAGTCATGAATCATGATTGTTTTGTGATTGTTGGAATTGAAAATTGTAAGAAATTATTAGGAATGGAAAAACGATAATGAATGTTTTGTGATTGTTGGAATTGAAAATTGTAAGAAATTGTTAGGAATGGAAAAACAATAATGAATGTTTTGTGATTGTTGGAATTAGAAATTGTTAGAAATCGTTAGGAATGGAAATACAATAATGAATGTTTTATGAATGTTGAAATTGGAAATTGTTAGAAATCGTTAGGAATGGAAAAACAATAATAAATGTTTTGTGATTGTTGGAATTGGAAATTGTTAGGAATGGAAAAACAATAATAAATGTTTTGTGATTGTTGGAATTGGAAATTATTAGGAATGGAAAAAAATAATGAATGTTTTGTGATTGTTGGAATTGGAAATTGTTAGGAATGGAAAAACAATAATGAATGTTTTGTGATTGTTGGAATTGGAAATTGTTAGAAATTGTTAGGA
>JAOQMP010000005.1:34307028-34327004 GCA_027563575.1 Erythroxylum pedicellare
GTAAATGGTAAAGAGATAAAGTGATAGAGTTCATCTTGTTTTAGACCATGTGCTCCATTGAAGTTGAGAGAGGGTTTATCATTCACTAAGATGGCATAAGAAATGGTAGTGAAGCATTGATGTAACTATAGGATGAATTTTGCAGGTATAACAAAAGCTCTAAGTGCTTTAAGTATGAAAGTCTAGTTAACATAGTCAATTTCCTTTGAGAATGCAATTATTATTATTATTGTTTTGCCAATATAGCTTCTAAAAATCTCTTAAGCTAAAAACAAGTTATTCCCAATGTTCCTTCCTTATACGAAGGCACTCTAGCTTATATTGGTTATGAATTTTATCACTCTTTAAGTATAAATGCTAATATCTTAGAGATAATTTTATAAATTACATTGCAACAAGAGATAAGTCTATAGTAATAATAATTAAAGTGATTAAATTTTAATATTTTAAGGCTTTCCTAGCCTTGATTTGTCTCTCCTTTACTATAAAAAAAGGGAACAAATTTAATTCACGTTGCTCCTAGAAAAGATGGCATTTTGGAAGAAATTTTAACTTCTTATCCCTTTCCTTTAGGCAAGTGACTTTCACCTTTTGATTGATTAAGGAATGGTGATTCTCTAAGGATTTAGCATATTTATTTATAGCAGATTATTCCTTTGCCTTAACAGAAGCATCCCTTAGGTTTTCATTAACTCCTTTTAAGATTTACTCAATTCCTTCCTTATTCTATTGATAGAAAGATTAGTGCTTATAATCTTCTCCTATGAGAGTTTCTTAAGTTCTCCTTTTAATTTCTTTTAACTTGTGCATGCATTTGAAGGAATATAATCTCTTTATTTCTATCTTCATCCCGTTAAACACTGCCTATTTAAAATCATCAAATTGCTTAGGAAATTCTTAAACCTAAACGGGAAACTTAACTTAGTTTGGCTATGTTTTAGAGTAACTTTGGCTGAGTTATGTTTAGAGTAGATAGGGCTATTGAAGAAACTATTACTATTGATGAATAAGATAGCCAGGTAGTATTTACTAAGGCTCTATCTAACTTCTTCCTAATGAGTCAATCACCCTCATCTATTACTCCAAGTGTGGAAAGACCATTATGCCTCAAGTTAAATAGACCACTTGAATATAGACATTTTAAGAATATTGCATTCCTTGTCTTGTTATTTAGTCTCTCACTTGCAACTTCCTGACAAAGAAGAATATTATTAAAGTAACTTATTACAACAAAACATCTTAATCCATACAATTTAAATGGTTTAATAAGAATAGGAAGGTTAGGGTGACAAAGCAAGTACTATTTTCTTTACCAAATGGAAGGTAAAGGAATGAGGTTTAATATGATATGGTGTCTAAATAAGTTATACATATTCTTTTATTAACTTTATTCATCATGTTCTTTAATCCTAACTTTTATAACACCTTTGATATTAAGTGTGATGCTTTAGGTGTAGGAATTGGTGCTATTTTGATGCAAGATAAGAAACTAATAGCATAAGATAAGAAACTAATAGCATACTTTAATGAGAAACTTAATATGGCAGTCATGCACTACATATCTTATGATAAGAAAATGTATATGTTGGTGAGTGTATTAGAGACTTGGCAACACTACTTATGGCATAAAGAGTTTGTGATATATATAAGGATCATGCATCATTAAATATATTCAAGGTCAAATTAAGTTGAATAAGAGACTTGAAACTTTTTCTTATATGGTGAACTATAAGTAAGGAAAGGAAACTATAGTTATTTATACATTATCTAGGAGACATAATTTATTGAGTAAATTACATTTAAATTGATGTGTTTTTAGCGTATTTATGATTTATATACTGATAATCTTAATATCGGTCATATGTTTAAAACATTTAAAAAAATTTAAATGTTTTAAATGTTTAAATTTATAGGTAGGAAAGATATTTGTTTGGAGATAATTGATTATATGTATTTCATAGTACTATAAGATAATTAATTGTGAGAGAATTACATAAGAGAGGCTTAATTAGAGTTAAAAAGACCTTTGTAGTTTTGAATTAACATTTTTAGATTTTATACCTATTCTTTTAGGTGAAGGAGATAGTTTCGATGGAAAAAGGAAAGTCAAATTAATGGAAAAGCTATATAAGAAAGAAAGTTAAACATTAAGAAAAGGACTCATTATACATTAAGTAAACTAATAAGGAATAAACTAAGTGATAGTTGAACTTAGATATTAAATTTGGATAGAACTGAGAAAAAAGAGGTTTCCAAGCAAATGCAAGCATACGTTGTAACTAAGAGGAGATGAACCTTTTCAAGTCAAAAAAATAGTGAATAACAATAAGATCAACTTGCTAGCTGAATACCACCTTTAATATTGTCGATTTATCTGCTTTTATTTTTGTAGATAAAGATATTGATTTGAGGACAAATCCTTTTGAAGAGTGAAAAAATAATAGGAATCCAGCATTTGCTCAAGTTACACAAGCTTTTTAACAAGGGAGACGTAAAGAAGGGTTTGGATAGTTTGCAAATAGTTCAAATCAAAAGTTAAAAGTTGTTAAAGATCCATTATAAAACATTGGAGGACCATTGAGAAAAAGTACATTAATAAAGGCCAAAAAAAGCTCCCAATGACTTAATGGTGGGTCTTTATACAAGGAGTGAAACTTTATTACCTAAAGAGATTGAATTCAAGCTCATAATGTTGATTCAAGTAAAGGAGTAAGATATAGAAAGATGAAACATAATTTAACTAACACCGATGTCATATTGATGTTTGATATTAGTCTTAGGCTAACTTCGGAAATTAAAGAACTAGGCAATATGACATCTAATTAGAATTGTATTTAGATCATAGTATTGTGTTGTTCTTATGTTGATTGTGTTTGTTTATGAAAAGTTATAGAAAAAAACCGATGCTAAACTTGAAGTAAGACTAGCGCCAAACTCATGAAATTAGTTGTTTTAATTTTTAAAATTCATATTTCTATCCAAATAAGGATTGAATTTTAAAATTTGCTTAGTTGTTTCCTAGCTAGGTTATGATAAGAATGTTATTTTCTTTTTAATACTTTAGTTCTTCATTACTTTGTCCTATAAAGGATATTATATTGATGTAATAAACATATGGTACTATGTATAATAATCATTGGTCCTTATTCATATTGATATTAATATCACTAATCATATTGGTGAAGGTCATATTACTTACTAAGAGTTTAGAATTACCAGCCAAACTTAATATATGTTTTACATAAAGTAAATAATTTTGCAATGATTCAATGTCCGAATTATTAATATGTCAATTAATGAATCATTAGTTAGCTGTTTTTGGATAAAGTAGGTGCACTTATCTAGGGATCAACTAATAAACACCCTAACCAAAGGGACATCGGGTAGTCAAAGGGTTAGCATCGACTAGTATATTATTCCCCAAAACTAGCCATTATAACAATTAATTTGGGTGTCTAGCAAATACTTAGGGTGTTGCTTTTTAATAAATACTTGGAATTTTGTTTTTTTTTTTGGACATCTTTATGATATTTTGTTATTGTAGAAACTAATCTAGGGAGTTTTCAAGCATTAATAGTACTTGTGCATTTATTGTGATTTGAGTTTAAACCCAGTAGCATTAACGTGAGTTGACTCATATTGCCATCTTTACACAGAGATAATCTCGGTACATTTTAGGATTGAAGAAAGCTAGCGGAATCCAAAATAAGGCCTGAAAAGCAGTCGTAGATGAGATATATCTGATAAACCGCTATAAAATTGTTTTGTAATCTCCCTGTCCAACTCTTATGTGCTTATTATATTTGTGCGATTCTTATTGCTATCAAGGTAAAATTTTATAACATTGTTCATTCACTTATAAAAACAATTATAACTCATATGGATTGTGTTTTATTTGGATATATAAAAGAACACGAAATCTCTTTGTTACAAGATTGATCTTCCAAGAATGAAACGCAAAGAAACATACAAAGACTCACATTAATGTGTGTGTATATATATATATATATATAAGTATAAACAAAGGGCGGTTGAAAATTGCCAACAAAAGTTGGGCTTGTCAGAGAATGTAATTAAGTGAGGTGCCAAAAGAAGAAGGAAATTGAAATAGCGAACGCGCACATTAAAACATCGATTGGAATGAAAAAGTCTTTAGGTTCGTGAAACTTTTCCAAGTTGTTGAGACCCATTAAAAGCAAAGCGGTGCCAATTTGAAGTAATTGTAACGCAGTTGACGAAAGAGAGGAAAAATTAAAAGCAGCAGTACCAGGCCTTCTAGAATAGAGATACACGGACTTCCTTCCTCCCTCCCTCCATGTAACATTCAAACTCCTGGATAGACTTGTCAAAGTCGCAAGTCAAATTACAACACCTCACACCCTTTCCACATCTCAGCTTAGAAAATTCAATGGAAAGTCGGAGTAACGTGGTATTGAATCTAACACCAAGCAGCCCTTCTAGAAGTTGCTAAAACTAAACGTATTTGACAGATTGGTTGGTTCATTAACAAACTCCTCCCTCTATTTCTGGAACACCCATCCGGAATCCAAAGAAGAGAAAAGAATAGAAAAATCAAAGATTAAAAAACCCTCTTCAATCCTTTTCAGGTTTCAATAATTTGTGGGAATTTGGAAATTTTGTAATTTCTTGCTGTCGCCATCCATTACGACTCTTCTTCCTCTGCTCAAAAATAGCCGGCCCCTGTCTTTCTCTCTCTCCTCTAACCATATAAACTAATATATCTAAACAATGCATTTGACTTTGTTCATTGCGCAGGCCCTCTCAGACTTGCATATTCAACCACCATTGCAGCACCTTCACAACGCCTTCGTTCATATTTCTCACAATTCCTCTCTCTCTCTTTCTAATATCCCTTATTTTACGTCTCTTTCTATACATATATTATTCCTCAGTCTCGCTGTTTTCATGCAACTGAGTGCTGAACGATAGGTTCCTGTTGTTGTAGGTGTTGTTGTTGTGGGTGGTGATTGTATTCTTCGTCTGTGAGACTATCACGTCAGTCCAAGATTCAGCTGTTTCTGGCTTCTGGTTTTTTCTTTCAACGTCGTAGCCTGTGCTTGTTGCTGTTGATGATTTGTTTCTTTCTCAATTATTGCAGCATCACTCTTTGATTGTTCTTGAATCTTTGGTTGTGCATATGGCATTTCATCTCTAGTTTATGACCTTAAAGAGGTCTCCATTGACCCAAAACAGTACATACTTCAGATACTCCTTTACGATCAACAATTTCTCTGATCTAAGAAAGATTAGTTCTTTAGCCACCCCAGATCGGTTTCTGGGATGGATGCACAAAACCCTGATGAAATTGCTCCGAACAGCGAGATATCATTAAATTCCGGGTCCAAGAGGAGCATTTCTTCTAACCATTCAAAGGATGCGAGTGCGAGCTCCATTAAAGAATTCCCTTTTGGTGATCAAGGATTTAAATCTGTTAGACACGGGTCGAAAGGAGCCGAATCAGAGGGTTTTACCTCATCGCTGAAGGAGATCAGTGATGAAGATGCTAGGTTGGTTTACTTGAATGATCCTGTGAACACAAACGAAAGGTTTCAGTTTGCTGGAAACGGTATTCGGACATCGAAATATTCGATCATTTCCTTCGTGCCCAGGAACTTGTTTGAACAATTTCACAGAGTTGCCTATATTTATTTCCTCATTATTGCTGTGCTCAATCAGCTTCCTCAACTTGCAGTTTTTGGTCGGGGCGCTTCGGTTTTGCCTCTTGCTTTTGTTCTCCTTGTTACAGCAGTGAAGGATGCATATGAAGATTGGAGAAGGCACAGGTCAGACAGTGTTGAGAACAATAGGTTGGCCTGGGTTTTGGTTGATGGTCAATTCGTACAAAAGAAATGGAAGCATATTCGTGTTGGCGAGGTAATGAAAATTCATGCTAACGAGACTCTTCCATGCGATATGGTGTTGTTATCAACTAGTGATCCCACCGGAGTTGCCTATGTCCAAACCATAAATTTGGATGGAGAATCAAATTTGAAGACAAGATATGCTAAGCAAGAAACCCTGTCAAAGGTTCCCGAAAAGGAAATGATTAGTGGGTCGATTAAATGTGAGAAACCCAACAGAAACATTTATGGGTTTCTAGCAAAGATGGAAATAGACGGGAAAAGTTTGTCGCTTGGCCCCTCCAACATTGTTCTACGTGGCTGTGAGATAAAAAATACTGCTTCTGTGATTGGTGTTGCGGTGTATTGTGGCCGTGAGACTAAAGTTATGCTCAATAGCTCTGGAGCTCCATCAAAGAGGAGTCGGCTTGAGACACGCATGAACAAAGAGATCTTGATTCTATCTGGGTTTCTTCTTGTTTTGTGCAGTGTTGTTTGTATCAGTGCCGGTGTGTGGTTGAGGCGCCACAGGGATGAGTTGGATGTCATGCCCTTTTATAGGAAGAAGGACTTCAATGACGAGGAGCAGGATGATTACAAGTACTATGGATGGGGATTGGAGATTTTTTTTACTTTCCTCATGGCTGTTATTGTGTTTCAGATAATGATACCTATATCGTTATATATCTCTATGGAGCTTGTCCGGGTTGGTCAAGCTTTCTTCATGATTGGTGATAAAAACATGTTTGATGAGGCCTCAAATTCGGCATTTCAATGCCGAGCTTTAAATATAAATGAAGATTTAGGACAGATAAAGTATGTCTTCTCTGACAAAACTGGTACACTCACTGAAAATAAGATGGAATTTCAATGTGCGAGTGTATGGGGAGCAGATTACAGTGATGGGGGAGCTATTTCAGAGAATGAGCCAGTTCGAGAGTCTGTTCAAGGTGACGCAACTTTCTAATAAAGTTTACTTGATGTTCATATTTTCAATTGTTATATAACTTAAAGCCGTGCTTGTTTATGGCAGATGGAAAGGTATTGAGGCCAAAAATAAAGGTCAAGGTGGATTCTAAGCTTCTGCGATTAGCAGGAACCGGGAACGCTACAGAAGAAGGCAAACACGTCTACAACTTTTTCCTTGCATTGGCAGCATGTAACACTATTGTTCCCCTTGTCGTTGACACTTCTGATCATATGGTGAAGCTGATGGACTATCAAGGGGAGTCTCCAGATGAACAAGCACTAGCTTATGCTGCAGCAGCATACGGTTTTATGCTTATTGAACGAACTTCTGGTCATATAGTGATTGATATTCGAGGAGAAAGGCAAAGGTACTTGTCCACATGTTCTTCTATCTCGCCTGGAAATAGTATCAGAAAACTATTTTTTGAGCTGTTCTTTTTAATAGTTCCTTCAATTCCTGTAAGAAATTGATTTTTATCAAATCTTTCTTAATTTGATCAATGTGTTTGGCACACTGCAGGTTCAATGTTTTGGGTTTGCATGAGTTTGACAGTGATCGGAAGAGGATGTCAGTTATATTGGGTTGCCCTGATGAGACCGTGAAAGTATTTGTAAAAGGTGCTGACACATCCATGTTTAGTGTCATGAATAGATCTTTTAATATGAACATAGCGCGGGCAACTGAATCACATCTTCACAATTATTCCTCATTGGGATTGAGAACACTTGTTATTGGGATGCGTGAACTGAGTGGTCCAGAATTTGATCAGTGGCATGCTGCCTTTGAGGCAGCTAGTACAGCTGTAATTGGGAGGGCTGTTTTGCTTCGCAAGGTTGCTAGCAACGTGGAAAGCAATATACGAGTGCTAGGTGCGTCGGCTATTGAAGATAAACTGCAACAAGGGGTGCCAGAAGCCATTGAATCTCTGAGGAGAGCAGATATGAAAGTGTGGGTTTTGACTGGAGATAAGCAAGAAACTGCAGTATCAATTGGCTACTCATCAAAACTTCTTACGAACAAAATGTCCCAGATTATTATAAATAGCAACTCTAGGGAGTCATGTAGAAAGAGTTTGGAAGAAGCCTTGCTCAAGAAGCTTACTGGAGGAAGTCCGGGAGATGCTGCAAGCGCATTGGCTTTGATTATCGATGGTACCAGCCTTGTTTATATACTTGACAGTGAACTTGAAGAACAGGTTATTCTCTCAACTTCTCTCCTTCATTTAGAGTCCAACTAATGCTTTTCTTCTGATTTTGCGTTTTCTTTTTTGGTTGCAGCTCTTCCAATTAGCCAGTAAATGTTCAGTTGTATTGTGCTGTCGAGTGGCTCCATTACAGAAAGCTGGGATTGTTGCCCTTGTGAAGAATCGGACTTCCGACATGACACTCTCTATTGGCGATGGTGATTCTCTTGATTCATTTTTTATTCACTCTTGTTGTATCTATTGGTGATATTCCTTACTTTAATTCATCTTTCTTGGCGTTCTGAACCACCATTGAAATATTCTTCTGACCAACAGGTGCAAATGATGTTTCAATGATTCAAATGGCTGATGTTGGAGTTGGTATAAGTGGACAAGAGGGTCGACAAGCTGTTATGGCATCAGATTTTGCAATGGGACAATTCAGATTCTTGGTTCCACTTCTTTTGGTGCATGGACATTGGAATTACCAGCGGATGGGTTACATGATATTATACAACTTTTACAGGAATGCTGTATTTGTTCTAGTTTTGTTCTGGTGAGTGATCCTTGTTTGAGTATTGCACTTCTAGTTGAATTTTCATTCTCTTGAATTCCTTTTTTTGTTGAATCTGCATGTGAGGAACCATTATTTAAGTGTATTGTATGAAAGTTGTAGAGATCCGTATAATATTCTCCATAAGCAGATGGGCTTGCAGTGAAACTCAAATTATTTGTAATACTGTTTGCTAACATCATCATACATTGTGTGTAGGTATGTGCTTTTTACGTGTTTCACATTGACAACAGCAATCAACGAATGGAGTAGCATGTTGTATTCTATAATTTACACTTCATTGCCTACCATTGTTGTTGGTATTCTTGACAAGGATCTGAGCAGAAGGACTCTTTTGAAGCATCCTCAGCTTTACGGAGGTGGGCAGAGGCAAGAGAGCTACAACTCAAAGTTATTTTGGCTGACAATGTTGGACACCATATGGCAAAGCATCGCTGTGTTCTTTATTCCTCTCTTAGCATATTGGGATAGCAGCATTGATGGACCAAGTATTGGGGATCTTTGGACACTAGCAGTGGTTATTTTAGTGAATTTGCATTTAGCCATGGACATCATCAGGTGGAATTGGATTACTCATGCAGCCATTTGGGGATCTATAATTGCAACTTTCATTTGTGTGATTGTCATTGATGCGCTGCCTAATTTAGTTGGATACTGGTATGCCCTCGTTCGTTCCGTCATTTTATCTTTGGTAGAGAAGCCAACTGACTAAATTAAATTTCAATGTCACAGGGCCATCTTCCATATTGCGAGGACAGGGCTGTTCTGGTTTTGTTTGCTTGCCATAATAGTAGCAGCATTAATTCCCCGTTTTGTTGTGAAAGTAATATATCAATACTATAGTCCTGATGATATTCAGATCGCAAGAGAAGCTGAGAAATTCGGGCGTCCAAGGGAACTTGAAGATGTAGAAATAGAAATGAACCCTCCTCGCCATCGGAGGTGAGACGTTGTGCATACCCTTTTTCCTTTTTGTAAAAATATCACACATTCTTTAGGCTTCTTAAGAGGAAGAGTAATACTCTTGGCTGCCAGAACCAGATCTTTTTAATCAAAGAGATAGATGTTGTCTTTAGTCTCCTGTTCATGTTGTTGTTGTAACTTACCCAACTAGTTAGTGTAAAGTAGCATTCTTTTTGTAGCAGAGAAAGAATATTGATTACTTCGTTACCGGCAATCTCTACGGATAAATGTAAAGTTTCTACTTCTCTTTTTCCCACTGGATATTTTTGAGTCGTAGCTAGAATTAGAATACGTTTGATGTCTGGCTGTCAGCATTTAGTGTACTTGCTGAAGCATTACTTTCTACAAATTTATCAAATTCCTATCTGATTCTAGGAGAGCTCTAGTAGGAATAGCCACAACGTTAAAAGAATATAATTTCTTACATAAATTTTTATAGGTGAAATTTGTATACACATCATTATCGTCACATTTAGTCTGAAATTTTGTAATAAAGCGGGGTCTGGAAAGATTTGATAGTACGCTAGAGAGGTTGTTTTCAGTAGTCCTATATGCAGATGTGACAGTTAAAAAATAATGCAGGTTAAAAGGTAAATAAATAAAACTGGCACTCTAAATCATTATATAAATAAAATTACAATAAATATATAACTAAATAAAAAATAAAATATAACTCGATTTTTAAAAAATATTTTAAATTTATAATGTAATGAAAAAATCATTTCTTTATTTTTTAAAAAGTACCTATAATTAGATGATAAGAAAGTATTAAAGAATTCGACTTTAAATCATACAAAATATGAATATTTAGATTAAAATAAACATATAAAAGCATAAAATGTCTGAAATCATAAGATCATTACGCATAAAAATTCAATCTTGACATAAATAACATGTTTGGTACATAGATTAAATTTTATTGATAAATAACATGTTTAAACTATTCCATATATTGATAGTAATCCATCTGCAATTCTAATCTGTGAAATCTGTATACTCCTTACAAGGCCACGAATAACAAATATAATGACATCAATCATATGTTTAACAGTAATTAAATCAAGTATGGACTATTTATATTTAAAAAATTTTATTAATTTATAGTATCTAAATCACACTCTATAATATATTAAAAATGTGCAAAAATGATGTTATTAAATAAATTATAAATTTATTGCAAAATTTTTGTAAGATAAATTTACATATTTGATCAAAGTTAAAGATATATTATTTTTTATTTTTAAAACCTTTTTTATCAAAGTAAATTTTCTGAGTAATTATTTTTATTTGATCAAAGTATTTAAGATGGAACTTAGTTAAAATATGCTAAACTAAACTATGATTTTAGTTATTAAAATTAAATAAAATAGACATCTATTGAATGAAAAAGATTAAAAGACGAATATGCATTTAAAATTAAAGTTTATTTTAGAAGTAAAAAAAGAACCTCTCTAATAAAAGTCAAAGCATTTATTCTATATAATGTACTTTCTTTTAGGTCTTCTATATTGTATCTCATGAAAGTAATTCTAATAACTTTACAAAACAATTTTTAGAAAAAACTTTGTTAAATAAAATTTTTCCAAAAAATAAAGTACTAAATTGATAACTCATAATCTATCTTACCTTTTTATCCTTTTTTTTTAATAACTCTAAAAAATGAACTGAGGAATGCAAGCAATTCTAAATATAATGGAATAATGAAATACTATGAGTTACCTAATTAGGCAAAAGGGGGAAAAAAAACTCTCTAACATTTATACCAAAATTTGATTAAACCATATCATTTTAACCGGTTCAAAACCCTAAAGTTTTCTAGACATTTGAAAATAATCCCAACTAACTATTTCCCTCAACCCTCCATTATAAAAAGTATAGCTAGTATATTTTATTAATTTTATATGGGCCCATGCCACATGTTTATCCTACGTGACGAAAGACCCAAATAAATTAAAAATACAAGTCTAAACAACATTTGGATTTTTCTCAAATCCTGTTATCTAGCATTGTTTAGAAGTTTTGCTTCATTTCCAGACAGTGACATTTGGCATAGACACAAACATTATCATATCGCGATGAAGCCAGACTTCTAAATAATGTTAGATGACCCGTCTAGATTGGACTTGATAATAGATTAAGATGACAACGTTTTCATTCCTAAGATAACCTAAAATGTTGTCGTTTGTGTCTTTATTTGGTTGAAGCCAAACATCTCCATTGTCCTCCCTTATTTCGCAATGGCTTCCTCTTAATTGGTTGAAATTCCAAATATGTAATCCCAACGTTTGTGGACACTTCTTCTAGGTTTGTTGTCCCTTCTCTGTTTCACCATCATCTCTTATCTAACGAAGAGATCATCTTTTCTTTATTTCACCATTGAGCTATTTAATTTGGTTTGTTCATATGTTTCCTTCTTCTTGGTTTAAAGGTTAGGAATGATTCAGCTTATTGGTCTTGTGTGTGGGGTTTAATCATATTTGACATAGAGCTACTTATGGAATTTATCACGTTTATGCTGTCTTTCTATGTTGGAATTTATCAAAATTTTGAAGTAATGGACTATCTATATTTAAGATGATAGTAGACTATGAAAACATGCAGAAAGGAACTTTATAGTGAATTCAAACGCAAAATTATCATGGGGATGAAGTTCTTATTCACTAAATTGATTAAGATATTGATGGATCTAACATAGTCAAAGAAACCATAACTTGCACATAGTACTAACTTCTAAAAGGTGAACTCGATTTGTCAATACCCTGCCAATTTATGATGAAAAAATCTTGCAAATTTTTGCAAGTTAGACTATGCTTTACTAGTAGTAAGCTGGGCTATTAAACAAATGACTACTTATATGATTAAGCAAGCCAATAGATTTTTATAGGAGTTTGGTTTGATTTTAATTTTTCTACTTACTTTTCACCTATATAAAGAGCAATTTCATCATGAGAGTTTGGCCTAATTTGGGAGTATCCCGTTTTTCAATCCTATAATCAACTTCATAATGGGTTATCAAAACAGATTATCATAGTCTATTATCATTACGTTGTCATATGCTAAACAAAATGATTTACCATTGTGCATGTTCCTATATTTAACTAAATGATGGGCATTTCTGAATTTTCTTGAAAGCATCATTTTCTTTGTTATATTTGCAATAATCATGTTATTGATTAATGACTATGAACCTCTTGTTATAATTTTATAGAGGGATTCTTATCATCTTGAAGCTTTAATTATAATAATGTTAACAAATTGTTTTACTTTTATGGCTTGATGCTTATTTGAGGACATTATAGAGTGATAGTAATCTAGGTAGAAGATTTCTAGGATGTACCAATTATCTCGTTAGTAATTGTGAAAATTTTCGATAGTACAATAAGCAATCCTAAGAGAGCTATTTATGTAGTTAAAAAAAGTTAAAGAATGAAATATTTGTATTAAAGAAGTAGGATGAAAGAAGAGTATATATAGACCAAAGGAAGATGATGTGCAATTGAAAATTAAGACGCAAGATATTGAAATGTTAACTAGGGAGAAAAAAGAGTTAAAGCTGATATTATTCTATATAATTGTAGGTGTATTTTAGTTTTTTTAATTATTCATCTTTTATATGGTTGTAAAATTAAAATTTTAGTATGACTAGTATGAATGTACTTATGATTTTTATTATTAAATAGAGAAATAAAATTATGTGCTAAATGGTATTCAAGTTTAGTATGGAGATAGAAAATTATGTGCTAAATGGTATTGAAGTATAGTTGAATATCACATATAAATACTTACCATGTAAGGATTACTTTATGATCCACTAAATACACCAACTTCCATTATTAGCTATGGTTACCATCTACTTCTAGTATACAATATAATTTCCATTACTAGCTTACTAGATTACCGTCTAATCACTAATGAAGAAAAAAGTTATGTTTCGACCCACAATTTTTTGAATCAAACTTGTAAAAAGTGGAGCAAAAGATGAACTTAATGGAAACATATATACAACCATAAACCATATAATACGACCTACTTGATCTAAATAATATCAAATCTCCTTGTATAGAATATCTATCATATGTAAATATTTAGCATGTATTTATCATATATACAATCATACTCTAAGCAAATTAAAAATTTAGTTACAAGTATACCAAATCAATTGTTATAGAATGAAATATATCAATACACTAAATCAAGTCTCTAGTTTGTCAACTTATTGGTTGCTAGTCCCAATTGTTACTCTCCTTTTACTTGTAGTAGCTTGTAATTCTCTTGTGGTTATACTAGACTTACCCTTAAATTTAATAGATTTTGGTTCAAGTGACAATTTAAAAGATCTTAGATCAACATGTCCATATTTCCTTTGAGTAGTGTTTGCAGAACTAGCAACTTTGAAGCCAACTTGTTAGTAAACACTCATATGAGTTTAAAATTGATGAATTTGTTAATGAATGCACATGAGTTAAAATTGATCAACTTGATAATGAATGCATATAAGTTTAAAATTGTTTAACTTGCTAATGAATGTATATGAGTTTAAAATTTATCAACTTGCTAATGAATGCATATGAGTTTAAAATTAGTACAACTCACATTGATGCTTTATTGACTACGAAGACATTCATCAGTAGTTGACATGTAACTTTGAATATGACTTTGTTAAACATAAATTGGATTAAATGAGTAGCATTGTAATTATATAAGAAGCATTGGGTTAGTATTGTGCATTTACTTATGAGAATTTTCTAACATAAGACCCTTCAGTTGAACCTGTTTTAACATAGAAAAATAATATACATAACATTAACATTCATATTTACATTAAAAATAAAAAGATAAAATTATTAATCACTTACATATTTTACTGTTGTGTCCAATTGCACTACATTTCCTACTTTTTTGCAATCGTCCCTTTTATAACACCTTACTTGTCCTTCCTAGCATCATCATTTTAATTGGTGGATGGATTTCCTCTAAATCTTTTAATGGCTAAAAGATCTCTCACTTAATAGGCTATAATACTTGATCATACACTCTTAAAAGGGTACTATTTTTGTAGCAGTCAACCACAAATGTCTCCAATTTTTGTTTAGATTGATTGATATAATTAATGAAATTTTTGTATGAGTAAATATATAGTTTTCACACTTTATAACTACAATAATTATCCCTTCTTAGTCTCATAATACACTTTCCATCCCCTTTATTAACCTTATATGCTCTATCAGTGTTCCACATAATTCTCTATTACATTGCATCCTTCTTATTTTTTTCTAGCTTCTTCATAACTTCAATTGCAATATATGATTTCCATGCATATACATATACTCTCATTTGAATATGTCTGCTCATCACCATTGTTCTTATGGTTTCTAAGATACTGATCAATGTTATGGCTCTTGCTAGTAGGATCCACCATTTAAAAGTCTTGCTTAGGTTATTGTCAATTGTGGGACATTTTTAACTCAAATGAATGGTATGACCTAGCCTAACTCTCTTGTGGATACTCCATACCCAAGTTTAAGTTTATCATGTTTCTTTAATTGCTTATTAAGTCTTTAACATACATTGGCCGTGCATATGCCAAAATTGTCTCCTCAAGTCTTTACCTCTTCATTATTCGTGTCAATTGTGGTAAATATGTGTGGAACATATTTTATGACATGTATTTGGAAGCGTCTCCTCAACAATCAATATTAGGGTACATAAGTCAAAAAAATAAATGTCAAATAACGAATTATAATAACAAATTATACAAATAACAAAAGTAAAAAAATTATGTACCTTTTGCATTTAATAAATTATTGTGACCCCATCTCTATCTTCCAACTCCAAATTATCAGAAAGGAGTGATAAGAACTAACTTTATGAATCAACATTTTCAACTTCAACAACTGCCCACGTTATTGGATATGTGCCCTTATTTATATCCTTTACAATTGTACTGATTAGTTGCTCTTAAAACTTAGTCTTTAAGAAATAGGTATAAGCCTCAAGTGCCTTCATCTTTCTTTCATAGCTAAAAAAAAAATCATAAACTGTTGAACTGCAATAATGAAGTTTCTTCATTCCTTAATAATTGTAGTTCCATTATTGGTCCAAGATTACCATATTTCAAATATAGATATAATTTTACAACTTTGAATATTCACAATCATTGTTTAATGCTCGCTCTTCCTTTAACTTCCTCTCAACAGCCTGCATATATTAGAGTTCACAAATATGTTCAATGTTTTTCTGAATCCTTTAATCATCTTTGTAGTGGTAATGCTTCTCTAGAATTTTTTCCAGGAAGTGTCTGGCCAAAAGCTTTATTAATACCATCTTAGGCTAATTTATTGTGAAACATATACGCTCAGACGTATCTGCTTTTATTGTGAAACATTTGTCATTACTATTATAGGCTAAATACAGTTCCCATTTGCATCCTTCAATGCATCCAACTCTAATTTACTTAGACTCATTTTTTTTCCATTGGATATTAAACCTTGTTGCTATTGGATAATCAACAACAACATCTTTGAACTCTTTAGCATTGCCAAACTCTATACCCAGTATCTAATGTAGCTTACTACCACCTGATTCATGTCTAACACTTGTGTTAGGTTATTTAATTAGCTGCCCAGGCTCCTCTCCACTAGGAGTAATAAAACTTCCAGAATAATTATAACCAATCTCTATTGGTTGATGTCCATATGGGATTAAAAAATCAAATGTATTATGTAAACCTTTAGCTTCATTATTATTTTCAACATCATCATCACCTTTAACTTTATTATCACCTTCAGCTTCATCATTACCTTCAACTTGATTTTTGACACCTTGAGCTTTATTATCATAAGTGCCCACATCCCTATCACTATTATTATCTTTTTTATTAATATCTACATCAACTTCATCATGCATAATGCCCTCATTATTACTTATTACAGCCATAATTAGATTGTCAAGTTTATGAGTGGGATACACCTCAATTGTCCCATTTATTTTCGAAAGGTTTAATTAACCTAATGTAACTTTCATTAGATTTAATAAGCCTTAAAGACTCATTGCATCTAAACTTTAAAACTTTATAATATGCTTTATCAATCTATAAGTATCCATGTTCCTTTTGTCATCTCACAAATTTGTCTATAGACGACAAAATCAAGATCCAGTTTATCAAAATAACTCAACAACCCACCCTAATAACTTAACTCGAGATCTTTCTTAAAGTATCTAGCATGATAGAACTTCAAGGTTCCATATTGAGTCATTATAACCTACGAATAACAAGTAACTAACTCTATAAATGACAAGTAAATAACAATTTGTAAGCAAACATATACAATCATATATACAAGCCACTTTGACTAAGGTTAATTGAGCATAAAATAACAGACTAAAAAAATATAGAAGCTTGATTAGATGCAAAAACATATACAAGCTATCTTGACTAATGTTAATTAAGTAGACAGTAACTGAGCACAAAATAATTTAGAGGTTATTTTATATGCAAACACATATACATACACATACAACTACATATAGTAACACATATACTAACAAATACTAACATATACACAACAATTTAACCTTTATAAATGTGCTCCTTAAGACTTTGAGAAGTATCTCATCCAATGTTTAGTAATTGTACATCAAAATGTTGCATTAGAAGGTTGTACTCACTGAATGATCTGTTTTTTAAAATATATTTTGTAACTATCCAATGTAAGTGTTCATGGAATTTATAATATGACTCCCTATTACTATTTTCTTGTCATGTTTCATGCCTATGTGCATATGAAAATTTCCTCCACTCTTCATGTTACTTGTAATAAGTCCACTTATGTCTTTACATTATGATAATTGCTACGTATATCTTTTGATACCATATGATAACATCTCCTTTTTTCAGAATGCTCACTGATATTATAATCGTGCACTTCTGAACAAAGCGAAAGACCTTGCTACTAAGAAGGATATGAAGGCCTTTGAAGAACTTTCACTTGTAAAGGTTGATTACAAAACTCTTATTGATTCTTAGCAATAGTATCTAGTTAGTTATTTGTTGCTGTAGATTGCTAATATTTTTCACTTTGACATTCTTAATTTGTTACTATTACTTGCTAATATCTAGTCACTTTGACTTTCTTGTTAACATTACAATGTAGAGCTATTGACTTTGTTTATATCTAATCAATAATTAGTGAATTTAATTTTCAATGTTATTCACATAATTCATACATTCTTGGGGGACTACATATCCATTAATGTACAAGGCGTATAAAGCATATAATAGTGAACATATCGACATAAAGAGAAAATATCACGTAGGATATGATATTCATGTCGACATGAGCTCGTTAAAAAAATTAATAGGAGTTTGAGGTTATTTTTGAACCTTTTCAAAATGATAGTATTATTTTTAAACATCTAGAAAATTTTATGGTCATTTTTAATAATTTATTTTGAATTTTGGTCTAAAGGTTTGAGTGGTTTTGTTGCCTTTTGCCTACCTAATTAATACAATAATAAGAATCTATTATAATAAAAATAGTAATAATAATAATAATTATAAATATATTATATATATATATATATAATAGATTCTTATTAAGAACAAAATTAATAATAATCAAGAATTTAATGATATTATTTATTTATTGATAATAAGAACAAATGGATTGTAAATGTAGGTAGAATAATAAGATGAGGGGAAAAAAATAATCCGAAAAAGGAAATGATATTCCATCGTCTTAGTCTTAGTTTCTATCATCTTAGTTTCCATCGTCTTAGTTTCTATTGTCTTAATTTTATATCTCCACATAAAAAGATCATAATTTTCGGCTCAGATGTCCAAAAATTCCATACTATAGATCGTTGGAAAGATAAAAGAAAGATCTACAACTCTCAAGAAGGCAACTTTACCAAAATCTATCTAGATTAATCCAAATTTTCTCTCGAAGTCAGAACACGAATTTTAAGTTCAGCTCCTTTGAGACTCTTAGTTTGGACAACTAGAGAAAACGTTGTGGTTAAAAGACTGAAGCATATTCAGTGAACATTTTCCAGATTTTCAAACTCTCAATATTTTACATCTAGCTCATCTTCTACCTAAATTATCTCTTCCATCTCTATAGCACATTATACGTCATTAATGATCAATCACCATGATGCAAGATGACATTTACAAAGATAGTTTCTTCAAAAACAACACTAGCCCTAACTCCCAAGCATTACTTGTTCATCAACTTGAAGGAGCTAAAGATAGGTTTTACATAGGATAGAAGGCACAAATAGTAAAGTGGGCTTGGTGTAGGAAGGAAAAACAGATAAATCTCTTAGATGGGGTTATTTATCATTATAAATCTTATATACTATTTTGTTATATTTATAATTAATTAAATTTAGTTTTGTAATTAATTTAATTATTGGTATAATAATTTTTCTTTAGTATTAGTAATTATATTATTCTGATGTTTTATTTATTTATTGATTATTACGATGGCAGTTATTATTATTATTATTATTATTAAATTCCTTAACTGATTAACTATAAGATGTAGTATGGGGTCTTCGTCTTATATTGCTTCGGTCTCACTTTTGCTTTTGTCTTAGTTTGTTTCGTCTTACTTTTGCTTGTGCTGTCGTCTTATTTTTGCTTCAGCTTCCGTCTTACTTTCACTTCAGTTTTCGTCTTACTTTTGCTTGAGCTTGCGTCTTAGTTTGCTTCAACTTTCGTCTTACTTTTGCTTCAGCTTCGGTTTTAGTTTACTTCCACTTTCGTCTTACTCTTGCTTCATCTTCCGTCTTAGTTTGCTTCCGCTTTTGTCTTAGTTTTGCTTCAGCTTGCATCTTAGTTTGCTTCCGTTGTCATCTTACTTTACTTCAACTTCCGTCTTAGTTTGCTTCAGTTGAGCTTTACTTTCGTCTTACTTTTGCTTCAACTTCCGTCTTAGTTTGCTCCCGCTTTCGTCTTACTTTTGCTTCAGCCTAAATAATGGTTTTATTCACCCTTTGGAGTTTGCTCTTTTAGGTTTACATCTGTGGTAAGCTCATCTTTTTTCTTCTGCAGTTTTATTTCATTATGTGTACAGATAGGTAACTGTTTGCGTTTATTCTGTGTACAGATGGGTAACAGTACTGTGGTAAGCTCTAAGAGTTGTAGATCTTTTTTTTATCTTTCCAATGGTATATAGTACGGAATTTTTTAAACATCTGAGTCGAAAGTTATGATCTTTTTATGTGGAGATGCAAAAGTAAGATGATAGAAACAAAGACGATGGAAACAAAGACGATAGAAACTAAGACGATGGGAAACTAAGATGATAGAAACTAAGACGATGGAATATTGTATCCTTTTTTAGATTATATTTTTTCCCCTGATCTTATTATTCTAACTACATTTACAATCCATTTGTTCTTATTATCAATAAATTATTT
>JAOQMP010000005.1:34336344-34355328 GCA_027563575.1 Erythroxylum pedicellare
TTTATGAATTTTAAAAATACTTATGAATAAGTAAAAATTTTCTTATCATTTAGTCCCAATGTTAAAGTTCAATAAGCTTAACGAGAACAAATGGTGGTGGTGAGTTTTTTATTGCTATTTTTAACTCTCAATTTGAAGTTATTAAGTCTCAAATTCTTTCTAGTGTTGAAATTTCTTCTTTACATGAGATTTTTATGTGAATACTCCAAACAAATGTTAGTTCATCTATTACTCCTAACATTTAAACCTTTAATGCCCATATAAGTCAAAATAATAAATTAGACGCTAGAAAGTCAACTTATAAGACACTTAACAAAGGATGAGGGACATGAAATTAAGACTATAAGAATCAAGATGATGGAGCAATTATCTATCAATATTGTCATTAGTTGGACCATACTAAATGTATGTATTGGAAGTTGATAAATAAAGCTAAGAAATCTCATTTTGCTCATATTGTAGCTACTACCACGCCTAGCTCATTCGTAGAGAAGATAATTACAATTTGCGTAAATAAGTTTGTAAGGTTATATAGTACTAAAAGATATTAAAAAGATCATCTCATCTTATCACTGCTATTACAGATTCAGGTAACACACCTTTGTGTCTTCTTTTATCTTCATCATAATAGGTCATTGCTTTTGATGCCTCAAATCATATGAAAGGTAATTCTAGTCATTTTTCTACTTTCCTAGAACACTTGAGTCTTTCCTATGTTAACTTAGCTGATATATCTATTTCCTCTATTATTGGTTCTGTCACTGTTAATCCCACTCCATTATATCTTTATCATATGTCTTAAACCTATTATTATTATCCTTCATTTTATTATTTATGAGTAAACTCACTTATGACCTAAATTGTTGTATCTTATTCTTTTCTAATCATTGTCTTTTTCAGGATCATATAACTAAGAAGATTATTAGTACAAGACTTCAATTAGGAGGTCTACATATTCTTGATACACTAGTGCTAAGACCCATTGCTTGTCAAGTGTCTTAACTCCTTTTAAAGCTCATTGTTTGTTAGGACATCCCACTTTTCCTCTGTTAATTTTGCCAAACATTGTCTGCCTTCACTATCTTGAGTTACAAAGAGAGCTAGTTTTCTATTTGAATTAGTACATCATGATGTTAGGATTTCCTGTTATATCTAAAATTGAGTTTCAATATTTTGTTACTTTTTATTGAATATTTCTCTCATAAGACTTGGATTTGTTTAATAAAAATTCATTTTGAGTTATTTATCCATTTCATTGCCTTTTGTGCTGAGATTAAAACTCAATTTAATATCTTTATCCATACTTTGACAAGTGATAATGACACTTTGATATTTTCCATATCATTCTAAACCTACATGATCTAAAATGATATTATTCAATTCTCATCTATCGACATAATATCAAAATGGTGTCACTAAAAGAAAAAAATGATATCTCCTTGAAATTATCATAGCACTTTTATTCCAAAAATATGTTCCTAAACCATTTTGGGCCAATTCTATCTCCACGTCTTATTTTTTAATCAATCATATACCTTCATCTATTCTTCATGGTGAGATTCCTTATAATGTTCTTTTTCTCCTTAAAGCCTTGGTAGTAGTTATTTTTTGTGCAATGCTCATCCTCAAGTTACTAAATTAGATCTTATATCTTTAAAATGTGTCTTTCTATGCTACTCTTACCTACAAAAAGGCTATCAATGCTATTTTCCTACTTTAAACAAATATTTTATAGCAATTGATGTTTCCTTTATGAAACATATTCCTTTCTTTCTTATTCTTTGATTTCCAAGAAGGAGGATGATGACCTGTTAGCTTATAAGATCACCTATTAGCTTATAAGATCACCTATCATACTCTAAATTCTATCTCTAAACATGATACTACTACATAATCACAACCACTACCTATTTGTTTGGTCTATTCTAGAAGATGAGATCATTTTAATAAACGTTCACCACCTGTCTCTTCTTCGTTATTAGATCCGACAACATATGATCATAACTTCCAATTGCTCTTCATAAAGGTAAACATCAATGCACTTATCCTATTTCCTTTCTTGTTTCTTACGATCATTTGTCTTCCTCTTCTTATTCCTTTGTTGCCTCACTTGAATCTGTGACCTTCCTATAAATTACTTATGAAGCCTTATCTCATCTTAGTTAGCTTAATGTTATAATAAAGGAGATGAATACTTTAGATTCTAATGGTATGTGGGACTTAGTGAACTTACCTATTAGAAAGAAGGTTACTAGATTTAAATAGGTGTTTGATGTCAAAGTTAATTTGATGGATCAATCATTCAACTTAAAGCAGGACTTATAGCTAAAGGATATGCTTAGGCTCATGGTGTGGATTATTTTGATACTCTTCTCTTATTGGTAAATTGATATTGTTTCATCTATTCATTTCTTTGGTAGCTGCTCATAATTGGACCCTACTTCAATTAGACATTAAGAATGCCTTTTTATATGGTGACCTTTAGTCGAAAGTGTATATGGAGTAACCATCTGGATTTGTTGCTGAGGGAGAGAATAGGAAAGATTGTCATCTTTAAAAGTCCCTATACGATTTAAAATAAAGTTCTCGTGCTTAGTTTATAAAATTTAATCAAAAAGTGGAAAAGTTTGGCATGAATAAGAGTAACTCTGACCATTTGGTATTCTATAATCATCTTGCATTTGATATTATTCTCCTTTTCAGTCTTTGAATTTCTTTCTTCACAGTTCAATTCCACACAAAATTTAGGGCCTTTAAAATATTTTTTGAGGGTAAAAGTGACAAAAAGCAAAAAGAATTTCTCTTATCATAAAGGAAGTGTGTACTTGATATGCCAAACGAGATTATGAGGATGGGGGATAAACCATGCAATGCTTCAATGATCCCTTAGTTACAACTTAATAAAATGGAGACTTATTTGAAGATTCTGAAAAATTATAGAAGACTAGTTGAAAAATGGAATTATCTCATAATAACTCATCCTGATATTGCATATTCTGTTAGTGTTATAAGTAAATTTATGTCTTCTCCAACCATTCATCTTTGAGGTGCTCTAGAAAAATATTATGTTACTTTAAGGGTGCTCTTGGTCTTAAGATTTTATGTAAATATCATGGACATACTCATTTTAAGTGTTTCTCAGATGTTGATTAGGTAGTTCTAAGATTGACCAAAGATCCATTACTAGCTATTGTATTTTTTTAAATGAAACTTAGTCCATGAAAACATGAGAACAACTTGAGGATATCCTTACAGAGGCTCTAATTGGAGATTGGATGAATTATATTTTTAACAAGTTGGACATGGTTAATATCTATGCTCTAATTTGAGGAAGCAGTGTTACAAGTTAGATTTAATCAAACAATCTGTTTAGATATAGTTATATTAGTTAGGATTAATATTGTGCTTAATTATAAGAGATTATTAAGTAATAAGTTGCTCTTAAACCACTGTAAATATAAATCAATACTTTCGATAAAGTATGAACATAAAACTACCTTAGTCCGTGGCAAAAAGTATGGTTGTACTAAGCCCAAGTTAAGAGATAGTAGAGTGAGGATGAAAGTGAGTGGGTTTGAGGATTATTATGGAAACCTGATGAATTGAGAAATAATCTATGTATTGAGTGTGTTGACTCTGTTATTTTGTTTTGTGGTATGTTTTCAGAAATGTAGTGAGCCATGTTTATTAGAGGAATTTCAAACTTATGGTGTATATGTTGGGACATTGCATATTTAGGTGGCATTAATTTGTTACTAGTGTGGATATTTCATTTGAGAAAGGCACCTCTTAAAAGCTAAAAAAAAAAATAATAATATATTAATATATTAATAATATAATAGGAGTAATAGGAAAAATCCAATATATAAATATATATGGAATAAAATAATTTATGTAAAAAATGGATATGTATAAATGTATAAGTAAAAGCAAATTATCCATTCAATCGCTATTAGATTGATTGAATTCTTATATATATATATTATAGAATATATATGTATATATATAATACTAATATATATATATGTTCCTTTTTTCCATCTTACCATTTCATCTTCATCCATGCCCTCCATTTCTTTTCCTTTACTGCCAATTTAATTTTTTTATTTTCATTACTGTTTTATTGAGTTATCATTGGTGCCTACCATTTTTGTTATCAAAGCCAATTTACCACCTCTAAGAGTAATGATGATAACATGATTGGACAAAGTAGAGGAAAAACTTCTTGTTATTGAAAATAAACTCAATAAACTGGATGTCTCATGCCTATTTTAACCCAAAAAGTGGACGAAGCCTTTGATGCTCTTGTTAAGAGTCAGTAATCAACAGGAAAGAATGTGACATTGTGGGATTAGAATGGGACTCATGCAACTGCCATTCCCATCGAGGATTTAGTAGCAGGCAACATAAACTCTTCTGAGAGAAACATAAACACCACCAAGGATGCCAATATTTCAATGATAGAATATTGGAATGTCGGTATATAATGAGGAGGATAACCCTACTTCCTAGGTCTTTAGAGTAGAGCAATATTTCTTAGTGAAATATTTGTTAAATGTTGAGAAGTTAGAGGAAACAACAATCTATTTCCAAGAAATGGCATTGGCGTGGCTTCAATGGAAGGAGAATTGCCGCCCTTACCAAATATAGGAAGAGATCAAGGGTCAATTTCTTTGGAGGTTCTCTCTCAAACATAAAGGAACTCTTCATCAACGATTTTTATTCGTCAAGCAAACAACTACTATTAGAAATTATAGACTTAAATTTGAGACTTTATGATTTCCCCTTGAACATCCAGATAATGATGCTCTTATAGAGGTTTTCATTAACAGGTTAGATGAGAAAATTAGAGGAGAGTTATTATAGATGAACCCAACTGGCTTCCTGGAACTGATGGAGGTTGTTAAGAAAATTAGAGAAGGCATTTGTATCCTGATCCTAACCTAAACCCTAGGCAACCATCGATCCACAAAGAGACCCACTTTATGTTAGACCCAAAACACCATTGTTACAATCTAATTGTCCCACATCATTAATAAGAGGGGCTAATGCAAGGTTTATAGGCTTATGGGCTCTCATACACTTTAAGCTAGCTTTTGGAGTTAGGTTCTCCCATAAGACCTATAACAACCACCAACCAAGTTTAACCCTTAGTCCCCTACCTCCCAAACATAAAGAAACTCTTTTGACCCTAACCCACAAAATTCATTTACAAAGACTACTTTCCCCTTTCAAGAGATTAACGACCAATATGCTTTAAATGTGATGAGAAATTTAGTATCGACCACCATTATATAAGAATGGAGAGTTGGATAGTTAAGAATATAATATGAAAAGGAAGGAGAGAATGAAGAGGAATTGGGTAGGAAATTGAGCAACCCATTCCTGTGGAGGGCATGAAATTGTCACTAAATTTTATAGTGGAGTTTACTTCATCTTATACAATGTAAATGAGAGGGGAAATAATAAATCAATAAGTAGTATTCTTGGTTCGATTATGAAACCATACATAATTTCATCAGGACTCATGTAGTTGAGAAATTACATCTACCACTGTTGGAGACCATAAGGTATGGAATTGATGGTGGTAGAGGAGTTTTTGCTATTGGAATTTAGAAGTTTTTATATTATTCTCAACCAAAAATGGTTATTTTCTTTGGTTTGAACTAATCATAATTAGCCTACATTGACTATGATTGTCCAAGTTAAAGGCAAGATAGTGGAGCTTTAAAGTGACCCTAGCTTGATTAAAATGACCATATCATTTGTAGGAGATTCTCATTATCTAAGTGTCAATATTTAGAAGTCAAACTTTCTTTTATCAGTTATATTAGTTTTTATTCTTTTATTAAGTAGATATAAGTGATTTGATTAGGATATTTTCCATTTTATGAATAATATATTATTCTATTTATGAGGGATCATAAATTCAGTGAGAGAATTATTCAAGAATTAAAAAAAACTTATTTCATTGTATCAGAGATGGTATGGTTTGGTAACCTTCATTTTTTTCTTTCATAAACATGCTAGCAAAACAATAGACGTCAACCATAGAAGGATCTTCAACAATAGTAGATCAAGTGTATCTGGGCAATATGAGATTATCTTCTTTAACTACCACTTCATTTAACAACAATTCTCTTTAAATCGATCAATATAAACTCAACAGACAAAACTTTCTTAAAAGGTGCCAATTTATAATCCTCATGATTGGTGAAAGCGAGGAATTTCGGTATCTCAATGGAACAATAATAGTGCCACTAAACACATCCTTAACCTACAACACTTAGGAAGTAGAGAATTCAATTGTTATAGCTTGACTAATTAATTTTAAAGAGCTAAACATTGGCAAAATGTATCTATTTTATAAAATCAACTTACTTATTAGTCTTGACATCCTTTCCATTACAAGAGTAAATAGATAGTGAGATAGGGGATCTCCCTGTTGGATTCCCTTAGTAGTTTTGAAATGCTTAATTGGAATACCATTCACAACCATACTCAAACAGGGGGTTTAAATATAAGTCATTATCTAAGTAATGTATAGGTAACTGCAAAGATTCATGTATAAGCCTTTAACTAACCATATTAAAAGCTTTGAAGAAATCAATTTGGAGTAGAGTACTTATGAGATTTTTACCTGAGATATAGTCCTTCAATAATTCTTGTAGGAGAAGAATATTATCTCCTATGTTTATGTCAGGAATGAAGGCCCCTTGTGTGGACTTAATGATTCCTGAGACCACTTTAAGCCTCTTTAGTACAAGTTTGGAGATTACTTTATAAACTATGTTGCAACAGGAAATAGGTCTAAAGTCATTTATCCTCCGAGGGGATTACTTTTTGGGTACCAAGCAGATGTAAGTATGGTTAATTTCTTGAAGCATTTTAGAGGAGGCAAAGAATTCTAAGACTACCTTAGTGAAGAGCTTGCTTGTGATATCCTAAGATTTTTGAAACAAAAGCAATAAACCCATCAGGTCCAGTTGATTTAAAAGGATGGAGGCTCAATAATACCCTTTTGATGTTATGTTCAGTGAATGGAGAGACCATATAGTCCTTGATATCTTGATTGGTAGTACAATCAAAGAATCGTAAAGCATTGGGACTTGGCTCAGTTGAATCAATAGTACCCATAAGCTATATAAAGTAGGTTCTGGCAAGCTCCTACAAGCTATGTAGATTAGTGTATTCATTCCCATCACTATCTTAAAGTGTTAAGATTTTATTGACATTCCTCCTAACAAGTAAGGAAGAGTGGAAGAATTATGTGATGGAGTCTCCTTCTTTCAACCAATGAATCCTAGCTTTTTGTGAGGATGGAGTTATGAAGATTGAGGGCATTATGAAACTCTTGTAGTCTTTGTATCTCAACTAGTCTATATTTAGTATTATGGGCGAATCATAGCAAAATTTCTATACTTGAATCAATCTTTCTTTGAGAGTGTTTAAGTTTTGATTTCTCCCATGCATAATTTTTTTTAAGAAGCTTTCTCCATTCTCAATTTCTACATCAGTTGATAGGATTTAAAACCTTCAACCTTATAATTCCAACAGCTGTGGACTAATTCTGAAAAACCATCCATCTGCACAATACCATTAAAGAATATAAAAGGAGATACTACTATACTTCTTTCAACAATTCTTTGCACCCACATATAAACATAATCTGATAGAAAATTTTTTCCAAAATGAACAAAAGAATTGGAAAAGTGGATTAGTCAAATTGAGTTAAGAAGAGACCAGTCTAATGTTTTCCTTATTGAATGACTACCTTATTGATTATTGGCCCAAGTGAGAAATTTGCCCTTTCATGAGTCATTTGCAGAAGTATTAAAAGAAGAAAGTAGGAAGTAAGTGGTGTTGAACTCAGCCAAATCAGATGAGATTCCTCCAGTAGAATTATAAGGATCAACCTTTGCTGGTGGTCATAGCTCTTAATTTAAGGAAAAGGCTTCATGTGATTATTACAACAAGCATTACCACGCTCATGATATATGCTAGGATTTGCATAGAAAACTTACTGATTGGAAACTAAAGAATCAACACGATCTACAAGTTCATAATAAAGTAACAAACATTGTGGAATCTAACTCTGGAAGTGCTATTACAGTCAATTTTTTAGTTAAAAAATGAAGATACTCTGATAATTCGTCAATCAATCCGAGCATACATTAGGCTTTAAAAATCAAAACTAATAAAACCCAACTACAAACATAACAAAAATAAGTAAAACTTGTCTAATAAACTGTTGGATTATGGACACTAAAGCTTTGGACTATATGACTAGGTTGATTGATGTGTTTAATACATATGACAAGTGTAAAGATAGGGTTAATGTATGGGTTGTTGATGGGAAGATGTCACCAGTCATAGTAAAGGGACATTTTGATTGTTGAATATGACTTTGAGCTCTATTGTATATGTTCCTATTAACTTATAATTTGTTATCTCTTAGTAAGTTAATAAAGGATGTGAACTGCATTGGAACCTTTTTTCCTACCTATTGTGAATTTCAAGATTCTATTATAAGTATTGGCATTGTTAAGAAAAAAGATGGCCTGTATTATCTTAGAGAAACAAGGCAAGTTATTCCAGATGAGCCGATAATAAGAGGTCTTTGGTTGTTATTTCAAAGACTGAAATTATGTTATGGTATCAACATTTAGTGCATCCAAAATTTTCTTATATGAAAACTTTGTAATCCAAATCTATTTAAAGAAAAATTCTATTTCAGTGTGAACATGTGTTCTTGCTAAACAATTTAAACCTCCATATCCACTTTACACTTGCTCACTCTTAAAATATTTTTATATCAGAGGTCCTTCTAGGACAATTAATTTAACTAGAAATTAGTGTTTCAACTCTTTCACAGATGATCATACAAGGGTTTACTGAGTTTTCTTGATGAAAGAAAAATTTGAGGCACTTTATTAGTTTAAATAGTTTCATAAATTAGTCTAAATGTGTTTCAGCCAAGTGTTCAAATCCTTAAAACTGATACTAGAGAGGAGTATTTTTTAATGAATTTAATTAATATTTGGGAGAAGGTGGGATATATCACCAAAGTTCTTATGTGTATGCATAAAAAAAGGTAACTGAGAGAAAAAAAATCACTTATTGCAAGTTTCTAAATCAATAATATTTGCAAGTTTGTTCCTAATTCATATTGGGGTTGGGGGAGTTGTCCTTATAGCAACTCAATAAATAGTTTACCCTTAAAAAATTTAAAATTCAAAATTGATTTTGAGCACCTTTATAATTCCTTTTTAGACATGAACCTATTTAGTTATTTGTCTGCCAAAGTATTTGGTTGTAAAATGTTTGTTCCCTATAAGTAACCTTCTTGAAGTGAGTTTCATCCTAAGGCTTTTTAATGTGTTTTTTAGCATAGCCTTTCCTGCAGGAACATCCACAATAGATCCAGTGTACTTGACAAGATCTCCCTCTTTAATAGTAGTATCACTAGACAATAATCCCTACGTTCTCATTCTTAAGATTTAATGCTACTCCTGTCACACCGTTGGCAAATTTAGCCATTTCCCCACTACCAACTTTATCGGGGAATTTCCCATCTCAGTAGGAGCTTTCCAGAGAAATAGCTTAGTAGCCACATTAGTAGCGCTTAGGATGATTTTAGGCGCGACCTATTCCTTTTGGCTATATAATCGTGTCGTTTCTGGAAATTTAAAACCTGGTTTCCTCCATAAATTCTTTGATTGAAATGTCAGAGAAGTTTCCATGTACCTGCATTTTTGTGTCTCTCAATGTGGTCAGCAATTGGTGTTTTCGAGTAGTGAAGCTGACACCCATTAGCACTAGTTCATCCAAAGTTCCTTCTACCTATGCACAGATTATTGAATAAGTCATCTTCCTATCAAAGTTAAGGAGTCAACTGAGCATCTCACTCGACTGGCTGGAGAGGATCAATGCAGTTAAGCTTGATTGGTTGGGGAGGATTGGAGGGTGACCAATCCCACCCCATCATGATTGGTGGCAACTCAAAAGGATTACAAGTGCTAGTCTCCTGTCTTTAAAAAATTCTTTAAGATATGTGTTCTAGAATTAACCTTACTACCCCAATAACATTTTCCAATGGGAAGATTTAAGAGAGAAAAGTCATCAACTTCATAATTCTATTGTTCCAACCTTTGAACAATTAACATCAATATTATCATCTAACACAACCTTTAGTCTAGGTCATAAAAGGGAAGAGTTTCTCACTGATAGATCTTTATAGGTTTGTTCACATATACTAAAAGCTCTTCAATAAGATCAATTGTTTAACCTATAATCTAGTCATGAAAGGATCAGTGACCTTGACTTGCCCACTATAGTTTGGAAAGGGGTAAGAAATTGTATCAAACATCCAATTTCTAATTTCTTAACTAGTAAATAATTGTCTTCTGAGTTTAAGGATCTCACAGAAAGAAAAATTTGATATTGAGCTTCCAAAAAATATGTGAAGCATTCACCAATTTAAGATGGAGGAGTTGTGGAGGAGGAGATAAGAGCCTTAAAGGGAAACAAAACTTGGGATATGGTTAACTTACCAAAAGGAAAGAAGGTGGTACCTGGCAATAAATGGGTACAATAAAGCTAGTGGAGAAGTGCAATATAAAGCTCAGTTAGTAGCACAACGATACACACAAACATATGGAATTGAATATAATGAGACTTTTGTTCCAGTGGTAAAGATCAATTCCATACATGTCCTTCTATCTGTTGTAGCTAACTTACTAACCTAATATTAAAAATGTCTTTCTGTATGTTAATATTGAAGAGGAAACTTAAGAAAAGAAAGGTAAAGTCTATAAGTTGAAGAAGTCTCTATATGGCTTAAAGTATTCCCCTCAAGCATAGTTCACTAAATTTAGCTCAAGTCTGACTCAATTGGGATATCATTAAGGGAAAGTTGATCATACCATATTTGTTAAAATGGGAGAAGTAGGTAAGATAATTGTCCTCATATTATATATAGACGATATAATACTAATAAGAGATGATGAAGTTAAAATTATAAAGCTTCAAGGTAAATTAAAGGAATAGTTTAAAGTTAAAGAGTTAGGACTAGGACTTTTAAAGCTCAGAATCAAATATGGTAGGAGTAAAGAAGGTATTTTCATTTCTCAAAGAAAATACACTTTTCAATTAATAAAGGAGACAAAGAAAGTAGGTTACAAGCTTGTAGGAAACCCACTTGATGATTTATTGCATCCAAAGATAATGGACATTTTATGAACACATCCATTTCTTCATCTTGTTTTGGTATTGGTTTATGTATTCCTTTAGTAATAATATGCTAAAGGAGTCTCCTTTTATGGAAACTATACATTTTCTTAGCCTAGAGATCATAGTGTCAGCCATTAAAATTGAAATTGATAGGATTGGGAATTTATTGAGGAAGTTTAAAGGTATCCATATTGAGAACAAGAAATAAAAAAAATGAGGAGTTCTATCTATGAAGTTGGAATTTGGTTACTTGAACCAAAAAAAGGATTCAAAACATTGAAAACCTTACAAATAGATCTATTTTATAAAGGAACCAAATGAAAAAAGGTTAAACAGGAAGGTCAATAATTTTAAACCAAACTGAATCAAACTGGTAGCTTGAACCAAAACAAGAGGAAGAGGATAGAATACTAACGATGTGGACCAACTGGTTACGAACATATGACACCAATAGGATATCAAAACGTAGGCAAACGATGGCTAACTTAAAGTTCACGTAACACTAATTGGATGTTAATGTGTCACTAAATGTGTGCTAACTTAGCACTATGTGGTCCAATGAGAACCTAACACATGTCACTTACACATGACATGTCCGATGATATGGCTCAAGAGAAGGAGTTAAGGGCTACTATCATTTCGGTTAAAATACTTGTCATTGTTAGATCCTAAATGACAAATCGTTTAAATTGTCTTCTTCTCTGAGTGTGTTTCAGTTAGAGTTTTGCAGTCTAATGGTTTCCAAAGACACATGAGAGAGCATGAGGCAACTTTTGGGAGTGTTGTTTGCACCGTTGTGATTTGCTTGAGTAGTAGAATAATTTGATATATGGCAAATTGTCGTTGGTATAGATTAAGGAACTAAAAATACTTGGACAGAAGGTTGTAGAGGAAAAAGTTAGAGGAACCTCAAAATTTTTTACTCTTTTTTTTATAAAAGAGGCTTTGATAGAATGAAGAATAGATTAATAGAGAAGAAATGAGAGAAAAAGCTTAATAATTTTGGTGTATATGTTAAATATATATTATGAGTATTTATACACATTATGTTATGCTAAAGAAGGAAACAATATCAATGTATTAAATTATGTACATCATTTTAAGGCTAAACAGTTGACTCTAAGGTGTGTGTTGATATAGCAGATATATTTACTAAGGGCTTATGTAATAGATTATTTCATTCCTTTGTATGCAAGGTGGACATGGTAGGTATACATACTCCATTTATAGGGAGAGTGTTGACAACTTTACTCATGATCTTATGTCTTATTTTTAGAAATTAATTATGTAAATTCCTATAATTAAATTATCCTATCTAAGTAGGGACTATGTGATTATTTGAATCACAAATTTATATAAATAAGAGATTAACGGGTGCAAGACACTACACACTACAGCCCTATTTTATTCAAATTGTGTTCTAATCAAAAACTTCAATTCTTACTACTGTTCTATTGAGTTACGACTAGTGCCTACCATCCTGAAACCGCACGACACCTGAAGATACTCGTCGGGAAAGTAAAAAAGAGGACAGCAAGTACTTTTAACTACAAGTTCAGCTGAAGTTTGGCATCCAAGATACTTCTCATATGTCTCCTTGTATTATTGTAGATAAAGAAGCAAATCATCTTTAGTAGGTTGAATGAGGATGGTGATCCCTGAATGCATAGCCAGTAGAACATAAAATGGGCTGTATAATAGGTAGGGAAACGAGTTGAGAACCAAGGATTAGTCGAGACAATTAACACAAGAAGCTTTCAAAAAGTTCTCACTTAGCCAAAAGAAGACACTTATTTGTAACCAGTGGTTAATAAGCTATGCAGTTTAACTATTGAATAAACCGTAATGTTATGCCTAAAAGTTTGATCTTCCCTAAGATTTCAATCTTCGTTAATTAAGTAGGTAAATTTTATAATTTTCACCATCGTCACTGAGGCAAATCAGTTTCTCAACAGGAATGCATGTCCATACCGATGAACTCATAATCTAGGAAGCATCCATCATTTGATAACTTTTTTTATAATGATGTAGACACTTAGCATTCGAACTATATATGGATCTTAAAGCCTTATTTTTTTCAATTCAAACTAGTTAAAGATTTGTGTGAGCTTTAGAGTAAAATACAAAATTTGGTATTGCAGGGAAATGAATTTCTGCATCTGAAAAGATATCTCAGCTTTACATAAGGTTCCATTTACTGCTGTATTAGTTTGAATGCTTACGTAGAATATTACATTGTTCATCATCTAGTCTAATGGAATAGGATAATGAGTAGATGAGGTAAGGGAGTCGTGATTGTTCTGTAAAGTTCCTTTCCATGAATCCTGGACTTGTGCTGCAAATTGCAAGTTCCAGAGCACATCTTCAACTGATGGCCTATCCTTGGGCTCATCGGAAAGACATCTAAGGCATATCTCCATCATTGTCTTGAGTGATTCATCAGAGCATCCCTTCTGAACTCCTGGATCAACCAAGCTCTTCCTTGCTGTATCATCCACTGTTACGCTTACTCGGATCTGCTTAGCAACCATTAAAAAATAGACGATAATTCCTTGAGATGATAACATGGGAAGTTTAACAAGTGTAGGAACGTTTGATATGTCTACCAACGATTCATTGGCGATGCAGTCAAGGCCAAAAACAAAGATCAATCAAGTTCTTGAACAGGAATCTAATGCAGTGGCTGTAGGAATCTTGTTTCATGCAATTTCCCTAAAGAGACTACTTACGAGATCTTTCAAGATAATGGCATCATTATGGGACGTGATTGGCCTTCCAGCTATGATTTCAAGTAAGATTACCCCCAAGTCATATATGTCTTCCCTGTCCTCATCCTTTTCCCTGCATGTAGATAGAATGATAAATTGTGAGTCGTATTCTAGAAATTATGCAATTGGTGGGACACGAAGCTTATAGGTATCATTGACTATTAACAAAGGGATAGTTTTGTGTGTTTGAAAACTGACTCTAATTGTTGATTTTGAGACAGATGACACTTACTCAGAATGAGAGCGGAGCCTTGTCTCTCTGATGAACCATCGTAGAGGCCTGTGAATAACAAGTAGAAATTCCCAATTCTAAAATTCTTAATAATACTGAGAAAACAGGCCAACACACTATCTTGACTACCATCAGAAGGGAGTAAATGTAGGATCATCTTGGTCAATTCTAGATGTCTTTTTAATTGCACTATGACTAGAATGGTAGGGAACTTCTATTGAACTCCACTCCTATAAAGAGATGGACTTGCGAACTCCCATGATTCAGTTACCATAAAAATTACTAATACAAGCACTTGAACTGGATTTCTTTTGTAACTTTGCCCTAGACAACACTAACTTTTCCCATGATTCAATTACCATAAAAAATTACTGATACAAGCACTTGAACTGGATTTCTTTTGTAACTTTGCCCTAGACAACACTAACTTTTTCTACCACCATCACATAAGCTTGAACGAAATTGATGACAAACCTTGGCTGAAATTTTTGTTTTGGTCTCTGATTAGAAACCACACCACCTCCCTGAAAGGTCAACTTAGCATAAGATGAGAGAATTAATGAGCATTACCAGGAAATGAATTTGTGGAATAAGAAGGCATCTAGGACATACCAATCCCCCAATTTCAGCTAACTTTCGCTGGTTATGACAACTGATCTTTACTTGAAGATCATGATCCAATAGAATGTCTGTTATCTTTAAACTGTTAAAGAATACTCCTGGTACTATTCCATTGTGCAAAAACTGTAGACCCCTTGCAACCCCAATAGCTGCTCCTATCCTTTGCACCCAGCTTAGTTTCTTCGCTGATAGTCCTGTACATTTAAGTGCTAAGCGGAATGAGAGAAGCAAATAATCATCTGTGTTAAGATACCTCTAGCGTTACACTAAACAGACCGAGGCCAAAATTGTAAAAGATGTGTAACATTATACAAGAATCAGACTGCAGTTTTATACACCAGTAGCCTCGGGTACTATTTTACCACTGTGATAGTTGTCAATTGACATTCAGATTACCTGATGTATGGTCTCTTAGTGTCCCATTTGAGAAGAACTCGAATAAAAGAAATATTCTGCTGATTCTCGAGTCGTCCAGGCACAAGTCAAGACAGTGACCAAGAGTGCTAGCCAAGTGGTGATGTCTGAGTTTTGAAATAAACTCAATGTAATGCCTTAAGATCTGCGGGCTTTGTTTTGTCCTCACTGTTAAGATTCTGATTGCCACAAAAGCCCCATCAGCGAGCTTTCCTCTGTAAAGCTGACATCATGTTATGTAAAATTAGAAAGACAAAATGGAATGCTAGTATCGGAATGACTAAGAGAAAGCTTCAATGGCTCATAAAAAGTATCAAGTCCAGATGTATATAGTCTGCTCAGGCACATATTTATTAGTAAGTGAGACAACAGAGTATTATTCTGGTCCATCTGGACACACAAGGTTAATTTTCCAAGGATTTTAATCCCAAAAAGTATATCAAATGATAAGCATTTATATTCTTCCTTGGGATTGAAAACTCTTGTATTACGACTGCTAAAAGGAGTCAAGTCTTGGCCTAAATATTCTATTCTGTTGGATTTGCAATTATTCCTTTCTGGTGAACCATTTTTCTGTTTTAAACATTGTGAAGGTAGCATACCTGATAATTTGAATCTTCAAAAAGTAAATTTGAGGCATGAAAGTCACTTGTAGCCTCCTTAAGCTCTTCCAGTGCAAATGTTCGATAAGCAGGAATGCTAGCACCCAGCTTCATTGTTTCTGATATATACCCTGGAAGCATGCTTTCTTGTATTTAATACGTTCAAACAAGAGGTCACATTTCTGAATCTAAACACTATTTCTAGGAGCATAAATATCAGATTACTTTTATCATTTTTAAGATTGACAAGATAAAGAAATGTGCATATCAACTGAATGCAAAAACAACAACTTATGCAACGGATTTTCGAGATATAAGATGAACAGAAAAAAAAAAAAAAACCTATAACAGAATGGATGAAATATAGATCGTCTCTAAAGCAAGTATCTATATGAATCTTTACATTCATTCCCATTTTGTAATCACTTTCCAAATGTTAAGGAAATCTTATTCACAGGACTAGAAAAGAAGAGAGCACGTTTTGTTGCAATTGCATTCCTGTACATTTCCATGTAATCTCTGTTAAAAAATTAGGGAACTATATAAGCGTGTGAAAGAATTAAGGCGAGGAGGTGGATAAGGCTTATCTTACTTGCGTCTGAAAGCAGCTTCACCGTGTTTAGTGCTGACACATTCTCTGTAATTACCCTGGAAGTACTTTTTGGCTCAGCAGACTTGTTGTAAACCTTCCTGATAACCAAAAATATCATGCTAACAATTGCAATTCCACCAAGAGTCCCTCCAATTGTGCTCGAGGCAAGTACTGCTTTACCATGAGGACTCTTGTGCTTCTCTTCACCATGAGGTGAAATTTCCACAGCTAGTGCCTGGTTACGGCAGAAGTCAGAAGGATGTTGCTTCTGGTCTCGATTTGACAAACAATTACCAACATACAGGACAAAGCCGTTCTTCGAACTCAGGTTTAGGCAGGTAGGTAAAGTTCCGCTCAGTAAGTTGGAGGAAAAATCTGCATAGGCTAGTCCAGGATTGCAGCTCAAGTTTCCAAAGAGCATTCCTGTGAGTTTGTTGTGTGAAACATCGAGATAAGCTACTGACGGAAGCGACAACAATGAAGGCAAAATGGGTCCTACAAATCCATTGAAGGAAATGTCCAGCTTGTGAAGTTGATAGTAAGAGTCTAATTCAGCAGGAACGCCAAATCCAAAGCTATTGTTTCTGAGCACAAGAGTGACTAACTTATTGTGCAAGCGTGGAAAATGAGGTCCAAAATGGTTGCCCTCCAAATCAAGAACTTGAAGGTTCGTTAAGTTACTAAGATCAGGTACTTCTCCATAAAAGAAATTCATTGAGAGCGATAAAATGCGCAGATTTTGCATGCTTGATAATGAAGGTGGAAGAGACCCGTTAAACAAATTGTTTTTCAAGCTCAAAACAGCCAAAACTGGAAACGAATATAACCAATTAGGCAGCTGACCAGTGAACTTGTTTTGGTCAAGGGCAAGGGTCTGGAGGTTCCTCAAGGATGAAAGTTGCATTGGAATGGAACCAGTGAAATAGTTTGAACTAACATTGAGTATCTCCAATGAATCTAACCTGCCAATTGTTTGAGGCAGTGGACCAGATAAACCAAGAGAAACCAAAGACAAGACCTTTAAGCTAGACAAAGAAGCAACAGCGTCAAAGAAAAGATCACTGGAGAAATTGACAGGAAAAGGTGGTGTCCCATTGCTTCCAATAATATGAAGCTGGGTTAGGTTATTCTCATAGCATGCCAAAGTCAGAAATGAAGTTGGTTCGACGCTGCATAAGTCTGAGGTGTCGGTAAAGCTGTTTAAGACCGACGGGTAGTCGAGGAACTGCAGGATACTCTGAAGAGATTGCGATTGAGAAGATTGAAGCTGGTTCGAGTGATGAACACTATGAACAAAGATGATGAGAAAAAGATAAAGATAGAGGTTCTGAACTGGTGTAGCCATCATAAGAACTAAACCAGGGCTTGCAGTTGGATGAGTATGTTACATCGACAGTAGATAAAACTCTTATCTGTGCTGCACAGTGTCCCCCTGTTCTTGGTTGTTGGCAGTAGCTCAAGTGAGACAAGAGCGGAAATTTTTTATCAGGATGATGTTCCTTGGGAAGACCAAAAAGAAACCATGAAGAAGAAGAAGAAGAGAAGACGAAGATAAGACCTTTAATTAAGCACCATCAGAGAACCAGTGAATTAGCATGTTATCAGTCACATGAAACGAGAAAAACGGTAATAATATGTATCTTAAACTAACAGCAAATATCAACCGCATTGTAGCTTTTGTTGTGAACAGGGACATTTAAAGCTGATTCTGGACACCAACATCATCACCACAATATACAAGACAAAGGAAACTAAACTAATAAGCGTCGTTTGTTTATAACGTTGAGGGGTATAAAATGTCCACGTACCCGTTACATGTCTTATCAGGAGAGCCAAGTTCCAACCCCTCAAGAGTGTGTCCCGACTCCCGAGTTGGAGACTGAATTTATTTGGGTAGCTCAAAACTGCATCGTTTTGGGATAATTTTTCCAAAAGTACTGTTATTTTAAGTAGTTTATTTTTTAAACTTAAACCAAAATGAGAAGTAAAATTTTGCTTAGAAGTGAGGGGATGAGTCATTCGAGCAATTTTTACCTCAAAAGGTCCAAATTTTGGTTAAGAAAGGCCTAACTTGATAACTTGGAATCGAACTGGATCAAGTTCCCAATCTCCTACCATTCCTGATCGTTTCAATGTGACACGTAGAACAACCATGACAATGGCAATCATAAAAATAAAAACCCCGAAAAGTAGCTTAGTTAGTAAGGGTTTTTTTTAGTTTAAATGAGGCTGTAGGATCAAACCTTTTTTATATATACAATCATTTAAAATTTAAAATTAGAATTTTGCCTCTCGTAAAAAACTTACCTCATTCGAGCGAGGATTATTCAAGGTGTGGATAACTTAAAGGAGGTATTTTTCTATAATTAGGACTCTCCTTGGATACATCGTGAGTAACTAAAAATAAAAATAAAAATAATTATCTTAAAAATTTAAAAATTTAAAATTTAAAATATGACATCTTGATTATATATTAATTCATTTAAATTGGTTTAATTTTTCCTTTTTTTTTCAAATTAGATT
>JAOQMP010000005.1:34427136-34438871 GCA_027563575.1 Erythroxylum pedicellare
TATGAAATGAAATGAGGAAACAAATTATGTTTTCAAAAAGTAGTGATTTTTATATTGATGTTTTATTATGATGCCATATGAAGTGATTATAGTGATTGCTCGTAGCTCACCCTTATCGTAGGATATGTACTGGAACGACCTAAGGACGTCCCGGTGTGTACCCTGCGGTAAGGGGGCGCTACATCCTCATTCAACAAAACCATGCTCCCTAGAGAGGAAGATAAAGTGTTTTATACACTAATCAGTTTATCCCTGGAGATATTTATAGATTGTAGAGATTAGCTCCAATTTTGGAGTGAAGCTTTTTAAGCTTTTCCTTCATGGCCTTTAGTCGTACGCAACACTTAAAAGACATATAACCCTTAGTTGGAGAGGAAAGGCCTTTAAAGATTGCATTTTGAAATTTAGAATGATTAGATAGGTAGTTGTAAATCTGAATGGACTTCTTCTCTTATAGTTGCTAACATTTAATTTAACATTATTAAGATAGTGCTATAAGACTATAGGGGCTAGAAATTCACAAGTGCTCTTGGTAAATGTTAAGGTCTATGCTCCATTAATCATGTCATGATTTAATTTTTTTCATCAAAAGGAGTTTCCCCACGTGTCTATTACTCCAAGTGTAATGAAAACCTCTAAAAGTGATGTCCTTCAGTCTAAAATTAAACAGATAATGTCTAAAGTCATCAATTTGGATTATAATAGTGGTGTACCCTTCTGCTTCATATCTGAATAAAATTTTGTTAAAATCACCGACTATAAACTAAAGATAGATGATAAAGCTAGCTAACATGTTGATATCTTTCCTAAGTGAGAGTTTTTGAGATGCCATGTTATGGGCATAGATAAAGGTTATTTCCATTTAAGTGTTTTAAAACAAAATACATGTAAAGAGATGAATAAACTAGTAAGAAGCTCTTGATTTATCCATTATAATGAGATCGAGATCAAAAGCCAAATAATTCTACAACAGTGAAAATGGTGGTTAAATAGTGTCTTCTAGCTACTATTAATAAACCGGAGTTCTTTAGAAAAGGAATCAACTTTTATTTTAACCTCCAAGAGGCTAATAAAATTTTTTTTTTAGCAACACATCTTCTAATGCTTGCTTTTTATTAGGGTTATTTAACCCTTTACATTTTATATGAAGATGGAGAACTTCATCATTTTCTGGTGCATAGATGCAAGGCTCAATTTGTTCTTGGATCTCATAAGTGTTATGATTAGGAGAAATAATCACTACAATATATCTCCTTCCTAAGGTTAGAAATAGGAGCCCATTATGCATTATGAGAGGAGTGGACTTATACCTTAGCAAGTTCATTTTCATATAGAGTTAGAGTAAAGGGTTGATTACAAGTGTTAGGGACTGGTTTAATGGAGTTGCATGCTGGGTCCATATATAGCTTATAATGAGCTTAAAGATAAGAGTTAACTATCATGAGTTCTTTTTAAGTTCAATTGGTGAAATTCCTTATTTTAGCTTTCCAAACCTTATTGGTGGATTGAAAGCTAGGTTTCCAAAGGTATGATGGAATAATTTCTACTTTAATGAGGCCTCCTTCGTCACTTAACCTTAAGATTTTTAAGATATCAGACAACTCCTCATAGCTTTCTTTCTCCACATAAACTTTTGAAAATCTCACTCTTAATATACCAATATTATACTCATCTAGGAAAATAAGTTTTCTAAGTCAAATAGCAGGGTAACTTAGACTAGAAATTGGCCATACTTAATAGGAGTGTTATGGGAGTTGATCTAAATAAGGATAGACTTTGTTTTCTTTTTTCAATAGTCATAGTTGCCTCCCACTTTTAGAGAAAAATAGGGTTTTTTTCCAAAGAAGTGTTGTGGAGCGTGTTCAAGAATCTTACTAGCCTCTAGCTTATTTATGAACTTAAAGAGAAAAGGAATCCTCTTATATCACTAGGGTTTTTATAGCTCAATTTTCCACATCTATAGGTTATCTAAGCCTTTATTTAAGGTAAGAAGTGTCTTTTTTCACAATAGAAGACAACCAATATGCTTACCTAATGAGCAGCTCCATCTTTAAGTATTTCAATGGGTGAAGAAATTAAGAGATTATCTTCTAAAGTGGATGGAGAGGTGAAACACAATTTAGTTATAGGAGAATAATCCCCTATAACCAAGATTTTAAAAGAGCTAGAGTAGAGAAAGGAGGAGAATCTTTAGAAGCAAGGAAAAAGGTAGAGCAAGGGAGAAAAGAAAGGGTTAGGGAGGCAATAATGTATTCCTAAATGGTTGGAAAAATAAAAAGTGTTGCCTCATAGTATTAGTATGAGAACCTAAAAGGCTAAAGGGATGAAGGGCCTACTTTTAAGTGGAATTAGAAGCAGCTAGAGGGAGCACTAAAGAGGGATAGGGGTTTTGAGAAGAACGATGGAGTTTAGTAGAGGAAAGTAAAAAGCTAGAGGATATTGAGAGGATCCAGAGGATAAAGCAACAACATGTTTTCTTAAAGATATCTTAGTAGAGGGTATGCCTAAAGAGGAAGGAAACCAAGAAGGAGAGAAAGGTGCAAAAGTTTCCAGGTGATGGTCATAAAAGGAAAGTCAAATTAGAGGTTTGACTAGAAGGTGCTGGAAAACTAAAGGCGAGGGGGGAGAAAATTTCTCACTCAACTTGATCGGGTTTTAAATAAATTTTTAATCAATTTGAGGATAGGTAATTGTAACTTAAATTAAATTAGAAAATTGTGTCGATCTAGGTTAATTAAATCATAAATATAAAAGTTATACTAGGGAGAGTTCTTTTCTAAGTGTTTCATTAAATATGATGCTTTTCTCTTTGATTATTGATTTTATCTTGTTTTTGTGGAATTTTAATTTTTCTTTAGAATAATTTTAAAGTTAATTTAAATAATCTCAATTCTTATTTTTGGTTAGATAATAATAAGAAAATAAGGTTTAGTACTTAATAGATCTTTTTTGGAATGATACTCTATACATTACTATACTTTCACAAAAATAAGTGCACTTATATAAAGTTGATAGTATTAATGTTAAAAATGATAAAAGAATCACAACAAGCTTTTGACATGGTTTTAGGAATCTATAATATTAAAGAAAGTAAAAAAAAAGCTTGTCATTTATTTATTTAAATTTTTATTTAATTCAATATTTTTATGCTCAATTTTATTTTTAATTTCATGTTTAGATTAATTGGTGTATAACCAAAAATAAGCCACTAGAATTTTGAAATTAAGAAAACACTTCTCTAAATAGTTACAGAATGAAATACATCATTTGTCTGAAAAATCTAAAAACATGTTATGCAGATAAAGCACAATGTGATGTTTAATTATATTAAGCCATCATTTATGGAGATGTAATCCAACATAGCTAGATGGTGGTTGCAAAAAATAAGTTTGAAATAAAGCTAAATATTATTTAGATGTTGCAACAATTTAACTTTGTAGCTCTGATGGAATCTTTAAATTTGTAACTTTGTTCTCATTTTGTACTGCACTTAACTTTATATATGGTCCTACATTGTAGTGGTATTATAGCTTGTGCTAAAGATTGATAAAATTATTATTTCTCTTTAAAACAATTTATATTATTTGATAGGTTACCTAACGAGGATTCTAAAGCACATGTAGTCAACTTTTTAGAGATATGTAATAGTTTCAAAATCAAATAAGCAATTGACTACTTCATACCATTGAGATTGTTTCCATTTTCATTAAGGGATTGTGAAAAATAGTGTTAATGTCAAAATATTTGTAGCTCTTATCACCACTTGGGACAATTTAATAGAGAAATTCCCAATAAGACATAAGAGAGATACATGGATGTACCTAGGAAGTTCCTAACTTATAGTTTTCACATTTGGTTGCAAGTTAAAACATGTTACAATGCTTTGAACTAAATTAAAAAAAAATGATGGATATAATAGTGGGGGGAACTTAGTTCAACAAGGGTGATTTTTTATTTTCTCTCTTTAAAATTCGATGCCTTTCTACTTTGGGTGATTTTCTGGTATAGAAGCGAGTAACTTTCCTATTTGGGAAGGCTTCATGGAAGCCTTTGTCGGAGGCAACAACATGTTCCCCTTTTCCACCCCTAAGGTTGTAAAAGAAAATCACTTCCTACCTTTATAGGAAGCTAGGGATTTATTGAAGGAGAAAACTCTAAACAATCATAATTTAGCTATTCTAACTGATGAAAAAACTTCTTAGAGGAATATGGTGGTTGCTTACATTTTAAGAAAGACTGCCAGATATTTCCAAAGTCGCTTTTGTCTATGGCATAGTCACCTAAACTGCCATTATATGGAGTTAAACAATAAAGAAACAACTTGGTAGGTTATTTCCTAAACAAAAGGCTTACATTTCCCCTATTTCAAAGTTGGGCTCTTAGCAGATGGGGAGGCAAAGGACTAGATAAAGTTCTTCTTACTGAAGAGGATACTTTCTTGTTTAAATTTACTAATGTAGATATCATAAATAAGGTGATGGAATCTGGCTTTTGGCATATTGGTGGACAGCTAATGTTCTTCCAAAAATGGGCACCTGGATTGAAGCTCGATAGATCTAGAATTAAAATGATTCCATTATGGATCAATTTCCACAACATTCCACTTAACTAGTAGACCCTTAATGGTCTAAAAGTCAGTTAGGAAAAGGAGATAACCCAAGGGTGTGGGTACTTAACCTTTTAACTCTGATTATGATTTGTTGGAACATAAGGGGATTAAATGATTCCCATAAAAAGCAGGCCGTTAAGGATTTAGTTTTGGAGAAAATCCTTTTTTTATGACTACTAAAGACTAGATTAAAAGTCCATAAGTTTCAAGAATCTATAAAGTTCTTAGGAAGGGAATGGTCTATTAGCTTAAATCATGAACATCACTATAATTATCGCATAGTTTTTACTTTTTGATAAGAATAAAGTGCAACCAGTTGTACATATAAGTTCAAATCAATTTGTTCACCTCTTTTACAAACTAGAGAACTCAAATCTCTTTTGATGTAACATTTATCTATATATCTAACTCTGAATTCCAAATAGTTAAGTTATGGAGGATATTCTTAACATTAGTCAATCAGTATGCAATCTAGTTTTTATTTCTAAAAGGAAAGCTTCAAGGTGAATGATTTGAGCTATGATAAAGGTGTTAAGCATTGAAATCTTGGTAAAATTGTACACCACAAGGATCCTCCATTAGGGTGATCTATATAATTTTGTATTAGTTTCCAATCCCTTGGCAAAAGATCCAATAGGTCACGTTTATCTTGTTTTATTATAGACTTTAGTATACCTAACAAGATAGGCTTATTTTCTGAGATGAAGTCCCCTAAAAAAAGTTTTTCTCAGGGAAATTGAGACCCCATGGTGTTTTAATTAAAGAGTAGGATTAGTATAATTATATATTTCATTATGTGTGTCTAAAACTATTAATGCAACACATATTACTAATTGATGTTTAAGAAAATAATTTGTTTGCATAGATTACCTAGAATTAGAGTTAGTAATAGAGATGTTAAGTTTTTAAGTCATTTTTGGCTCACTTTATTGAATAAGAGATGTTAAGTTCTTAAGTCATTTTTAGCATACTTTATAGAATAAATTAAGAACTAAATTCTAATTTTCTAATATTGCACATCCTCAAATATATAGACAAATTGAAGTAATTAATAGGACGCTTACTACTTTATTATGTGTTTATCATTCAAAACAACTTGAAATGATGGGAGAAGTTTTTGTAGCATCTTTTGTTTGCATATAATAGGCCAATTCATTCTACTACCTCTTATTCTCCTTTTTCAATGTTTACATCTTTAATCCTTTAACTCTTTTGGATATCTCACCTTTTCCTTCTAATGAACATGCTAATAATGATGGTAATTATAAGGCAAAAGTTTTTATGGATTTGAATAATAAGGTCAAAGTGAATATAGAGTGAAGGAATAAATAATATATAAGGTAAGCTAATAATGGGATTATAAAGGTTATTTTTAAAATTGAAGATGGGTTTAGGGTCATATATGTAAGGGAAGGTTTCTTGCATAAAGGACATCTAAGCTTTAGCCTAGAGGAGATGGACATTTTTAAGTATTTTATTCTTTATCAAAAATTTAATATGATCATATTACTACAACTTATAGTGATCAGAATCTTTACAACTTTGGTTCTAATTATTAGGTGGTTAGGGTTGAGGGTTTTTTTTCCAATATTAAGGTTCTAATTTCTTATGATTTGGATTTTAAGTATTTTTCATCCTAAGGTTGGCATTAGGTTTACATGCAAAGACTCTCCTAAGATACATCAACATCAAGAGTTCTATTACTACCACTCTTAAAGTTTGACTCTCATTTCTTACAAATACCTCTCCTATTTATAAAACCATAAAAAGGTACCTTTGAAAGCACATGTTTCTTTGAATGGATATGTGTCTTTTTGAAACAATATGTCTCTTTGAATGGACTTCACCCTTTGTAATATATATCTTTTCACTTTGAAATAATACCTCTTTTGTAAAAGAAAAACCCTTTCATAAAATTTATTATTATCCAAAAGAAACTTCTTTAAAGATTAAATGAATTATAAAAAGGAACATAAACAATCTATTCCGCAATTCATGCTTATTCTTTTGGATAAATACCTTATAATATCAAGAAACTTTAATATTTTAGAACTTGTTTTTCATTATTCCAATTTAGTTTAAGGTAAGAATAAGAAGCTTAATAACAATAAAGAAAAAAAGATAAAAGAAATCATTAACAATTTGGCTCTCCATGTTATTCACTTGAATCCTAATAGAGTCCCTTTTTTTTGGAAAATTGTTCTTTTGTTATCTCAAGGCACTTTAATTTGACTCTCTAATGATTTTTTTCTAATACCAAAAATTTCCTTTTTATTCTCATAAAACCTCAAAATTTAAAAGTGTCTGGACTAATATGGGTCTAACACGAACCTATATTTTTAAAATCTAAAAAAAAAGGCTATATTATATAAAAAAAGTACTATTGATATAGGTCCCTAATATAGAATGGTGTTAGACTGAATACCTTTAAACTTCCATGACACACAATGTACAAAGATTCCATGTTACTTTAATTTGCACAATATTGCTTCACTTTGCCTTAAATTTTCCTAAATTTGATTTTTTTTCTTTAGAGATCTAAAATAGGACCTAAAAACAAAATATAAACTAAATTAAGTATCAAATCTTATATAAATCATCCAATAAAAGAAAAGTTATCTCAAAATCATGCTAAGAACCTAGTCAATTTAGAACTTAGCAAATTCCCCTACATATAAGCATTTGTTTGCCCTTGAGAAAATTAATCTCACATTGTTAACTTAAATAAGCAAAAATTTTGAGAAAGAATTTAACAAATCAATTGGATTAACTGAGACTCTCTATTATTCATTCAATTACAAATTCAATCGATTTGTTAGGCAATTAGCTACTTACATCAAGCTATAAATCAATTCAATTTAAATCCATATTTCTTTAAATTTTAAATCAATTTATAAAATTCAACATATATGAGAAACACGCTTCAATTTTAAATTATCTTCATACTTCCTATTAATATAATAACAAAACACTAGCCATAAATTAATAAAGGAGCATTATAAAGGCTTTTTTAAAAAAGTAATCTAATCCTTTAATGCGAGAGTAACTACCTTATTATGAATACTCCTAGTTATGAAATTAGGTTATTGTTTTAAATGGCTACTAGCACCACTCTTTAACCTTAACTTTTTTACTTGGTTTGAAGCCAATTGATTGAATTTATTTTATGCTCACTTATTTACACATTTTTGTGGGATGATAAATTTTTTTAAAAAAAGTTGACTTGTAACTCAATTGTCTATCCAAATCATACAAAAAGTATTGTATTACAAATTAAGTATCCATTTTTAAAATTAATGAAGCAAACTAAAATTAACTTAATCATTAATACTTATAACTATTTGCATAAACAAATTAAATATCAAAACAACCATACCTATAATGAATTAACTTAATTAATTTTCTTTCAACGTTTAAACCTTCTCTAGAATTATTCCATATTAAGCTAATTATAACCAAATTAATAAGAATAACAAATTAACTCCCTCTTGGATAATTAAGTTATACATGATCCTTAATGTACAAACATATAAGAACAATGAAAAATAGAAAATAAGGGAAAGGAAAAGAATTAAGATAACTAGTACTCCTTTGACAATAAAAGGCTTTATAACTATTTGAAACTATGAACTAGTGATAGATATCACAATCCAAAAGTAAAAGAATATATTAAAAACATTTAAATCTATGACATAAGAAACTGCTTTTATCTAAGAACATATGTAATGGAAATGAACATTAAGGAAAAAACATACTAAAAACTATTACTAAGGATATGTAAAGTTACCAAATAGAAATAAACATACTTATAGCATTATGCTACCTCCCAATAAGCACTTTTCTAAGAGTCATCTAGGTAGAATCCTTACTTAATACTAATATATACGATTATTAGCCTCTAATATACACTTTAATAAAATGGGGTCATCCATCTCCTTTTCTTCACTTGCTTAATATAAGGTCTCTAATTGATCCTTTATGATAATTCCATGCATAAATTGCTTATGTATTAAAAACAGCATCATCTTTATGAATAGGGATGTCTCAAATTAATACTAGCACCTAAGTCTACTAGTTCCCTTTTAATTGAAAATTTTCTATTATCACAAGGAATAGTAAGCTTTTGGGATCTTTGATTTTTTGGGGTAGATTGTATAACAAGATTGCGAAGCACTCCTTACAAAAAGTATCCACTGACAACTCCTTGATTCTTTTTTTGTTAGAAAGGAGATCTTTTAAGAACTTTTCATACTTTGACATTTGTAAAGGAGATTTTAAAAGAAGAATGTTAAGATTTAATTGTTTAAAAAGGCCTAAAAATTTTCCAAAATTTTCCAATCTATCTTTATGAAGTCTGCTCGAGTATGGGATTATTTGTTGGTACACTTTAACCTCTCTCTTCTTTCTCTTTCTCTTTCTCTTTCTCTTTCTCTTTCTCTTTCTCTTTCTCTTTCTTTTTTCTCTTTCTTCTTCTTCTCTTTCTATTTGTATTTAGCTTTTACCTCCTTTTCCACTCCATAAAGTAACCATATTTACTTTCTTCCTCAAGTTTGACTCAATGTTACTACGCAAAGTATTTAACTACTTTTTGAAGACAATATGATTTTCTAAATTATAGATGGAGGCTTAATACTTTAGAAGAGATACTTTGATCCTTTAGAAGTGAGCTTTAGATGCAATAAAGAATTTTTTCATGAGCTCCTAAATACTTGGCTTCCTCTCTAACTACTATTGTTATTGAAATCTAAGTGGAGTCCTTGCCTCTATAACCTTGATTATTCCATTAAATAGTTAACGTAGTTTCTCTACCCTAAATTCTAGGTATTACTATAGATTTATTTTAAAGCCAATTACTTATAAATTAACCTACTTGGTTGGTTTTCCTATATTTTTAGGTGCCTAACATTTTTAGTGAAGGTTCCACCACCTCAAAAATCACAATGCATTACTTATGTTATTTAAGCTGCCAAACTTATAATATTAATAGTCTTGATCAAAGCTTTTAACTTTTCCTATAATGTTGGTTTTTTGCTTTATTTTATGCTATGTTGTAAGTATACGAGCTGGAAATTATAATATAACTGATATCTATCGCACAAGGATTGAATATTGTCAGATAACAATTTGAATTGCACTTTGTTTAGGGTAACCAAAAGATTGAACTAACTAAGAATTAAAATAAACTAATAAAACTTGATAAATGAATAATAAAGTAACAATAAAATCAAAGTTACTCAATAATGGAAACCTAGGATTATTCCATCCTTGTTTTGCCTTCCCTTTACCTATTAATTCAACTATGCCTGAGCCTACATGTCCAAAGGTTTTGATTACTCTCTTGATATCTAATCAAGTAATTCCAATTTAAGTACATAGAATTTGAGTTACAATCTCTAAATTTCTTAAAACTACTCTTAATTAAGTTAGATTTGAAGCAATCTTAAAGATAATTAACTCATAATTAAGATCTCTCTTTAATTGCTTATTAACTTGATATTTATAAGCATATTAAGATAGTAACTCTTATTATTTTAATACAAATAACTTAATTGAATCTCTTTATTCAAATAAATTATAAACACAAAAAATATCAAAAAGTGATTAAATCAGATTAGGTCAATGTTAAATTTACTACAAGTACACGACGTAGCTATATCCAGCATAGACAAGTATAAGTTGATCCCATAAAGACTGTAATAATAAGTAGTTACCATTTTTCTATTTTCTAACCTAAGGATCATATTTTGGATTTTAATTAAAAATTAAACTAACAAATAAACTAAGATTACACAATATTGAACACAAGATAGAGGAAAGTAAGGATGGAAAAAAATGCCCAACCCGGGGTCAATGGGTTTAACACGATCAAACCGGCTTAGGGGCAGGGCTACGAGCCAGCTTAGTGTAACCTGAAAAAAATCAGGTCGGGTCATAGCCCGTGAGTCACAGGCTGTGGGTGGGCCGTGGCTCACACAGTGATTGATCCAAACAAAAAGATGTCATTTTGTTTGCTGCAAAATGGCGTTGATTTGTTTATGTTAAAAATATTTCTTTCATCAAGAAAATGATGTCATTTTTAAGAGTAAAATGACTTCTCTTAAAAATGACATCGTTTAATTTATAAGACAATGAATAAAATACAAGACAAAATGACGTCATTTTGTTGCAAGCAAAATCATCATTTTGCCTCTCATTAACGAAAGCCACTACCAAATGCTACCAGCTCAGCCTCCTCCCACGCTCTCGCAATCTCTCTCTCAATGCTTGCCCCTCAGCCTCAACACTGCCTTCATCCATCTCCCTTCATCCTCCACCCCGACCCCTCACCCAGTTCTTCTTCTTTGTTTCTTATTCTTCCTTCGTTATTCTTCTTCTATTGTCAGTCTCAAGTTTTTCTTTGAACTGTCGAATTCACCAACGCTTAACTAACGAACTATCATATTTAATAAGGTAATCTCTCATTCTCTCTTAGACAATTTAGTTGATTTAAGAACTACTATGGCTAATTTGAGAACTTTCTGTGTTAATATTAGGAATAAAAGATATTGCTTGTAATGTATTTGATGAAATGCCACAGAGATAAATCATTTCCTATTGCTCAGCATGGTTTTGATGTCTCGGGATATAACTGTGATTCTTGTCTTCTGCATAATTTTTTAGTTTATGGTTTAAACATTGCATTGTTTCTAACAAAGCAATTATGTATCATTTCGAGTGTCAGTTTGTTGTTTTATTTCATATAAAAAAGATACTAGTTTATGTTGTTAATTGTGCAAGAAAAAACGTCATTTTTCCTCTCATTAACAAAAGTCACTGCCAGGCACTAGCAGCCTAGCCTCCTCCCGTGCTCTCGCTCTCGACGCTCGCCCCTTAGCCTCAGCATTACCTCCCTCCATCTCCCTTAATCCTGGACCCTGACCCCTCAACCAGTTCTTCTTCTTTGTTTCTTTTTCTTCCTTCATTATTCTTCTTCTATCGTTAGTGTCAAGTTCTTTTTCGAACTGTCGAAGTCGCCAATGCTGAACTATTGAATTTTCATATTTAACAAAGTAATCTCTCATTCTCTCTTGGACAATTTGGTTGTTTTGAGAACTGATGTGGCTAATTTGAGAACTTTGTATGTTAA
>JAOQMP010000005.1:34459327-34485011 GCA_027563575.1 Erythroxylum pedicellare
AAACTGTAACTGAAGAAGATAAAGTTACATGTAAATACACTTGCTTTCCAGGGCACTATATTTACATAACTACAACACTTATATGACTCCATCTATAGTCATCTTATTTCTTTGCTTGTGTGATGCCCCTTTAGGTAACTACCTTCAGAACTTGCTTTGAATCGGTTTGAGTCTACTGAATGCATGCTTAATAGAAATTATTAAGGCTCTTTTTGTGATAACCCTTGTCTTAAATGAACTACCCCTGTTATTTTCCCTTGTTAGCCTGGTTGATCCTTAACCCTTTTTTTTCTTAAAAACACCTCATATTTCAAAACCCAAAACCTCATTAGCCTACCCAGTCACAAGCTTAGTAAAGTCTTAAGTGATGTGCTAGTTTGGGATTTTTAATACAATTTTTTTCTTTCTGAGATGAGTTGAGTTATACTTCTACTATTTGATCACATTATATCTAGTTGCTAATTTTTTTGTTTATTCAATTATCTAAAAATAGAAAAATAGAAAAATAGAAAAAGAAGAACAGATAAAAAAGAAAAAAGAAAAAGGAAGAATGTTTTGGTAGCATTAATCAGTTCGGAGTAGTAGTATATTTATATTGTATGTCTTAGAATATGTTTTGTATACCTTTGTTCACTTATTACTTTATGCATGCTTGTGTTAAACCCTTTATCTCTTTTGACCTACCTTAACCCTTACCAAATTACAACCCGAAATAAGCCCTTTTGATCTATTTATGAATATAATCATTAAAGAGGAGAATTGGTGTATTAGCAAGCCTATGGTAGTGTAGTCTCCTATAAGGAGAATGAGCGAAATACTAAACATCAAACAATTGAGAGAAATAAGTGAAACCATGAGGAGTATTCATTATGTGTTTATACTTATCTTTGAGTGATGGTACCATAAATTGAGTTTGCTTATGTACACTAATGAAAGTAGCCATGATATGTATAATAGCTTGATACTTGAGTTGGCTAAACTTTAAGGGATTGCATGCTTTGATCTTTAATCTCTATGAAAATTAAGTGATAGAATTGATTGGTTGTGTTTGATTTTTCTTAAGGACAAGTAAGGATTTACGTATGGGGAAGTTCATAGTTATGCATTAGTATGCGTTTTTCTAAATAATGTGTTTCTTGTATGATAGGTTAGTATTATTGTGTTTTAGGACTTGTTTTATGTGTTTTTATTTAGTTTGATCTTCATGGTTGTTCATTTGTGTTTAATATTGGTTTAGGGTAGGAATTGATCATTTTGGAGTAGGAATAGAGGATGGACACCTTTGTGATTAAGCTAGGGACCAAGAGAAGAGAAGAGAAGTGGAGCTACTGAAAAATAAGAACCCACGGTCATGGAAAAGGGCATGTTTTCCCCAATCATGTGAAATCTATGGAGAAAGTTTATGTTAAGTTAACCATGATTGTGGGAAGCACAAGTATAATTCCCACGATCATAGGAACTAGAAGTCGAAGATATACGTGGGTTTCATGTATTTTTTAAATTTTTTGTGACTTTATAAGACATAAAATCCCTAAAGCCACAAAAGGGTCATGGAACTTGCTTCCTAGAGTTAAAAGATAGATTGAGAGCCTAGAGATAGGGGAGATTCAAGGTTTCATTCTTGATTGGGCAAAGAGCACCCTATCATCTAGATTTTCCAGATTGGGCAAAGAAGAGGAGGAGTTGCCCTGTCCAGTCTTATTTCAATTTCTTTATCTTCTAACATGTTTGTCATGGATTATTTGATTGTTGGGGATGTTATGGATATTATGATTGGCTAAAACAATTTCTAGGGTTTGTTATTGAACTATTTGTGAACCTTTGGTTAATGATTTAATCATATACATATTTGTGATATTTATTGTGTTTAAACCTTACAAAAAATCGAGAGAGTGAACTTAGTATTCTGTATTAATTGTACAACAAGAGTTGACAATTAATAGAACTATAAATAACAGGTTATTGATTTATTAGGAAGAGATTTCAATAGATCAGTACACTGCCTATAAGATAGCTTCAGATCTTGTTGAATGTTTAGGAAAGGCTTTGCACATCGAGAGATCCCAAAGTTAAATCTAATTTATTTAACTAGTGACATTTAGTTATACCTTGACAGAGGGTAGCCGGAATTTTAGGAAATCTTGGGGCAAGCATAAATTGAATCAATTTATCAAAGTGGAGCAAATAGGGATAATGACAATTCTTAATGTTTAATCATGATTTTCTCCAAGTCTTAGTTCACGATTTTGGTTTGGGTTGCATTATTCCCTATTACTTTTGTTTTGTCTTTATTTTACTTATCTTTCTAAATTCGATTGAAATGATTTCTTAAGCAAAGAACTACTAGAATTAAGTGGTGCCTAAGCAATATCCTCTTGGGATCGATATCTTCTTTCAACTACAAGTACAACCTGTATACTTGCAATTTTGAGTGTAAGACTAGTAGTTTATTTTGCATTCAACAGAAATGGCATTTAGTTTTTTGCAAAATATTAATTTATAGCATCTCCATAGAAACCCATTTGTAACACTTAAGGGAAGTACTATCCATCCTTAGAACTCATCACTTATTTTGTAATTTAAAAAAATATTTATGCAGAAATATATTTGAATATCTAGGTTATACCAAAAACTGAAAGAATTATGAGGCTTCCTTGAATTAATGGTCTACTACTGACAGTTTGTTAAAGACTATAGCAAGATAGGCTCCTTATTAACATATCTGTTAAAGAAAGATGCATTCAAGTGGAGCAAAGAAGCATTCGCAGCTGTATAACATCTTCAGAAGGATAAGGTGCAGCTATCGACAATAGCTCTTTCTAATTTTGATGAGCAAATTGTTATTAAGATAGACATATCGGGTTTGAGAAAATGGACATTATTGATGTAGTAAAATCGAAATCTAGCTTTTTTAGTTAAACTTTAAATGGGCGTGCTCGCCTAAAGTCAATTTATTAAAGGAAACTTATAATTGTAGTATTCACAATCAAAGTGGTGGCATTACCTATCAGGAAATTTTTTTTTGATCATAACCGACCTACATAGCTTGAAGCACCTACTTGAGCAATGGCTTGTCATTGAGGAGCATCAATGATGGTTGGTTACGTTATTGGGATAAGATTTTGAGATTGAATATAAACTAAGGTGAAAATAAGGTGGTAGATGCTTTCTCTCGCATACCCAAACTTGTTAATATTGTAGTGGCACAATATATTGACATAGCAGTTCATTAAGAAGAGGTGGAATGTGACCCTAACTTGGTCAAATTCAAATAAGCCTTACAAGCAAATCTAGATTGCAAACCCAAATAAAGTTTGGCTAGGAAAATATTGGTATTCTCTAAAAGCTCAAAATTAATTCCAAAATTTTTGGCTAAATTTCATGAAAGTTTGGTGGGAGGGCATTCTGGCTACTTAAAGACCTACAAGAGAATGATTGTGGAGATTTATTGGGAAGGAATGAAGACTAATATAAAGAAACATGTGGAAAGTTGTGTTCTTTGTTATCAAAACAAAATTTTATCACTTTCTCTAATAGGATTACTGCATCCTTTTCCTATTTCAAAATAAGTGTGGGAAGATATCCCTATGGATTTTATGGAAGGGCTACCCAAATTAGCAGGGTTGATTGCAATTATGGTGTTAGCGGATAAACTCAATAAATATTCTTACTTTTTCATTGTTAAACATCCTGACACTGCATCCTTCGTGGATTATTTATTTGTCCAATATGCTATCAAGCTTTATGGCTTTCTATGATCTATTACGTCCAACAGAGATAAGAGTTTTATAAGTAACTTTAGGAAGGAACTATTTTACTTATAGTAAACGCAGCTACAACATAGCATTGTCTACCATCCCCAAATAAATAGCAAAACCAAAGTGGTCAACAATTGCCTCAAAACTTATCTTCATTATTTTGTATAAACATAGCACTAGATGGTGCTTACCATAGTATGAATATTAGTATAGAATTGCTTTTAACACAACCACCAAGCTCACCATTTTTAAAATTATATAAGGAAAGGAACTACTACCCTTACTGTAGTACGTAGATGGAAATACATATAATGTTAGTGTAAAGGAACAATTAAAAGAACGAGACCTAATGCTTAAAGAAATAAAAAAGCAATTGAGTGTAGCACATAAACAAATAAAAAAAGGTAGACTAACATCAATGTTCACTTTCAAACTAGTGATCTAGTTTACTTGAAAATTTTCCCTTATCGTAGCAAGTCACTAACTAATAGCATAAATGAGAAGTTATCACCTTGTCATTGTAACCCTTACCTAATTATTCATAAATTTGGTCCAATGATATGGAAATTAGGCTTATTGGACTCAGCCACCATCCATCCGATTTTTCATATGTCACAGCTAAAAATTGTGCTAGATACTAACCCCTTAGTTTCAAGATTCCTCTTATACTCCAAGCTAATTTGGAATAAAAAGTTCAAACCAGAGACTATCATGAGGGTTCATCCTGGGTAGGACTTTACTAGTCTTGTTAAAGTACTGGTCAAATGGAAAATTTTGTCAAATTTTGAGACTTGATAGGAGGCTTATAATGTTGGATCCCAAATTTTTATTATTATTGATTTATTCATTCAATTATTTTTAGAATCGAGCCTATTAATTTAATGAGCCTAAGTAGGAATTAGAACTTGAATGGGAATGTTAGAATTAAATTGGAGTATAGTATGGTTTTTAATAGATTAAATGAGTTAGAAGATATGACGGGTAAAATTGGTAGGACAAACAAAGAGAAGGGTAATTTTAGAAGACAAGAGTAAAACTTAGTCTTTAATAAGTGAGAAAGAAGAGGGAATTGGGGAAGAGAGAAAAGGAGAAAAAAAACACAGAGAAAGAAGACAAGAAGAATAAATCGTGGGAGAAGCCAGGAAAGAGAGAAAATCGTGGAGAAAGAGGAAGAAGGAAGAAGATTTGGGCTAAGTGTAAGGTAAATTCATTTTTCTTTCTTACTTAGGTGGGAAAGAAGTAGAGAATGAGTTTGTATTAGAGGAAGATAAGAGCCATTTTGATTTTTGTGGGTTTTGAGTTAGGGTTTTGGTTTTACTAACTTAGATAAACTATGGGTAGGTTAAATCTAAGCCCATTTTGTTAGTTATTTTGTTTATGTGATTATTGAAAATTATGGATTTTCATTGGAATATTGTTTGAATAGAAATTGGTTTATTTGAAGGGAATCAAGAAAATCCTACCCAAGAGCAAGAGGAAAGACAACCTTGAGTTAGATTTTGCAAGTGAAATTAGGTGGGTAATATATTTATAGTTATTGTGTAATTGGGCAAATTCTTGCCTATATGTGATATATGGAATTGCTTGAATTTGATTTGCTTGGAATTGAAATCATTATGAATGTTTGAAAATGCATGCTGAATTATGATTATGTTACACCTTGAAAAAAGGTTATAACATTTTGTATAAACGAAAACAAGAAAAAGCTTGAAAGTATGAGCATATGATAAAATGATTTGAGCATGATTATGTGCTTTTGTTTAGGCGAGAGTGGAACCATTCTATTTGTCACGTGCACATTAACAAGAGCCTTCTCCTGGATGCCCGCTTGTGGCATATAAGCTCTGAAAATGGACTCATTTTGTTCACGAGATAAACTTCGGTTTCTTCATTCTATTTTCATGGAACCCTCGAGTCATTTGTTTATGCATTGCATCTTTGAATTGTTAAGTATGATGCATTTGAGTGTTATGATTAATGCCTAAAGTCTATGTTATGTGTTATGAGTTTTGAGCTAAATTGATTAATGCTTGAATTGCTAGAATAGATTAAGAATACTGGATATATATATACATATGCTTGAATTTGTGGTCAATTGTCGATGGCTATAAATATATTAGCTACTGAGCTGTGTAGCTCACCCCACTATTCTCCCATCCAGTGTAGAATGAGAAGGTTAGCAATCTTTGCAAGGCATCGAAAATTCTAAGATAGTTAGAGACTTTTGTACTAAGTTAGTGAACATTTTGGATAGCTTTATAAGCATATAAACATTGAGCATCTTTTGTATTTTATTTTAAGTTAGTGATGTGTATGTTGATTGGTAATGGAAGCTTGTATAAACTTTGTTTGGATTCATTAATGAAATATGATTGTGTTTTGTTTGTGATTCTCAAAATTGGTATATTGTAATTCAATCCTTTAATAGGTGTAGAAATTGTGTTCTAACTTCAAAGGAAAAACCGTGTTGACCCAGGCAGAATTAGACAAGTTTTTCTTCAAAAAAGTTTTAGATTATCCTCTTAGCTTTCCAATGGTATAAAGTTTATGATTTTTGGACTTTGGATGAAAGAGATATGGTTTTTACACGACAACATCACTAGTGTTGGCATAAGCTGCAGTGCTATCCCTAACATAAATTGTTCCCTGATTTCAACGATTAAACTGCATCGATCTAGATGGAATTAGAAAAAATTATCCAATAAAATTTGTATCTTATCTTACTAACTTTTCAATGGTATATAGTACGTAATTTTTGGACATCGGAGTTGAAAGTTATGATCATTTGAAGTTAGTAATGTTGCAGAGGATGTATATGCAGGACAACTTCAGCCGTGATTGCACCAAGCACCCTCACGATCACACCAAGCATTCTTGCGATTGCACCTTCCATCCTTGCGATCGTACCTCTCTTCTTGCAATTGCACTAGCCTTCCTTGCTAGCGCACCTTCATCCTCACGATTGCACCTTTATTCCTCGCGATCACACCCAAAGGGTTTTCCAGCTCTAAACATATTTCACTCTTTTGACCATAACTTTGTCATCCGACCTCCAAATGACCTAATTTTTGAACCAATGGATTTCTAAAAAATTTATCTATCTCTTAAAAATTGATAGCATTTTTATGTTGATTTAAAAAAGATTGATTGAATCAAAGTAAGGGTATCGGTTAGAAGAGCATGAATTGGATATTTTACTGAACATATTTTGGTATTTTGATGATATCTTAATGTGTAGACCTCCGAATGAGTTGGTTATTATTTTAGCATAAACTAGAGACATAGGTATACAAATTTTATGAATAAATAGATTTTAATTCAGTCTCTAAGAATTTCAAATTTGGGATGGAAGTTGAGCACATAATATTTGTTTAAGTATAAGAACAGTTTGAATATAGGGCCCAACACTTATAGTAATCAGAGAATGAAGATGATCTGAAGTTAGCTAATGAGAGTTCATTGAAACAATCCTATAAGGTAATACACATGCTCACGTGTTATGAAATCCGGATAGTAGGGCTCCGGAAATGGGGTGCAACAATTACTTCCGTCCATATTGATCTTTTACAACACGAAACAAAAAAAAAATGAAAAGATCACAAAATGACAAAAAAGAATTTAATTACAAAAAAATATACAAAACACCAATTAAATCACAAACAAAAAATAAAACATCACACTCCCCAGCAGCGGCGCCAAAATTGACTGTGCGTCATAATGCTAATCAAAATAAAATAACTAAACTACTACTATAGCAGTGGCGAGTTTAGGTCAATCCCGCAGAGAGTGTGAGTAAATTTTATGGAATGAAATTAACTGGTGTTTAGGTTTAACATGGGGGATTGTTTTTGGAAAAAGAAAATAAAATGAAACTAACTAAGAAAAAAATTACAAAAAATATGCAAAAAATGATAAGAGTGGAGAATTCGATAGAGACCCGGTTCTTTGGTTCAATCTCGGCATACAACCTAATTAAGCATATTTTATTAATTTTTTGTTCTTTAAACTCTCCTAGCAATTATTAATTGTGGGTTAATAATTAGCCCAAGTTTTCCCTTAGGTTTTTTTAATCAAGATACGATCATTAATTAAACCTAACAGAATAACCTAGGATACGATCTTTAGATTTAATTAGGCAGTAGCATTATGAATTAGGAAAACTAATTAATCAAGGCAACAAACATATATGATACGCTATTTAACTTCAGTCATGTTATCCCTAATGATTACGAATCATTAGTTGCTATGCATGAATTTCAACATAACAATTACAAATTATATCAAAATTCTAGCAATGAGTTTGCAATTAACGATTTAATGAATGCATTAAAATCATCATCTCACAATATCCAATAGGTTCAAACATAAATAACCAAAAAATAATGAAAATTCGATTATCCATACACACAACCTAAATCAATTAACATAGGATAACACAATAAATTTCTAATGAGAGAAAGAAACAACAAAATAATAAAAAATACTTAACTTGGGTTGTCAACTTCGATGTTGCCTCCAAACTAGTGTCGGGATGTCTAGCCCTTTATGAGTCTTTCCCAAAAACATGCTTCAGCCCCTATGTTGTAGCCCTACTGAAGACCCCTTCAGTTCTCCTTCACGCACTACCTGCCTACTATTCTGCCACAGCACTTCATGCCTCTCACTATACCTTACTATTCATTGATGAGATGAATAAGGTTTAAGAGTTTATGGTCTAACACTACTGTTCATTCCACGCACAACCCTTCCAGCCCTTCCTATTGCCAAGTCGAAGCCGCAGTTGCTCTTCCCTCTCTTCACGTAGCCAAGCCACCACCCCCTCTCTTCATGCAGCCAAGCTGCCAGCCCCTCTTCTTCACATAACTACATTAAACATAGACCTCCCCCTAAAGTTGTAGCTTGATGGGACAAATAAAGATTGGGGGTTTTCCCTATTCACGTAAGTGTTGCTATGCATTTTGCATAAATGCTGTGTTTTTGCAGGGCGCCTGCGTGAAACGTAGTTGTTCCTTAGTGCTCTTACCTTATCCAAATACTGGCGTTTGCTTTATGGACTGCTACCATTTTTTGTTTCATTCCAACTGTTGTGTTATTTTATTTGGCAACTTCTTGGTTGTCTTCTTTGGTATTTTCTTTCTTGTCTTTTAATTTTCCTCTTCTTGCGTCATGAAGACAAGTAAAAATTAATCTTTAGAAAATGACCCATATGTCATGCTTTCGACTCACTTTTATTTATTTGGTTCCAAATTGTACCTGAAATCATATATGAATAAAGTGTGTGTCTTAAGCATTTTCATTTCATTAATCGCTAAGTGTAGATGATTAAATAGATCAACAATTAAACATATATCACTACGCTAGCAATGAAATTTACCAATAGAATGAGTCATCAGAGAAACGGCCGTAGGTACTAAATGGCGATGGAGTTTAAATTGTCCTTCATGAATTACCGACTGCTATTTTATGTTTCGTTGCTATATTTAGTGACCATAATTTTTTTGTTGGTAAATTTAGTGGCAGAGGATTGTTCTCGATCGGTAACTTTAGTAACGAACACGGCTCCTCTATCCGTAACTTTACCGACATATTTAGGATGTCCGTTGGTAAATTCATGACTAACTTTATCGATGGATCTTAGTTGTCCGTCGATAAATTCATTGAATTTTATCAACAAATTTCAGTTGTCTGTCGGTAAATTTACTATATTTTATCGATGAATTTTATTTTTCCATCGGTAAATTTATTGATATTGTTTTACTAATATTTTCCCTACATTTAATTTTATTTGAGAATCTTATGATTGATGTATAATTTATATAGTTATCAGTTATTTGTTGATAATATTTTGATTTGTTTCTACATTTAATTTGTTAAAACAGAAAGTTGACTAAAGATATAAAGTAAAAATTATCTTAATTAATAATAACATTTATTATCTACAATAGAAAGTATTTAATTCATACAAAATAACTACAACGAGACTATTCATTTGGTGAATGTATATGCTTTGAATGTTGCGATGAGGTGCTACCCTTTCCATTCAACTCATTCATCTGATTACAGAGATGGGCTATGTACTCCATCGACTATTGCAACTGAGTTGCCAGTGCTTGTACTGTGCTTCGAAGCTCATGGACTTCATTGGATGCAGACTACCTACTAGATGCTGCTGTACTAGATGTGGAGGATTGCGAATAATATGTGTTCACAAGTGAACCTAACCCGAAGATCCTTCCACGATGGTCCCTCCCACCCACTACATGAAGATATATTTGACTTTAAGACTGTCGTTGAATGCTTTCTTATATTTGGTCCTATCAGAAGACAATGCTTATGTTAATAAGTGATAGTTATTTAGCATTAATATTAAAGCATAAATTTCACATACATTTAGTTATCTACATCTGGTGTTGACGAAGGTCATACCATCGTGCTTCTTAGTGGGAGTGTGCAAAAAAAGTTGACGGCATATAGGCTTCCTACCCATAGACTTTTCTTGCATTAAAATCAAATGTTAGAAGTGAACTACGATTTACAAAAATTTTGACAAAAATTTCTTTATTTTTATGATATTTACCCCAGTTGAGCAAAGAAAGTAACTCAACAACATAACTATATATGGCACAAAAAATTTATAACATTATGATTCTCCATAATATACATATTTTTGTTTGAAAATTCACGCATCAAATTAAATTGAAACACATCAAAGTAAAAAAAAAAAAGTGTAAAGTGTAGATACTTACAAGTCTCTCTGCATGCTCGTGATGGGTAATAGTTCCTCCAATGTGTACGGGAAGACTCTCTGCCTCTGGTCTTCCATGTCTATTGGCATAATTACGCTCTTAAATGGACATTGCCTTGGGTAATGTTCAATATTACTGCCAATGAATCAATATTTCTTCAAAAATATAAGGAGTTCATACACCAGTCTTATGTATCGCACCAATAAAATCTCAATAACGTAAGAGCTTGTCTCTCCTATACTTTATAAATAACTGCGTCAAATTCAGAATCTCAAAAAAATCTTTCTGAAAAAAGGAAAAACATACAATAAGTATTTATAACCTACAATATTTATCTAATTAATGTATAAAATTAATTACAAAAAATACAAAAAATATATTTCCGTACCTCAAACTCCTGATAATAAAAATCCTTTGTCACTTGAGAGATATTCTTCTATATATAACCCTCAAGATCAATCTTCTCTTTGAACTTGGATGTCATGTTTCTTAAGCACGGTCTAGTCGAAATCAACCTAATATAAACACAGTTTTATATCATTTTTAAATTTAAACTTATAACTTAATTATAAACATATGGTGTTTTATGTATTTTTACTTACAAATTGTTGACAATTGTGATGAAAGTTCTTCCATCAACTCCCTCAGCTCCATGTTAGAGGCCGCCTCCTTCATCCGTAATGTTTACCCCTGATATTTTTGCCAGTATAGGGGTGGTGGATGGTCTAAGGATGTTGGATGTTGTAGCAACAAGCACGGAAGTAATGCCTCATCTGCATATGTAGTAGCTAGAGGTACAACATCTAATTTTGTTGCAATTGCAGATTGTGATGCTTCACCTGTAAAGTAATTGGCTCTAAATCGTGATCTGAACCTTGAAGTAAATCACACGTTAATATAGAAATTACGTACAATATACGATGTACAAAAGAAGGGGGGTTGATTTGTGTAATCTTTTTGTGAATACACAAAACCTTCGATATTTCTTGAAAAGGAAACCTTTTCAAGTATTATATGAATACCAAATCGCAAATAACTTGTACAAACTTGTATAAAAACAAGAGTATTTAAGAGTTAAGAGTTAGAAGAAAGACGATGCGATTTTTATACTGGTTCACCCCAAACCTTGGGCTACGTTCAGTCCTTAGAATCCTTCTGAGTTTTCACTATACTTCGTCAAATTTACAAGTATTCTTTCCTCCCTTCCAGAGCCTCTTCAGGTCTCTTACACTGAGTATTCTTTCAGCTATCTTAGCGTCTCCAGGCTCTCAGTCCTTTATTTCTTTGACTAGAAAGATAAAGTAAGCTTTTGTTATAGTAGTATTTGCTCTCTTGTATCGCACTTTGCATACAGAATTTTTAAGTAATCACTTGTAAGCAAAAAGATTGTTCAATCTTTGACTATGACTAGTATTTTTAGCCTAAGTTTTCAACTGCTTCTTGTTTCTTGTTTCTTGTTTCTTGCTTCTTGCTTCTTGTAGAAACCATTATTCAGTTGAGTTCTGTAACTAAACTCAAACTGCTTCTTGAATCTTCGAAATTTCTTCTTAGTCTTCGAAACTTCTTCTTAGTGAACTTCTTCTCAGTCTTCGAACTTAGTGAACTTCTTCTTAGTTCTCAAACTTCTTCTCAGTGAACTTCTTCTCAGTCTTCGAACTTCTTCTTAGTTCTCGAACTTCTTCTTAGTGAACTTCTTCTTAGTGAACTTCTCAGTCTTCGAACTTCTTCTTAGTGAACTTCTTCTTAGTTATCGAACTTCTTCTTAGTTTTGGTACTGCACACTTAACACACTCATCAGAACAGTTCATTTATTTCAAACATTATCATGATTTGATTATCAACAAAATTATTAAAAATGAAGTTATTTTGACTTAACAATCTCCCCCTTTTTAATGATAACAAATAATCATTAAATTTTGAAAGATAAAAATGAATTGCCGAATTTTATTCATATAGCAATATCAAATAAGAAGACAACAAAAGATATACACATGCATATACAAAATATACATTTGAAAACAAAACAACTTGTAATGCTATCTTCCTTTCATCTTACTGATCTTCCCTATTTGCTTTCTTCTGATTTCCCCCATTTGCTATCTTTCTACTGCTTCTACTTTTCTCCTCTACTGCTTCTGTTTTTCTCCTCTTCTCCTCCTATTTGTTATTAATCAAAAAGCTTTATCGTGGATGCTTCATGATTGTAGAAAACATTTGTTGCATGTCAGATCGGATCAACTTGAGGTCTTCTTCAATAGAAACTCGTAAATACGTCACTTCCTCATGCAGATCACCAACTGAGTCACTCAAATCATCCACCTTAGTAAGAATTTCTTCAATCTACTTAACTAAGGCTTCCTGAGTCCACTGTTAAGTGTGAAAAACTTCATCCAGAACAATAGTAGAAACTTGTGGAGATGTTCTTGTTGGAGGGAAGTTTGTAGCAACTGGTGTTTCCGATGTTAAAACATCTAACTCGATGATTTTAATAACAGGAGGTTGGAAAGATTGTTTTCCTTCAGGGAGATCCAGGTCATCAGGTCTAGGTAGTTTTGGGATTAATTTTCCAAAAAGGTGTAGGACATCTTTAATTGAAGATATAAAACTCAAAGGTCTAAAGTGCATGATTAAATGCACAAAAATCTCTAAGTTGAAATGAATACCTTCAACCTTGATCGTTCTGCACTGTCCTTTTTCACTCTTCCAACTACCTGAGAGGTTGCATCTGTGAAGAAATGTCCATAATGACTTCCTGATGCTTTTGAAATGTGATGAGAAGCATACATTCTGTTTGATTTAGTCGCATAGCATGCTTCATCTATATTCCTCACAGCTGCTTCTCTTTGATCCTCTGTAAGATCACCTATATTGATTTCAGGGTACACCTTCTGTTTCCCTTTATCTACATTGTGTACAATGTTTGAAGATCTTGGCTGGATGTCTGATACAATCTTGATCAATGTTCTATTTGTCACTGGGTAAATAATATATCGATCTTTAGACATCTTCATGAGATATGGCACTAACTTTTCATAATTTAGAATACCATATAGTCTTCTTTCTCTATGAATCAAAAGATGTATTAATCGATTATTAATCAGAATTGGTTCAACTTGTACCTTGACCAACCTTCTTACAGGTTCTCTTATAATAATCAAGGTTTTACTTCTAACAAGGATCACTTCTTCAATCACCTTCATTCTCAAATCCCCTTTTCGAATAGGTTAAGAAGGATTATACTAAGCTGATCTGTGTTCAACTTCCTTTTTCTTCTATTGAATATTAGGTGATGGAATCTTTTTGTGACTGGTCTTCAGCTTCTTACTTTCTTCCACCAGTCTAGAAGAGGGTTGTTGTCAAGGTTTCTGTTTTTCAAACACCAACTTCCTCTTAATGTCTATTTTTTTAGTCAATTGTATTAGTGGATCTTACAAAATTGAGACTAAAGATCTAGTTGCCTGTGGAGCTTTCTCAGACTTTCCAGAGTCTTCAGCAAGAGTTAAACCTTTTCCTTTCTTCTGCTCTTTTTGATGTAACGTCAATAGTCTTGGTGACCTTCTAGATTGTTTGGATTTTTCATAATAAAGTGTCTCTCCCTTTCTTTTCAACGACACTTGTTTGGCAAATTGCTTCTCTTGGCTTTCTTCTCTGTATGGAATTGTCTTAACTTTAACTGATACCTAGACGATTTACTCTTCTTTTCTTCTACAAGCACTCTTTTTAAGGATTGAGGTTTCGTCTTTCTTACGGATGTAGCCTTTTTAGTCAAGCTGCGTCTTACAATAAGCTCCCCCTCATTCCTTGCTTTTACCATAGAATCTGTATCTTCCTTTTCTTGAGACTTCAGACCCATTCTAGTGACAGTTGAATTGATGATGCTTTTTATATTCATCTTCATTTTGTTTCCTCTGTCAAGAAGGATTCTAGAATCTCTGAAGATTCTTGTCAGCATCATACCATAGGGTAAGGTATTTGAGTCTCTTTTCATTTTCATCATATGCCTTAAAATCAAGTGTGGAAGATTTATAGGCTGATGATTGAGTAGATGACACAAGAATTGTTCATCTAAAGTTGTCACCAGATTCTTTGCACCTGTTCTTGGTATAACACAATGAGAAAGTAGTGAATGTAGAACCCTAGCCTTTGGAATAATAGTTGACGCCTTCTTATCCTTAGGGTCATTACTCCTATAAAGTTATCGACTGATTTGTGCTTTCTCTGCACTGCTTTTAGCCATCCATCTTATGGTATGAGCCACCTCTACTCTAACACATGGACATCCACTAACCTTCTCGATTAGTTCTAGTGTCACAATAACCGACTGTCTGTCCACCATTGAAACTAAGGTTTTGTTTACTACTTTCGCATTCTTCCAGAACTCATATACTTCATTCAGGTATACTGTTCACGAACCTGAAAGAAATTCTTCCAACCCACAGCATCAATTTCTGGTTTGATATCTATCTGGTTCTTCATTAGGGAATCAAAATAAACGTGCCTTCTATAAATCATTGACTACATTTGTAATCTGTAGACAATAGAAACTAATCATACAAATGTATTTTTCTCAAGGTAAATGGGTTAGTATGTGAAGATGAGAATGTAAACGTAAAGAACTTGTTATCAACAACAGAGTAATGAAGCGTTTTGTTGAGAGAGCAAGAAAAATACAATTTCAGAATATTTCAAGAATATTCTAGAGTAGGTGATATTATCAAATCTTTCAGAGGATTTCTCTTTTTCTTAAAAAGTTACTGCCTGTAACCTACCGTTACCGTTTCCTTGAAACCTTACGACTTTTTATCTTCCTTACTAAGAAAATAATCTAGGTCATGACGTGTTAGACGATTGGTCACTTAACACAACTATATTCAAGTTTCATCTAATTTCTCTTAATCTTTCTTCATTCAAAGGCTTAGTGAAGATATCTGCCCACTGATGATTCGTCTCAACAAATTATAGACTTACAATTCCTTTCTGTACATAGTCTCGTAGGAAATGTTGACTAACTTCAATATGCTTTACCCTCGAGTGTTGTATTGGATTCTTTGATAGGTTGATAGCACTTGTGTTGTCACAGTAAATTGGAATCTGTTCTTCTTGTATTGAATAATCTTCTAACTGATACTTGATCCACAAGATCTATGAGCAACAGCTTGCAGCTGACATATATTCAGCTTCTGCAGTAAATAGAGCAATTGAACTCTGCCTCTTACTTGACCAGGAAACTAGATTATAGCCAAGAAAGTGACAACCTCTATTTGTACTTTCTCTATCAATCCTATCTCCAGCGTAATCAGCATCACAATAACCAGTTAACCTGAAATCTTTACCTTTCTCATACATTAAGCAAAGATCAGTAGAACCTGAAAGATATCTCAAAATTCTTTTAACAACAATATAGTCAGATTCTCTAGGATCTGCTTGAAATCTAGCACACAAACAAACACTAAACAAAATATCAAGTCTACTTACTGTAAGATAAAGCAAAGAACCAATAATAACTGTAAATAGGGTTTGATCAACCTTTTTACCTGTTTCATCCTTAGATAAACTGTTTGAAGGATGCATAGGAGTAGATATAGATTTCACTTTCTTCATTCCATATTTAATGAACATTTCTTTAATATATTTCTGTTGATGAATAAAAATCTTTTTTTCGGTTTGCTTAATTTGTAAGCCAAGAAAGAATTTTAATTCACCCATCATGCTCATTTCAAATTCAGTTTTCATCAAATTCAGTTTTCATCAAATTCTCAAAACTAGAACATAGCTTTTCAGACGTTACAGTAAAGATAATATCATCAACATATATTTGAACTATGATGAAATCATTCTTAATGCTTTTTTTGAATAGAGTCTTATCTACGTGTCCTCTACTAAAATCATTTTATATCAAAAAAGAACTTAGATGATCATACCAAGCTCGAGCAGCTTGTTTCAAGCCATACAACATTTTATGAAGTTTATAGACATAATCTAGTTTCTTAGAATCTTCAAAACACAGGAGGTTTCTTCACATAAACCTCTTTATCTATAAAACCATTCAAAAAGGAACTTCTTTAATTCATTTGAAATAGTTTTATATCATGACATACAACATATCCAAGCAAAATCCTAATAGCTTCTAATCTAGCTGAAGGAGCACAAGTTTCATTATAGTCTATTCCTTCTTGTTGATTGTAGCCATGAGCTACTAATCTAGCTTTGTTTCGACTCACTCTACCTGACTCGTCTAATTTATTCTTAAAGACCCATCTAGTTCCTATGATAGACTTCTTAGGAGGTCTGGGAACTAAAGACCAAACTTTATTCCTAGTAAATTGGTTCAGCTCCTCTTGCATGGCTAAAATCCACGCTTCATCTTGAAGAGCTTCATCAATTTTCTTAGGCTTTATTTCAGAAATAAAAGCTACATTTGCTTCTCTTTTGAATTTGGACCTAGTTTTCACACCTTCTGAAGTTTATCCTATGATCAGATTTTCAGGGTGAGAAGATTTATATTTCCAGTCCTTTTTCTAACTAAGTTTTTCAAGCACATCTTCTACCTTTTCTAGAGAAACATCTGATGGTGACACATCTACACTATCAATTAAGGGTACCGATAGTGTTTCATTATCAGTATCATTACTTCTATCTGGTTGAGAACCATCATTAAATTTGACATGAATAAATTCTTCAATAGATTTAGAAGCAAGATTATAAACCCTATAGGCTTTAGAAGATAATAAATATCCTAGAAAATTTCTAGAATAGACCTTAGAATCAAATTTATCTAAAGTTTCTTTTATATTCAATATAGTGCACTTGTAACCAAATGGATTGAAGTAAGAGATATTAGGCTTCCTTCCTTTCTATAACTCGTATGAAGTTTTATTCAACAATGGTCGTAGAAGTATTCTATTTTGAATATAACAAGCTGTATTTACAGCTTCTGCCCAGAAATACTTAGGAAGATTCATTTTACATAGCATGATTCTTGCCATTTCCTGAATCGTCCTGTTCTTTCTTTCTACAACTCCATTTTGTTGTGGAGTTTTAGGAGCAGAGAAATTATGGAAAATTCCACTCTCTTCACAGAATATTCTGAATTTTTCATTTTCAAATTCACCACCATGATCACTTCTAATACTAGCAACAAAAACTCCTTTTTCATTTTGTAACTTTTGGGAAAGAGCTTTAAAACATTTAAAAGATTCATCCTTGTGTGACAAAAATAATATCCAACAAAATCTAATGAAGTCATCAACAATTATGAGACCATACTTCTTTCTGCCAAGACTTAATGTCCTCTTGGACCAAATAAATCTATATGTAACACCTCTAAAGGTCTAGATGAAGTTACAATGTTTTTAGAAGAAAATAATGTTTTAACCTGTTTTCCTTTATGACAAATTTCAGAAAAGAAATCCTTGTTAAAACTTATTTTTAGTAAACCTCTTACCAAATCATATTTAATCAATTTAGAAATATGTTTGAAACTAACATGACCTAGCTTTTTATGCCAAATCAGTTTTTCTTTATCAGTTGATATAAAACAAGAAATATTTTGACTTTGCAATTCTTCTAAGTTAATCTTATAAAGATTATTTCGTCTTTTGGTGGAAAAAAATATGGAAAAGTTTTGATTAAAGGATACTTCAAAGTCAGAATCATATAATTAACTTACACTAATCAAGTTATGTTTTAAACTTTTAACTAACAGAACATTATCAATAGATGCAAAGAAATCTTTACCGATCTTGCCGATTCCAACTATTTTTACCTGTTGGTTGTCTCCAAAAGTTACTGATCCTCCCTTCTTATTTTGAAGATCTAGGAACATAGACCTTCTTGCCGTCATGTGTCACGAGCATCCACTGTCTAAATACCATTAGTGCTGGCTGCTTCTTCCAAGGAAGGAGATCTGTAGATATTATGTTCTTTTTAGGTACCCAGATTTTCTTGGATCCTTTGGGATTAGTTTGAAAATTATTCATAGAATGAAAATAAGAAGACTGGTGATATTTCTTTCTATAAGGAACAAAGTTCTTTTTATGATGAGTATTGGTTTTAGTAAACCCTAGACCACTCTTATCACTAGGGTGTCTATATCTTATAATCATATCATTCATTTCCTTTGTACTTTTAGTGAATGATGATAAGTCTGCTGAGAGAGAATTAATCCTTTGTTTTAACTGACTAATTTCCTTAGATCTATCGATAGAATTTTTTTCTTCATATCATCTATTTGTTTCTTAAGGCAGACATTTTCTTTCTCTAAAGCTTCCATGTTCTTTAAGTTTTTGACAAACTTTCTTTTTAGAGATCTATACTGATTTAGTATAGCATGAGAATCTTTTATGGATATGCATTTTGAAGTTCGTTGAAGTTAGAAGTTACCTCCTCGTCACCTTCGTTTTCGGCTACTAAGCATACGTTTGCTTGTACTGAGGCTTCTGAATCAGAATTAGATTCAGACAAATCCAAATCTTCCCATGTAGCCATCATACTCTTTTCATTTTCTTTATTCTTCTTCGGCTTTCTTTTTAGCAACGGACATTCAGGCTTGTAGTATCCTGGTTTGTTGCACTCATAGCAAATGATAGAGACCTTCTCGTTCCTGACTTCATCTTTGCTATTTTTCTTAAAAGAAAATTATTTATTTCCTGTTGCTTTCTTCTTCCACATTCTTCTTATTTTCCTTGAGATAAATGATAATTCATTATCGTCTTCACTTGAATCTTATTTAGATTCACTGGTGTCATCATTCTTGATCTCTTCGATCTTTAATGCTTTCGATGAGGAACTTCTATTCCTTTAAGTCTTGTGATTTTTCTAACTAGCCTTTAATGCTATAGATTTGTCCCTTCTAGGTTTGTCTTCAGCATCAAGCTCTACTTCATGTATCTTCAAAGAACCAAGCAGCTCATCAAGCTTTAATTTGCTCAAGTCCTTGGCTTCTTGTATTGAAGTGAATTTAGGTCTCCATCAAAAGGGTAGACTTCTGAAAATCTTTCTGACATGGTCTTGATTGTCGTAGATTCTCCTAAGAGTTTTCAATCCATTAATGATAGTTTGAAATCGTCCAAACATTTGATCAATGGACTCATCTTCTTTAAATAGCTTATACTGATGTACAAGAATGTTGATCTTGGACTCCTTTACTTGGTTTGTGCCTTCATGTGTGATAGACAAGGTGTCCCACATCTCCTTTGCAGTTTCACATCTATGAACTTTATCGTATTCACTTCTGCTTAATACACAACTTAGAAATAATTTGGCCTTTGAATTTAGTTGAAATCTCGCTTTGTGATCGGGTGACCATCTGATACGTGGAATAGTATTTCCATCGTCATCAACTGGTATATATGGTCCATTCTCGATGATGTCACATAGATCAACGTGTGTGGATTCAATGAAAAGCCACCCCCTGTCTTTCCAATAATGATAGTCCTCACCATTGAACGCAAGAGGTCTTATGACGGAGGCACCTTCAGTGACAAACACGTGTGATTCTTCCATGGATATTTGTCCTCACTGTGTAAAGGTGGTTCTTGGAAACCAAGCTCTGATACCAATTGAAGTAAATCACACATTAATATAGAACTTATCTACAATATACGACGTACACAAGAAGGGGGTTGAATTGTGTAATCTTTTTGTGAATATATAAAGCCTTTGATATTTTTTGGAAAAGAAACCTTTTCAAGTATTAGATGAATACCAAATCGCAAATAACTTATACAAACTTGTATAAGAATAAGAGTATTTAAGAGTCAAGAGTTAGAAGATAGAAGATGTGATTTTTATACTGGTTCACCTAAAACCTTGGGCTACGTCTAGTCCTTAGAATCCTTCTGAGATTTCACTATACTTCGTCAAATTTACAAGTATTCTTTCCTCCCTTCCAGAGCCTCTTCAGGTCTTTTACATTGAGTATTCTTTCAGTTATCTTAGCCTCTCCAGGCTCTCAGTCTATTCTTTCTCTCACTAGAAAGATAATATGAGCTTTTGTTACAGTAATATTTGCTCTCTTGTATCGCACTTTGTACATAGAATTTTTTAAGTAATCACTTGTAAGCAAAAAGATTGTTTAGTCTTCGACTATGACTAATATTTATAGCCTAAATCTTCAACTGCTTCTTGAATCTTGTTTCTTGCATCTTATTAGAAACCGTTATTCAGTTGAGTTCTGTAACTAACTCAAAATACTTCTTGAATCTTCGAACTTCTTCTTAGTGAGCTTCTTCTTAATTTTTGAACATCTTCTTAGTGAACTGCTTCTTAGTTCTTGAACTTCTTCTTAGTTCTCGAATTTCTTCTTAGTGCTAGCACTGCACGCTTAACACACTCATCAGAACAGTTTATTTATTTCAAACATTACCATTATTTGATTATCAACAAAATTATTAAACGTGAAGTCATTTTGACTTAACAATAGCAACGTATAACAATTTCACAAATCATTCTCAAGCAAGGGATGCAACACTTCAGATGCAATTGAAATCAGTAAACATCTTTGATTCAAAGAAAAACAGTAGTGGCTTATTTACTTTATTATAAACATGTACCCACCTTGATTTCCTTACTTAGAGACTTGCTCAAAATGCCTCTTCTCTTTGCAAACAACTTGAGGTATCCAAGATTCTTTCCTGCTGTATCTTTAACGTGTACTCTGTGAGATGATCTAATTGAAATAGGCCTCGTTAATCCCCTTGGTTCTTCACCAAATGAAAAGATCCTTAGCTCAAATAGAAGCTCTTCTCTTCCTCTACCTTTTTCCCTTCTTGAACAACCGCAAAATCTCTCTTTAAGGCTAAGGAAATTGAAACCCTAGCTTTTTTCTCTGCTATTTCTCTTTCATTCTTTTTGTACTTCTATCTTTTTTTCTCTTTTCTCCTCCACGAATTAGCTTCTTTTCCCCCAATGCGCGACAATCTTCTCCTCTTTTATACCCTTCACAATTTGCACAATGTCCATTTTACCCTTCCTTACATGTCTTATGTTCTTTATCCTTAATTGTCTTGCCAAAATTACCTTTGAACATTCTTATAACCTTAACACTTTAATTCAGTCAACCCATATCATATAATCTTTCTAACATCAACATAATAATTAACTCCACAAACTTTCATAAAGATCTTATAATTAATGTAATCATATTTATTCATCAAGAAAAAAAATTTGGGGGCCAATATAAAATGCCTTTTTACATTACGAAACTTGTTTTTATATAATCTAAAATTTCATTTTATTATAGGTTAAACGTCTTTTTACATTACGAAACTTGTTTTTATATAATATAAAATTTCATTTTATTATAAGTTAATCCCTCCCCCTCCATCTAGATTATTCACCTCACTTCTATTCTGTTCTTCATTCTGTGCGTTTTACATCTTCTATGTGCTCTGCTTCTGCTTCTGTGTTACCCTTGCCTAATTGCATTGTACATTTCTACTGCCCCAATGAGTGTTGCGTTTTTATTTTTCTTCCTAGTTCCTCTCCTTGTATTGCATCGTGCCTCTTCCCTCGTTGCTTCCTGGTAAGTTTTGTACAAAGTGTTAGAGCATAACATAATTATATTCTTTATATAATCATGTACAATATTTTGTATACTCTTCTCTCTCTTCATACGTGTATTGCTCTCATAGATTTTGTTACGATCTCCTATATTCTGTTATGATCCTTCTATACCACTGTATTGTATTTTGCACTTTATATAATAAGAGAACCTGAGCACAGACAAATGTCTCATTACATTCATTCATCATTGTAGCTTTTCTATCTTGGTATCAAAACTTCTTCACCATGTCGGTTTCGTCTGCAACTTCTAATTTTGCCGAGTCCTCTTCCTCAGCTCTAAAAACTATACTCTACTTAGCTCCTTTAGCCAAACCACTGCGATTAAGCTGGATCATAGTAACTATTTAGTTTGGGAATCTGTGGTATTGCCTCTGATTGAGGGTAACAAATTAGAATCTCATACTGATGGCATAGCTCACGTCCCACCTTGTCTCATCCCTGATGGTGCAGGGACTAAAGTGAATCCCGAATTTGAGGATTAGTACTCCATTGATTGTTTACTTGTGGGATGGTTGAGAAATACTATGACTCAAGACATCGATGTTCAGCTCCTCCATTGTTGGACAGCTCAAGACCTGTGGAGTGGAGCACATGCACTTTCTTATGCATCGAATAAAGCATATATAATTGTTTACAAGACAGAGCTTCTTCAAAATCATAAAAATGATATGAAAATGGAGGAATATCTTATTAAGATGAAGAATATTGCAAATTAACTTGCTCTTACGATGCACCTATGAACATTGAAGATCTTATCATTCACACTTTGAATGGACTTGATGCTGAATACAATGCAATAGTTTTGAAATTAGTGGATCAACTTAATCTCACTTGGGTTGAAGCTTAAGCTTCCTTGCTTGCTTTTGAAATTCGCTTGGATCAACTCGATCAGTTTTATCACTGACCATTCAACCTACTGTTTATATTGCTCAACATGAAGATGCTCGACCTGATGTTGAACATCGCTTCTCTGAATCAGGATTTGGACTAGGTGGCTAGCATAATTCCCGTGGTTTACGTGGTGGTCACTCCCATTGTCGTCATTGAGGTAATGGAAATGGTAGTCATCCATTCTGCCATCTTTGCCAGTATCCAAGTCATATAGTAGCAAATTGTTATCATAGGTATGATCGTTCTTTTCAACCATCGTCTAGATATGGTCGTTCTTTTGAAAGATACTCTCCACAAACTTTTTATGTGTCTCCCTATTCAGTGTTAGATCCTACTTGGTACATGGATAGTCGAGCCAACTATTATGCGACCCCTCATTCTAATCAACTAGAACATGTCACTCCAGTGGGTAAGTCTCATCCTCTTACAGCTACTGGAGAGAAGAACCGTATCATGGGCATAGGTTCTGCTTCTATTTATTGTCCTCGTTTTCATTCTAAACTTCTTCTTAAGGATGTGTTATTTTTCCCTGCTACTACTAAAAACCTTACGAGTGTGAACAAACTTCTTGAAGATAATTTTGTTGATGCTCAGTTTACTAATACTGGTTGTACTGTAAAGGAAAAAGTAACAGGGCGATTCCTGATGCAAGGGACACCTAAGTAAGGAATGTACCCCATTAACAGTAAAATTAAGTTTTAGCCTCAAATTTATGTTGAATAGTTCACCGAAACAAAGGATGATTTTATCAAATGGCATCACAAATTAGGAAATCCAAGTAATAGAGTTTTGAAACAAATTATGAAAAACTACAATGTGAAGTTTCCAATCAATGAAACATATGTATACGAGGCTTGTCAATTTGGAAAATCAAAATAATTACCCTTTCCTAATTCTATTTCACATGCCTTTGCACCTTTGAAATTGATCCATACTGATTTATGGGGACCCTCTCCTATTCAATTTGCAAGTGATCATCGATATTACAATCATTTTTTGGATGATTTCAATTGATATGCTTGGTTTTATCCATTGAAACATAATGGTGAGGTTGTTAATGCCTTTAACCATTTTTGAGCCTTAGTTGAAAATTAATTCAATAAATGAATTAAGTTATCCAGTGTGATAATGGTTTAGAATATCAGCCTCTTATATCTATTGCACAAGTTACTGGAATTAATCTTAGATTCACCTGTCTATATACTTCTCCTTAAAATGGACAGGTAGAGAGAAAGCACAGACATATAGTGGAAACAGGTTTGACCTTATTAGCACAAGCAAGAATGGCACTTATTTACTGGGATGATGCTTTTCAAGTTGTTGTTTAGCTGATTAATATATTTCCCACTTATGTTTTGGAAGGCACATCACCTCTATTCAGATTATTTACAACAAAACGAGATTACAAAATTATACAACCTTTTGGATGCGCTTACTACCCGTGTTTAAAAACATACAACAATCACAAGTTTCAAATTCACAGTCAACAATATGTCTACCTTGAGATTGCTTCTCAACAGAAAGGCCATAAATGCTTAAGTGCCTTTAGAAAATTTTTTATATCACGAAATGTTGTATTTGATCCTTCTTTGTTTCCCTTTATCATAGGATTTCTGAATCGTCAAGATAAATCGTCTGAAACATATGGTGTAGTGCCACTCATGATTCACCATTCAAACTCGTCTGTACACTCTGCTTCGTCTCAAGGACAAGAAGTGACTGTTCTTGACGCTTCACCTGCTCATAACTCTCTTCCTCGGGACATTTTCCTGTCATTGATCCATTAGAATTTGCCTCAACAAATAGAATCGATGATCTTTCCTCCTCAGAAGCTGAAGTGTATCTATCAGACCAACTCAATAAACACCCAATGACAATAAGGGCCAAGGATGGTATTTTCAAGCCTAAATATCCGTTCACTGGACTTCTTCATTCAAAAGATCTAGCTTCTTTGTCACGATTAGCTGAACCTATTTCTACCAAACATGCACTTGCGTCTTCTCACTGGTTGTAGGCAATGATGGATGAATTCAATGCCTTTCAACGAAACAAAACATAGATTTTGGTTCCATACAATGGTGCACATCAACTAATTGATTGTAAATGGGTGTTCAAAACTAAGTTTAAAGCTGATGGATCTATTTTGAAATACAAAGCTCGATTGGTCGCGAAGGGTTTTCAAAAGGTTACTGAAATTGACTATGGTGAAACTTTTAGTCCAGTGGTTAAGCCTACTACTATCTATGTTGTATTGATAATTGTTGTTACCTTTAAGTGGGAAATACGACAGCTTTAGGTGAATAATGCATTTCTAAATGATTTTCTTTAAGAAGATGTCTGTATGCGACAACCTGAGTGATTTCTTAATCAACAACAACCTGATAACATATGTAAGTTAGTTAAAGTTATTTATGGTTTAAAGCAGGCATCTCGAGCCTGGTTTGATTCCCTACGTCTCACCTTACTACAATGGGGTTCTAAAAATGTCAAGAGTGATATCTCTCTTGTTGGATCCCGTTTCTGGAACCCAACTTCTTAAACTTATCACTTTCACTCTTGCTCTAATACCATCTATGTTGGGACCCGTTCCGGAGACCGGATCCCAACCGGAAAACGGGAACAAAAACGGATCGAAAAGCCAATCAACCAAAATGGACGACAACACGAATCGACTCATATAGCGAAACAAAGCGAATCAAACCCAAATTGGAAACAAAAGAGGCA
>JAOQMP010000005.1:34485111-34496277 GCA_027563575.1 Erythroxylum pedicellare
TATGAATCTCATCACTTAAGTTTTCTTTATGTTGTTCAAAACCACCTTCACCTAATTCCTCAAGACTCTCACTAGAGGAGCCTACTCTTTTAATAAATTTAGTTATTGCTCCTTTTTGGGATTCTATCAACTGTGCTACTTGTTTTCTTTTTTTTCTTTCCTTTTTTCACTTCTAGACAAATGCTTTTTAGGCATCATAATATAAACTAATTATAACACAGTTAGATTAGAAAAAGAACAAAAGCACCTGTACGGAACTGGAAGAATTATGTAGGCACAACCAAACTCCAACAGCTTCATAATATATCACAAAGATATATAAATGGTATTATATCTGTGATAGGAAAAAAATAAATAGCAAAATTTAATATCTAATATTAAAAATAAAAAAGAGCAAAAATACATTAAAAATTTAGAAACTTTACCTTTAAATTATACTCAGAACTCAGAAGACAGAATTGTAAAATTTTTTGCTGCTAATTTTTTAGTTGGATTACGTTGAATACATATATTGACGAAAATAAAGAGATTAGAAGATAAAAGTAAACTTAAATATTTGAATACTATTTATAAGCACGAGGACCACAACGTTAACTTATAAGTTATAAAGTTAACTTATAACGTTAAAATCATTTAAAGCCAACGTTGGGAGGAGGCTGTTAGAGTCTATTGGAGAGGAGGCTGTTGAAAAAGCCAATGTAAACATCACTAAGAAGGAGGCTGTTGGAGTCAAATTGGGGGCTCCCCTCATAATAGGCCCTAGTTAGGTGCCCTGCTGGCCCCTGCCCAGGGCCGACACTATTTCCTGGTTAATTTCCTTTAAGTCAGAATCTTAAATGCTCATGATTTCATAGTAGCTTCCTATAGTAAAGATCTTTCCAATGGTTGTCCATATTTTATTGCTTTGCTTAGGCTTCAGAAAGTAAGAGAGTTGGACCTCATATTTGCATCACTTATTGAGTTTATTTAATTTCCTTAGACGAAGGCTTTCAGGTAAATATTTATTTACCTTAACTTCAATACAAATCCTTGCATAATAGATTTTATTCAATTTAGCAATAGAATTATCAAAGTATAGTGGTTTATTGATCGAGTTTGCAAGGAAACTAAGCCCATCCAAAGTCCAGTATTTCAAGGGAATATTGTGGAGGTTAACCCAGAAAGGCATAGTTTCAATTTTAGATTTGTCTAGCTCCATTCCCATCCTCTATTTTTGGATAAACATAGGTTGGCCATCAATGTGCCAAAGACCATAAGCCAAGACCTTAGTTAAACTGTCTTCATTAAAATTTTGATTAAAACACAGTCATCTTTAGTAAGAAGAATTTTATTAAGGTTTTTGTTACCCCAGTTAGTCTCAAACCATACTTGAACCTGTGGAGAAGAAGGCCTTTTATAAGTGGAGACCTTAGAAGACCTTAGGGAGAACCTTTAAAATCTTTGAGAGAGGTTATGTAAGGTTATTGCCATTTATTCTTCTTGTATTAACTTTCTCATAATAATAAAGAAGATTCTCCTTGTTCGTAGAGGTTACGTAGATTGGCTGAACCACATAAATTCTTATATTCTTTGTTTCTTTATTTTCTTATATATTACTTCTATTTTATGTATCAATTGGTGTTAGAACAATTGATATTATAATAATTGTATTAAATCATGGCTTATCTTTGCAAATCTAAAGTTTATTATCAGGATGTCTCTTCATAAGTTTAACATTAGGAATTTAATGGATTGAACAATTTCACTATAAGGAATATGAAAATAAGAGTGGTTCTTACTTATTAGTGATGTGCAGGAATGTCAGAAGGAGAAGAAAAACTGTAAGAGAATTTGGAGGCAATGGAGAAGGAAGAAATTATTTCAAGGGCACACAACACAATACTATTGATTTTGGGAGAAGAGTTCCTATAAAAGGTGATTCATAAATAATTGCATCTTCTTTTGTGGAAAAACTTAAAAGTAAGTATCAGAAGAGATCACATACAAATCATTTATATCAAAAGTAACATTTTTATAATTTAAGGATGTCAAAGAGCATACAGGTAAAAGATTTTATTGTTGATTTTGATCAGATCATCTTAGATCTCTAAGGTATTGGGGTTTAGATTGAAGATGAGGATCGAGCTATAATCTTTTTATGTTCCTTACCTAATTCATATGAGAATTTTGTGAATATATTATTATATGCTAGCTAGATTATTTATGTCAATAATAAGAGGGATGTCCTACAGTCCAAGGAATTGAAGAAAAAGGTCTCTATATATATCAAATTTAGGTCTAATTATTGGCAAAGGTAGGAAAGAGGAAAGGGATTCTAAAAACTTGAATAAATCACAATCAAAATCAAAGACCAAAACTATTTGATCCTTTAATTGTAAAGTTAAAGGCCATTTTAAGAAGGACTACCAACAGTGAAAGAATGGAAATATGATAAGAGAAGATGATGAAAAAATTATTATTTAAGTCTAAGAGAGTTAATAAAGAGGATGGAAGAGACAGTGATGTTTTAATATTAAGTAGTTATGATTTTGTAAATAGGTGGAAATAGAGATTAGTGCCTCTTATATTATAACTTTCAATAAAGTCTGGTTTTGTTCTTTTAAAGAATGGAATTATGCTATCAGATTGAGTGATGATGGAGAGTGTATTGTCAAAGGTAGTATTTCAATGCATATCAAAATGTATGATGGAATTGTTAGAATACTATATGCGTATTATATTCTTGAGCTTAAGAAGAATATGATTTCCATAGTTGCTTTTGATACTCAAGGGTATTTTTTTTTTTTGCATTAATAGGTCGCTTAAGATAGTAAAAGGTGCATTGACTATAATAAAGAGAAAATCATAGCATAACATTTACGTCTTAATAAGAAAGACAATAATAAGATTGATAGTTATGTCTCAATCTTTAGGGAAGATATATATTATTATGATATGATATATGTAGATGAGTCATCTTGAAGAGCAAGAGTTTATGAAACTTTATAAAGGATCTTGTTAAAGAATGTCAAATAAGAGAACATAAACATTTTTAAGTTTTGTGCGTTTAATAAAAATTCTGGGGTGACCTTTAAGGATGATGTTAGACGTTAGAGAATTATGAGATATGCCTTGAATTATAGTAAAATAGAATTTTAGTGACCATAGGCTTCTAGTGAAATGGAGTTTTAATGTCACTAAGCATTTATGGAAATCGAGATTTAGTAACCTTGAACTTATGCAGAAATAAAATATCATTGACCTTAAGATTATGGTGGTAATAAATTTTTTTAATTATAATTAGACTTCTTATAAGTAATCCTATAAATAGTTTGACAAAAGTTTTGTAAATGAAGACCTTAGAAGACCTTGGTGAGCACATTTGGAGAGAATCTTTTAAAGAGATTGTGTAAGGGTAATGCCATGTATTCTTGTTGTATCTTCTTTTTCATAGTAATAAAAGAATTTTATCTCCTTATTTAAGGACGTAGGTCACATATATTGATTGAACCATGTAAATTTATATATTCTTTACTTTTTTATTTTCTACTATATTATTTCCATTTTACTTAATAATTAATATAGATCAATTAATATCCTAACAATTACTTTGGAAAACTCCAGCACTGTCATAGTAGCTTAGATTTCTCTCAATGTTCTAGCATTATTAGTTAGGGAAGATTCTCATAGTGTTGTTTTAGATTAGGGTGACCCAAAAATAAAAAAAGGTATTACATTAAACATCTCTACAGTTCATATTCATCAAGTTAGATTCTTGTGTTTTGTTTGATAAGTTAGTGAGTGGTAGAAATTTAATTTGCAAGTAGAATTATATTGGATTTATATAATTAATTAGATAGCGAAAGAGAATCAAAAGAAAAAGAATATAACTTCTATACTGAAAAATGGTATAGATTTTTCAAACCTTCTAATATCCTAAATAAATATATAGTAATGCGGTATTCATTAATGTTGCAAATGCTTAAACTTACTACTTTAACTAAAATGTTCAACACTAGCGATGTGTCACAAATTTGCCCTAATTTTTGGTATTTAAATCCTCTATAATCTTGTTTTAATTTGTTCAAAATTAGTATTTGGTCTACTTTCATAAGAAAAGGGTTGGAAGACGCTATTTAATTGGTAAAAGGATTGGCTTTTAATTCAAATTCAAAATTTTGAAATAAAGGAGCAATATCACTAATAATCAAGGGAGAAAAAAAAGAATTTGGGATGATAAAACATTTTAATTGGTAGTTTTGTTTCAAATTATTAAAATTAAGCTAAAAATCTATTGAAATAGTTTAGCATGATCTTAGGCATGTGCACATTCAATGAAAATCGAAACTTCCAAATTTCAAATATGAAGGAGAAAATGTGTTAAAAGTTTTTTGAACCTTATCTTGGCCAAATCTAAGTGGAAATAAGTGAATTTATGATTTATGGGATCCAAAAAATCATAACAAAAAGATCTTCACACAGGATTAAAGTGGCTATAAATGGAGCCAAGGTGAAGAAGTAAGGCATTCGAGTTCTAGCTGAAAATTCCAACTTTTCACAAAGTCTTCTTTCCCTCTCTTTAGTAGATGTTAGCATAGTTTTCCTTCGTTAGATGTTCATATCTGTTATGGCCATTATTCACTGATTTTCTTTATCTTGGTTGAAGGAAGTGGAAGCCAAGTGGAAGCCTTTTAAAACTTTGAAGATTAAGAGGTAATGGGGTCTTAATGTGATGTGTTTCATTTATTCATATATTATATTCTTCTTCGTGCTTTTATTTTATAATTATAATTAATTGATTTATGATATATGCAATTAGATTATTGATTGAAATGATAATTTGCTAGATTAAAGTTTGAATACATAAAAGTTCAATGATTTTGGGTTATGTTTGGTTAGATGTAAGGTTTTTAAAGTAATGGAGTGATTTATAAAGGAATAGAATGGAAACGGATGTAATATTAAAAAAATAGTTGTTTAGGAGTGTGAAAGTGTTCATAATGTAATATATTGATGAGATTTGATTTTTTGGTTATATAAAATCAAAACAACATGAAATTAATGTTCCTACAAGTGCAAAACAATATGAAAATAAGCACTCTGTTTCATGGTGGGACTAAGTTTCTAACTATATTACAGCTGGTCGTGGGAAATCAGCAGTGCTTGGTTTGCAATTACTAGAGCTATTGCAGCTGGGTAATATATACCACACATGTTTTTTATTCTGGTGAGATATTTTTGTAGGTATTCAAATATTTTTATACTCGTGTCAAGCCTTGAAAATTTGAAAAACTTGTTTGAATTCATCTGCAAGGGTTTCGATATTCTTGAATATAAGGTACTTTCACCTTTTATGGGGTTGACTTTTTTAGTGATAATATTACTCTGTCAATGTTCGCTTTGAAGTTGTCCCACATGGTCAAGGAATTAATCTAGAACACAAATACATAATTCCTGTGGTCACTGCTATTGGAATTCAGGGACTTCTCTTGTATTGTGAGGGAAGCAGTAGCTCAAGTGATGGTATTTCATCAATTGACTTTCTGACAATGATATGAAGGAACATACTGTTTTGCATCTTAATAGGTCCTTAAATGCATGACCAATGTTGGTTCTTCATGCTTTGTTTTTGCTAATACTTGTTACCTTTGTTTGAAGGAACACATTGATTATAATGTTGTAAAAAGTGTGAATCCAGAGTTTAAAAAAGAAATTGTGCATATTAGTATCTACAAACAACATAGATAAATGATTCAAGTAGAGATATTGTACAAAGAATGGTTTTTATGATTTATACTATAGTAGTCTTGTTGTGAAACATAAGTGCTACCCTACATAATCTTATTAGCATCTTAATTATTTGTGTGGTTTCTTTTTCTTCTTGCAGAACATACAACCACATGAACATGAAAAGCTGCCCCAAGTTGAATTGCTGGTCATTGATGAAGGTGCTACTATTTTGTTGCCAGTAGTAAAATCTCTTCTTGGTCTATATCTTATTTTCCCTTCATCCACTGTAAATGGTTACGTGATTTGATTAGTTTCTCTCTTTATTTGTTTAATGTTTTATTTTCCTATAAGATATATAGATTTCCATAAGTACCAAGCATACTTAATGCACATGTTCTAGTTTTCCATAAGTCTCATACATGCTTAATTGTTAGAGCATAACAGAATTGTATTATTTATAGCTGTAATATTCTGTATCCTCTACTCTCTATTCATACGTGTATTGCTCTCATAGGTTCTGTTAGTATCTTTCTTATCATTCTGTTATGATTCTTCTGTCCTGTTGTATTGTATTATGCTTTATATATAATAAGCGAGCCTAAGCACAGGTAGGTGACTCAATATATTCATTCATTACTCTAGCTTTTCTATCTTGGTATCGGAGCAATATCATTATGTCAGTTTCGTATGCAACTTCCGATTCTACTGGGTCCGCTTCCTCAACTACAAAAACCTATACTCTGTTTAGCTTCTCTAGCCAAACCCTCGTGATTAAGGTGGATCACGACAACTATTTGGTTTAGGAATATGTGGTATTGCCTCTAATTGAGGGTAACAAATTAGAATCTTATATTGATGGCACATCTCGCATCCTGCCTCGTCTCTTCCTTGATGGTGCAGAGACCAAAGTAAATCTCGACTTTAAGTATTGGTATTCCATTAATCACTTACTTGTGGGATGGCTGAGAAATACTATAACTCAAGACATCGACGCTCAGCTCCTCCATTGTTGGATAGCTCTGGATCTGTAGAGTAAAGAACATGCACTTTTTTATGCCTTGACTAAAGCTCATACAAAGGTTTACAAGACAGAGCTTCATCAACTTGTAAAAATGGTATGAAAATGGAGGAATATCTTACTAAGATGAAGAACATTGCAGATCAACTTACTCTTATTAGTGCACTTCTTAACACCGAAAATCTTATCCTTCATACTTTGAATGGACTTGATGCTGAGTACAATGCAATAGTTGTGAAATTAGTGGATCAGCTTCATCTCACTTGGGTTGAAGCTCAAGCTTCCTTGCTTGCTTTGGAAAGTCACTTTGATCAATTCAATCTGTTTTCATTGTTGACTATTCAACCTACTATTTATGTTGATCAACGTGAAGATGCTCGAGCTTGTGGAGAGTATCTTTTAAAAGAATGACGATATCCAGATGATGGTTGAAAAGAACAGTCATACCGATAATAACAAGCTGCTAGTACATGACTTGGATGCTGGTAGAGATGGTAGAATGGACGAATAACATTTACACCACCCCAACGGCGACCACGAGAGTGACCACCGCATAGACCACGGGAACTAAGCCAACCACCTCATCCAGATCTTGAATCAGAGGAGCGACATTTAGCATCGGGTCGAGCATCATTACATTGAGCAACATGAATAGTAGGTTTAATAGTCAATGATGAAAAATGATTGAGTTGATCTAGGCGACTTTCAAAAGCAAGCAAGGAAGCTTGAGCTTCAACCTAAGTGAGATGAAGTTGATCCATTAATTTCACAATTGCATTGTACTCAGCATCAAGTACATTCAAAGTATGAAGGATAAGATCTTCTGTGTTCACAGGTGCAATAATAAGAGCAAGTTGATCAACAATGTTCTTCATCTTAGTAAGATATTCCTCCATTTTCATATTACGAGTTTGATGAAGCTCAGTCTTCTAAACCATTTTCGAGCTTTAGTTGAAAATCAATTCAATATATAAATGAAAGTTGTCCAATGTGATAATGGTTCATAATATAAGCCTCTTATACCTGTTGCACAAGCTGCTAGAATTAATATTAGATTTACCTGTCTATATACTTCTCCTCAAAATAGACATGTAGAGATAAAGCATAGACACATAGTGGAAATAGTTCTGACCTTATTAGCACAAGTAAGAATGCCACTTGTTTACTGGGTTGATGCTTTTCAAGTTGCTATTTATTTGATTAATAGATTTCCCACACCTACTTTGGAAGGCGCATCACCTTTGTTTAGATTATTTAAAATAAAACTAGATTATAAGATTATACAGCCTTTTGGATGTGCTTGCTACTTATGCTTAAAACCATACAACAATCACAAGTTTCAATTTCATAGTCAACGATGTGTCTACCCTGGGATTGCTCTCAACAGAAAAGACATAAATGCTGAACTGCCTTCGAAAAAATGTTTGTATCACGACATGTTGTATTTGATCCTTCTTTGTTTCCCTTTATCATAGGATTTCTGAATCGTCAAGTTGAATTATCTAAAATAGATGGTGTAGTGCCACTCATGATTCACCCTTCGAACTTGTCTGTACACTCTACCTCACCTCAAGGATAAGAAGTGATAGTTCTTGATGCTTCACTTGCTCATTCTCATGTTTAACCTAGGAATGATTTTTTGCCTCGGGACATTTCTCCTATTGTTGATCCAACAAAATTTTCTTCAACAAACAGGCCCAATGATTATTCCTCTTCAGAGGCTCAAATGTCTCTATAATACCAACTAAATAAACACCCAATGACAATAAGGGCCAAGGACGATATTTTCAAGCCTAAATATCCCTTCATTAAACTTCATCATTCAAAAGATCCAGCTTCTTGTCACGAGTAGCTGAACCTTTTTTAGTAAAAGATGCACTTGCATCTTCTCAATGGTGGGTGATGGTAGATGAATTCAATGCCTTACAATGAAACAGAACATGGATTTTGGTTCCATACAATGGTACTTAGCAACTAGTTGATACTGAAGAACCAGAAATTAGTGAAGCTGAATTACGAAGGGTTTTCAACAAGCTGTCAGAATTGATTATGGTGAAATGTTTAGTCCTGTGGTCAAACCTACTACTATCCATGTTGTACTAGCAATTACCGTTACCTTTAAGTGGGAAATATGACAGCTTGATATGAATAACGCATTTCTAAATGAATTTCAGCAAGAAGATGCCTATATGTGACAACCTGAAGGATTTCTTAATTGGCGACAACCTAATCATAAATTTAAGTTAGTTAAAGTTATTTATGGTTTAAAGTAGGCACCTCAAGCATAGTTTGATCACCTACGTCTCACCTTGCTGCAATGGGACTTTAAAAATGCCAAGAGTGATATCTCTCTATTCTTGCTTCAAACGTGTATCTTACTATGTTTGTGTTGATTTATGTTGACGACATTCTGATCACTGGTAATAATTATGCATTTCTGAAATCCTTGGTACAGAGACTTAATACACTATTCTCTCTTAAGGATTTAGGACCCCTATATTATTTTCTTGGACTTGAAATTTATAAAGATAATTCAGGTATATACCTGAATTAAGGAAAGTATATTCTCAACTTGTTAAAGAAATTTAACATGCTGGATTGTGCGTCTATGCCTACTCTAATGGTTACTGGTTGACAATTTTTGCTGACTGATGGAGAACTTATGTTAGATCCTACTTTGTATCATCAAGTTATAAGCTCTTTTCAATACTTAACAACTACTTGTTTAGATATTGCATTCTTTATAAATAAACTTGGTCAATTTTTGTCTAGGACAATAAACACCCATTTTCAAGCTGTTAAATGTATTATACGTTATCTCAAAGGCACCTATAGATTTGGACTTCATCTAAAACCATTTTCTTCACTTCATCTGATGGCTTACACAGATGCAGACTGGGCTACAGATGTAGATGATAAAAAATCCATGGTAGGATTATGTGTGTATCTTAGAGGTACATTAGTGTTGTGGTCTTTACGGAAGCAACGAGTAGTCTCTCCGTCAAGTACAAAATCTGAATATAAGGCACTGGCTAATGGAGTTACTAAGGTTAAATGGTTAAGTTCATTGTTATTTAAGCTTGGTTTTTTCTTCGAACAACCCTCTATAATGTGGTGTGATAATCTAAGTGCAGGAGCACTAGCTGCCAATCTTGTTCAACATGCTCACAGTAAACATATAGAAATTAATGTTCATTTTATTCGAGATTTAGTATTGTCTGGCTCCATTGATGTCAAATATGTTCCTTCTTCTCATCAAGTAGCTGATTGTTTAACCAAAGCCTTGACTCACTCTCAATTTCTCCTCTTAAGGAACAAACTCGGGTTGTTTATCACACCCTCTTGTTTGAGGGGGAATGTTAGAGCATAACTAAATTGTATTATTTATAGCTGTAATATTCTATATCCTCTACTCTCTCTTTATACATGTATTGATCTCATAGGTTTTGTTAGGATCTCCCTCATTCTTTTATGATTCTTCTGTCCTATTGTATTGTATTATGCTCTATATATAATAAGAGAGCCTGAGCACAGGTAGGTGCCTCAGTATATTCATTCATTACTCTAGCTTTTCTATCTTTAATGCACATGCTCTAGTTTGAAATTCATTTCTTGTTTGATAAAATGGTTTTATAATTGCATATGAATGTACATGATCACTTGAAGCTATAACGGGACTAGCCCAGTCGTTGTCACTAAAACTTCTTCAACAGTTGGAAGAACAAAGCCAGATGCCTGCAAAACATATGGAGGGCACACTTTCTAGTATTAACAGTTCTTTTTTGATTTGGTAGTCAAATTACTACATAATGCTTTCCTTATTATTTTGTGTTAGGACTAACATAAATTCTAAATATATCCCTTTTAATGTGCATATTTTAGTATATAAAATGTAGTGAAAATGTTAAAATGACTATAGTTATGAAGTATTAAGCTAGGTTGCTACGAGGACATTTTTGGACTTCTTATGATAAAAGTTGATTAAATACTTCACTTGTAACATTTCGTTTCCATACTAAGGGTTCAAACCCTGTATTTCTGTAAATGAGAAATAACAATGAGAGATTAGGAATTGCACTTCATGCTCATGCATAATAGTATACATAAACGTGAATTTGATTATTGCACATATTACAATGATTTGTTCATGCACTCATTTGATATTTTTTTTGGGTATAAATGATTGTTTTAATGTTATTATGATATGGATAGTGAATATTTTTCCTTAAAAATGATTTGGTGAATTAAATTATTGATTTAGAATTTTCAGTGAAATTTGAGAATTTTCTTAAATTATGGGTATTTTTGGACTAGAAAAATGCCAAGTGGCAGAACAATTAATAAATGGCAGAAGAAATAAGTATCAAATGGCAGTAGAAATTAGTGATAAGTGACATTAAGATTTAATTACAAGTGTCATTGAAAATTTTGAAACAATT
>JAOQMP010000005.1:34503155-34522499 GCA_027563575.1 Erythroxylum pedicellare
ATAAAAAAGTGTTTTTAAATTTTATAACTAAACATTCAGTTTTCTTAAAACCAGCTTTTGTGATAGAAAAAAAAGTGATTATATACCTTCCAACAAAAAAAAAGGCACTAATAGTTTAAACTCCCTTTACAGGGGACGAGCAGGAAAAATTGTACACTAAGTGGCCATCTCTCAAGATTGAAAGGGAGAAATGAACTTAAAAGTGTTATCTTCTGTTGCTCAAGTTTCTCCAGCAAGGAAAGGGCGCCGAACATGAAAATCGACTTATCTCCAACGTCATCCTAATCAAAGGCAAAATTTCCGGAACATGCTTCAGAGGATGCCTATAAATTAGAGATGATAAGGTTGGAATTTCAACAATTTCCATCAACTCTAAAATTACCCTTTAACCGCAAATTGGAGAAGACGAATGCCAAAAAATATATCAATGTTTAAACAACAAAACCCGTACCTTAATTAGTTGAGTAAACTTCGTTCCAGCAAAGATTACGTAGAGGACCATCCATGAAGCTAATTATCCTGATCATCCATCAGCCTGTATTGTTTTGAAATGTAGCTCATTAAACCGGGGTAAAATCATCATAGCCGACCAGATTGAGAAGCTTCTGGCGTCTTCTAGTCTTCTCTAAGTCCATGAGCAACGATTCAACTTCAATGGCCTTGATCGCAGCGATAAATCCTAGGGACGCTCCAGCCAACAGTGACAGCAGATACTATGGACACGAAGCAGCTAGGCAATCCCAAACGTTGTCTAATTATGGGTCCCAATTTTCTTTTATTATTTGAACTTCATTAATATTTTTATAATAAATTGATAAATATCTTTTTAAATAATTCACTATGATTAAATTTTATTAAAAATAAGAAATTTCAATTTGGCTTAGTGCCAAGATTAAATTATGACCTCTTCCTCTTTTTTTCTCTCAATCCGTTGGAGTTTAAATCTGACCTCCTTCGAAAAGATGGGTATAAATAGATTCAGGATACAATACTATTTCAGATGTGTAACAAAAAGTTTCCTTGTTCGTTCCTTTTTTCATCACACCAACCTAAATAAACATACAAAAGAGAGGGGAATGCTGGTTTTGAGAGACGAATTAATATTTCATTTCAACTAGGTCCAGGTCCACCTGGATTGACACATTATACAGATGCCTCTTCTCTATGATCTGATTGTTACATCTAGGAAAATCCACGAAAGCGTACATTTGGAGTATAGAATAATGGCACACCTATACCCTCTATACATGGCCACACATCAAAATCTTATGTACCAAACTACAAATGGAAATTAAGGATTCAATGCCAGCCACCAACTACTTCACCAAAATGATGAGCCCATTACATATGTCAAAACTACTCAGGGAACACAGTTCTATCCAAACCGCCCCAGCCCTAACATCAAAGAATTACAAATCTACAGAACAACAGCATGCTTCCACTGCAAAGACGACAAATACCCACTTCCCCACCGGAAACAACTTCTTAAGTTCTGCTAATGCAACAAAACAAATCTGGTGAGATTTTCGGTCAATTTGTTCCCCTCCATCTAGTTGTAAATTTTCACTGGCTTCTCAAATGTGTGACGATTCTGCAAAATTAGGATAACAATGAAATCCTTCCCCTCAAATGCATCTAAACGCAAGACTCATCTTTGATACATCATTAACACATCCATTCTGAAACACTCAACAATCGTATTTCTTTCTAATCATACCTGGTGTGTGGCGTATGACCTTTTAGGAGCATTATCAGAGTGTTCTAGACCAAGATATTGCTCCCAAGCACCATAGACATCCCTTCTCTGCACCAGAGTGAAATATGACAAGGTCAGAAAACTTTCCACATGAGGTAACAAAGTGATAGAGCCACAGGATCTTTCTGGTGAATCCGTAGATTCAAACTTTCCAGCAAAGACAATGCTGTTACTCAGCAAAATGTTGGACAAATAAATATAAATTGTAACACTTGTTAAAAGATAGTTGAAAGCTTTATGTTTTGACAATTGAGTACTAAAACTTCGAATTTGATGTGACAAAGATTGCAAATGGTAATGGCATAATATGGTACACAAATCTTTGACAAATAATAGCAGGAGTAACATTTTTAGTAAACTTGCATCCTTTATAAAGAATTTTAATACTCAAAATCAACATGTGAAGTTTTATTATTGATTCTTAAAGAATTACAAGTTTTAAGACTTACTTTATGCTTATGATTTCTATTTCTTAAGGACCACAAGAAAGTTCAAATAACCCCATTTATTTGCTCCAAACTATTCTTTTGTAGGGTAATAAGCATAGAGAAAAAGCTCCTATCAACATTTTATGGTATGCAGCAAAGATAAGGCGGATATAACTGAAGGAAAAAGTGAAAAGAAATTATGACACATGATACTCTTATCAAAATAAAAAAGGAAATATAATTACTCAAATCAAAATAGAAAAGAAAATTAATCTTGTAAAATTTTGCAAAGTCAGGTACTCTGTGGGGACAAAAACATTTATCCCACGTAAACTTATTTCATCACATGTAGAAACTCCACATACCGTTAGTTTATCTAGTCAGTCCAGTTGAAGTCATCAATTGGATTTTCACAAAATTGATTTGCCATTTATCTATTTTGTGATCTCAGTGAAATAACCGGTTTGTTTTGTAATAACCAGACAATAAACACGCTACATGTATTCATGCATGCATGTAAAGTAACCGTGTATGTGTTTTTGTGAGGAGAAAGAGCCTTGATTCACCTGAAATCGACTGGACACCACGTCAGAGTCTTGAAGATATTCAGGGCGTCCCAATGAGAGGAAAGCAAATTTCCACTGGAATATTTCAAATTATACATTAAACAGAGATGATAAAACGTGTGGATGCTTTTCTATAGAGATATTAACACAAATACCTTTGAGAACTCCTCATCAGGAACCTGTAATTTTTTCTGTACACGAGCTTTAACTTCAGCTAAGGTCTCACCCTCATGAATGACCAGGAAAAACGGTTCACCAAAATTCTGAACCTGCTGAGAGAGAAAATTAAGCAATTTACTACAAAAAGCATGAATATTTCAGTCAAATGACTCAAACCAGGCAACATCAAAGAAAATGTCATCAAAAGGCAAATAGAAACAAAACGATAAAACAAAAAGCAATAGATCACCACCTGGTTTTGAGTTGTGTCTTTCATAAAATGATAAACATGTATCAAACGATCATGAGGGCCAAGATTTTTCTCCTCTTCTGGAATCTGAGACAAAAAGCATAACTGTAAGAATTAATGAATTGGACATAAAAGGCAAATTATTTGATAAATTCATCACAAGAAACAAACCTTAACCCGCTAACATGGAGCATTGTATTTCACACTACACTAATTCAAATAGAGATAAAAAGATAAAGCTGGAGAACTTCACAAGATAAAACTAGAAACATGAACTAAATTTCAAAAACCTCTCCCCCTTAATCAACGACATTTTCTGTCTACTTTGAAAACCAAGAGACAAATTCAGCAATATCTCCATTCACATCATCCAATGGTTCTCTTCAACCAAACATATCGAGAAAAAAAAAATCCTCATTCTATTTAATATGGAATGCCAAATTAACCTGCAAAATATCAATTGCATAAAGGGACATTCGTGCAAACAATTTAGCAAATAAAGTGCATTGATGCATGTCAAACATAGGGCTCAGAAAGAACACCAAGCTGGGAGTTGATCTAAGATCATAGAGGAGCTTATAAGGACATATTTGTAAGGACACTATCAAGTACCCAGCACCCATTAATGCATGTCAAAGAATTGTGGCATCATTGAGAAAAACATACATTTTAAGTGTCAGTATTCAACTATCCACAGATTCAGATACCAAAGCATTTGCAAATATGTAGAAGTCAAATTAATGGAATAATAATGACCCAGAAACTGTCCAGCTACCAATGCACAGAAAGACCCTCACCTCCTCTGCTCGTAATGTCCAGTACTGATCATTGATATTCTCAATTTTTTCATTATGTGGGAAGATCTGGAATACAAACACAAATTTGAAAAATAATGAAGCATCAAAAGCTATGTTACCTCCAAAAATACACTAGACAAGCATGCAGAAAAAAGAACTGCTTATTAGAAAATTTATCAGCATAACATAGAACTGCTAAGTGAGTATAATATCGTAACACCAATGCACATTCTCTCTGTTTCTCCATTATATTTACTATTAAGAAATTCATGCCATCAGAACTTAAATCAATCATAATTTTAATACACTTGTATCACGACAAAGGCAAATATTTAGAGAAGAGTTCCTATTATAACCACGTTTAGCTCAATCAAGGATCACATGTAACTTAAATCTTTTTAGTGATGATGTAAGTTACTATACAATTATATGATCCGCCTTAACACCCTAGGCTCAAAAAGACACAATATGAGTCCAGGCCAGCATATCCAACATTACGAATCATACCAAAATAATAAAATTCCAACCTGTACATAATATAATGACAACAAATTTACGGAGAAGATACAAAATGTTACCAAGACGTTAGAACCCAATAACAAATGACATCGGTGTTCACTACCTTCAAAGTGCTCATAGGCAATACCAGTAAACTGGAGCCAACTTAGTTTCCATGTATGTGAGAATGATAAAATTGGGGAAGAATTTTTCAAGTGTTTTACATTTTGCACGCGAAATTTCATGTGAATCTAAAATTAGATACCTCTGCAGAACTCCACTTCCTAATGAGGCTAGATATTTTAGTTTTCAAGGTATGAAGAAGAAAATTACGAAAGAAACATCAAATTGGGGCACAGAAACAAAAAGGAGTGAAATAAGGATCCACATTGCTAAGGAAAAAGAAATGAAGTTTGACAATAAGAATGAAAAGACTAAAAGGATTTGGCTTACAGCTTTTTAATCATTGATTTTATTTGATATCTATACGACCATTTGCTATGTTTTTGTCAAACAAAGTTGGTATCCTGAAGGTCATATGATCTAAACCTTGCATTGGCCTTATCATACCAAAAACTGAAACGAAAATCCCTAGGTGAAGTTGGTGAATGTTTTTTTCAGGAGGGGTTACTTCAATCAAAACAGAATAAGGTAGTCATTACCTTGTAGATCTTGTGATAGAAAACTTCAAGCAAACGAAGTTCAGCATTGGGATGAGATAACTCCTCCTGTTATAAAAATAATAACAAAATTAATAATGCATATTGACCTTTTTCCTTCTCTTTTTACAATTTTTCTTTTATTTGGTTATGTGGTGCAAAGATTCTGCAATTTAGGAATCTTTTGAGAAAAAAAAGAAAAGCCTGAAGAAAAAATCAAACAACTATTACCTTTGTCTTAAGATCATTAATAACATCACCAACAGTGCTCTGCTTTGGCAATCTAATGGTATGAATGACAATCTGAGAACATCATAAACATTTAATGAGGCATAAGTTGAAAAGTTCCTTATATCAGGATTTTCATAACCTCCACTAACCTCATCCTTTGTAGCATGATGAAATGCAACTTTCAATGTTTTCAGGCCTTGCAGTTCTGGCAGGGGGATGTCCAATACTTCATAATAGAGGACATCAGATGTCTACCAAAAACACAAAAATAAAATGTTCATTTCGTCAACTAGAACCTAAATGCAAAATGAGAAAAAAATAGTACAGATTAAATTTCTATAATTTACCTGGTTATAGTGAACAAGCATATCTGACAAATGCTCCACTCCCCGATACTTAATGGCTTGGGGCTTAGGTTGCTGGGAATAACAGTTATGAGATGTTAGCCGAATTTTAGATGGGTCATCCAAGCCAAGGTGATGAGCTACTGTTTCCACTACATCATCATAATTGTTAAGCTTTGACCTGAAGATAAATAAGGGAAGAATGGAATACATTATACTCAATATCCTTAATTAGCTACTATCTTCTTGAGTATTTACTGAACCACTTACAGCTCAAGACAAAATTCATCTTCTTTCGGTTTCTCCAAGGATCGAAAGCGAACCACCTAAATGTCCATGAAATTAGACCAATATTGACAACAAAAGATAATCCATCAGAACTTTAAGTCACATGACAAGACTATATGAAAATGCAAATACTTAACAAACAGAAAGACTTTCAACTTTACAAATCCTCCTTTATGTGATCAATCACATGGTGCAAACATGTTACTAGCACATTTGGAGAGAGACATTCAACTTGAAAATTACTCATTTATGTGACAATCGCATGGAGATCTGGTTGCACCAAGAATCCTCAAGGATCCATTAATAAATTTAGTATTAGCGACCTTCTATTTTAGGATGGTTGGTAAGAATTATACTATGCCAGTATTTGCAAACAATTAGCTGACCTGTGGGGCAAGAATAAGAATGTATAGTACACCCTAGCCAATAGTTAAATTATGCATGACCCACAGCAACTAGGTTCTACTCCAGAAAAATAAAATTTTGGAGAAAAATATGTAGCAATATCAAATTTTAAAAATTGAATGGTCATGTACGTTCACAAAAAAACATTTTCATACCTGACGATTATGCACATAATCCAGAAATGAAGGCACATTAGGGAACCGGCAATGTACTTCACTTCCAGGGAGAAGAGGCTTTTGAAAGCAAATAATATCTCCATCTTCAAGCTGCATAACCAATGAAAATAAAAGCATAAATAAGAAAATGAAGAATCTGATTTGTCAACTAGAGATTACAGGAAAATGAAACTAGAAATTGATTTTATATACCTGACTTGCACGAAACGTGAGTCTCTTGTCAACATGTTCACACATGACGTTAGGTTCAAACTTTATTTCCTGATAGAAAAAACATAGTAATCACTACAATAGTATATAACTGATACCGTAATTGGGAGATGAAAATATAAATTTCTTGCAACTTAAAATGAATATGCATAACTAACCTCATAAAGATCAATTTCTTGATCAGGTGAAAAGCCAGCCATTTCATTTAGCTTCGCCAAAATCTCTGATGGTTTACCAGTTCCCTTGACAAATAACCTCCCAACATACCTGTCATTTTACAGTGTAAGCTGTATTCAAACAGTTCCTAGAGACAGGAAGGCAAGCTGAAGTGATGATTACCTGAGCTCCTCTTTGAAAGGATCATAAAATTTAAAGAAAAGTAGAATATCCTCCTTATTCTTTTCAGGTGGAGGAACTGGCCGAAAATCCTGAATTACCAGAAGAATCAGCAGTACTCAAAAGGCTTTACAATATAAGACCAAATATTTTCCTATAAATCGCGTGGATGAGAAAATGATGGATAAGAGCAAATAAAGCTACCGGTCCAAGCTCTACTTCCAAAAACAACTTGAGCTCAGCATTATTTGCCTTGTTGGAAACCTCTCTTAATTGTCCAACCTACAATTCATTGAGCCGTTAGAATTAAAAAAAAAAAAAAGCTCCATTTTGACGTTGAGATCTTAGTAAATAGCAAACTGTGTCACAATCCCACAGCATTCAAACAGCCCAAATCATTTGTACAAACACATAAATAGAGATATCACAATAAATACAAGAAAATGAAGGACCAAAAACATCTTGTAATGATCTAATGTCTAGCAAATAATTCAAATTGCTGCATAGATTATGTAGTCACCTTCACACAAAAGTATTTTATTGCTATCAGAATAGAACAAATCACACCAAAGGATGTTAAGCCACCAGATTGCAACATATATCGGTCAAGAGGGGGAATAGATTGCATTATTTTCCAGCAGTCAGAAAGATTACGCGTTGAGGAAATTCCCCTCTGTGTGTTGATATGCATACCATTGTGTGTGCATTTTACTAATTGTGTTTGCCAAACTGTTTAAAAGTATAAGGCCAAAACTTAGTTTTCAAGTCAAAAGGTTATCAGAAACTAATCTAGTTCTCCAACTTCCATAAGATGCTCATAATATTACTCTGGGGAACAATTACCTTCCATGAGCTAAAAGTCAAGTTCAACGAAAGCATTAGAGATGCAAGAAGTAACAAACTCTGTTAAAATTACTCATAGAATCTTTAGCTCATTTAAAATTGACCAAAGTTCAAGGATTAGGCTCGCCCTGATGGCTAACAAGCTTCCCTCAGAGAACCGGAATGTCAAATTGTCTGCCATCAAGAGTGGAATCTTCTTATTTGAACACTCATCTACCCACATATTCAGTACCAAAGGAGATGACATAAATTTGAACAATTAATTCCTTTATTGTAATCCAAATTTAAACTGGAAAAGAGGAAATAGGAACCAATCCTGAGACATCCGTTTGCTGAATAAATCAGGCCGCATGTGTTCGCAATACAATGGTATTTACAAGTATACAATAGTCAACCAAAATAAACACACAAAGTCGTTATTACTCACAGACTGTGCTTCTTCCTGAGGAGTCAGTGGTCGATTTGGACGATACGTATGGTTTTGGCGCTTGGCCCACAGCCAGAAGCGTTGAAATTGTACTGGTATACCAAACTCTTTAGCAATATCTTCCTGGGTAAATCATTACATCAGAAAAGTTATATATACCTAAAGAAAATGCATGAGACCTATAGCTATATAATGTAAACAGAAAGGAGACCTAGGAATGATGTCCAAGATAACCAATGAAAAAATTGGTATTAATCACAAAATAAATCAAAAGCCACCCTGTAAAGTATCTGCTAGGAAGATCAGAATGATCTGGACAGAAATCTAGTTTTCCAAAGCTAGAAACCATAAAATATAGTCTCCTAATAAAACAATCGGACCTGTAGGAAATAGCAACCAGTCCCTAATTACTTTTGATAGATGAAGGCCTACCTGGTATCAACAAGTTTCTATACTTGAAGTAATAATAGCAGAAATTTTCTGATATAGAATGCATAGAAGAGTGTTCATTTTCCCAATGCAATAGTGCAAGCTCCTGCAAGCCCACTCCCTTCAGGAGTGTCTTACATACATTTTGGAAATTAGGCTTTAATAACAATCCTTCAGCAATGCCCTTCTGGCATAAGCCTAAATAAAAGATTCAACTGACAAAACAACCACAAATGACAAGGCCAATTCTAGAATTCCTATCCCATCAAAGTAGTGCACAGAAGGGATGTCCCACAAATCACTCCTGATTCGTTCTAATCTCGGCAACTGCTATCCAGACTGAACTGGCAATTTTTGCTTGTAATAATTGACCTTGCACCAAATTATGGTGCCTTCAGCATGTTTAGGAATGTGATTAAACATTCTGTTGTGCATGGTATGGAGGCATGACCGCTAGGTAAGACTCATGCATATATCCAAATACATCAGACTACAAAATTACCATCCCACTGAATGAAATCTTCAAAGAAATTGAAAATGTGATAAGTTCAATAATTAGCCTTCCCAATTAGGCTTGGGAAAAAAAGCAAAACCATCATATTATTTAGGTCGTAAATTAAGCACAAAGTTCCCAATATTGGATCTGAAATCAAGTATTAATGAGAATGCAAATCTAAGAACTAGAAAGAAATTGAGGAGCACCTTAAAAAGGTTAAAAGGCAACTGTTTCTGTCTACGGAAACTACGAACTTTATCATGATCTACAAGATCAAAGTATATATCCTTCCCAATCTGTTCAAGTAGATCCTCCGTACGTGCAACCTAAAAATGGAAAGAACAACTGAATTGGTGACTTCCAAATATTTATAACAATAAACACTAGTGTGTTCGCATGTATGCCTTGACAGTGAGTCTATACAGCCATTGTAAACCAGGAAAGATGAAGGTAAAACAAGAAGTTACAGGAAATCACAAAGTATCAACCTTTATCATAGTATACAAATGAGCTTCAGCTTTTTCCTTTCGCTTCAGCTCCTTCTCCTCTTGTTCTTTCTTCAATCTTATCTGCAGTAAGAAATTTGAAGTACAGTTCAATTTATGTGAGCATCAAAGAACACAAAAACAACAAGTAGACAAAGTTCATAGCTAGCATCTCACCCTTAGGTGCTCTGCAATGTCTTTCTCATCTACATTACAGACTATCTTTTCCTTGTCGCTTTCACGAATGTACACCAGCATATAAGCATTTGAATACTTTGTAAACTTAAAAGGTGAGTTATTGAAGCCAGGATTTGTCTGTGGCAACTGTTGAACGGAAGCAGGAAGAATTAGCCTATGCTAATTATAAAACATGGAATACTCTAAACTATAATATGTTACCTCTTCCTCACCACCATACTGCTCCTCTAAAGCCCGTTTAACATCCTCTTTTGTTACCCGCTCATCTTCAAATTTAAACCTACATTCCACAAATCCTTACAAGTATAAAACTAATGGAAATAGAAATGTTTTTCATGGTTTACAGAAAGCCTCAAATGTGAATTGACACAGAAACAGCAAGTTGAACATTTTGGAATTTTGTAGTAAGAATTGAGAGTTCAAGCAGACTGTCTAATAAAATGCAGATGAAACACGAAGATATATGCAAACAAGAACCACAAGCTACCATGTGACGTACAATAAGCTACAGCTGTTTATATCCTTATTATAAACACTGAATGGAATGAAAGCGTAATTTCTCAAACCAGCTAAAAATTAGTGAAGCACAAAACATACCATTGATCTGAAAGAGTTGGCCTGATGTAAGCATAGTAGTGTCCACCATGCACGCCGCCACTATGGACCAAAACACTGCACATAAAACACAGGCTACTTAGATAGCCAAATTCAGGAGTTCAACTACAGAAACTAAATTCCGGGGCAACTAGTATCTTTCAAATGGAAAATAGTGTTGTCACAATTCAGCTAAATAAAACAAGACAGAGAGACAGAAAGAACAAGCAAAAGACAGACGAAAATTACTCAACGACGACTTACTAGTCAGTAATGAATGTAATTAAAATAATGTTGAGCAAATTACTAACCAGTATTAACAAAACTAATTTGAATTAGAACATTGTATTCACATGTTATGAGATCACAGTAAAAGATACTGAAAATGAACTTAGGCTTAGGTTGCTAATTATCAAATACCAAATGGACCTCTAGAATCAAATTCATGCCAGGATTCGAGTTCAAAAGCACCAACAAACGTTGGCAAAATCATCCAAAGATTACCCACATGCAAAACCAACAAATATATGCATTTATCATTTCAGAATCTTTTTGTTCAAGGGAGCTGGATCAATAAGTTACAAGAGATAACAAGTTATATTAAGAGATGAAAGCATAGACGATCAATGATTCACCATAGTGTAATGTCAAGATTCTCAAACTATGCAGGAAAAGTTTGTTTTAAGACTAATTTAAAGCCTGGATCACAAAGCAATAGATTATAGGAATGGCTAATCTTTCACTCAATATTGTGTTGCACAAGACTATAAAGCAAGTTTTATTATTTTAAGACTAATTTAAAGCATGGATCACAAAGCAGTAGATTATAGGAATGGCTAATCTTTTACTCAATATTGTGTTGCACAAGACTATGATGCAAGTTTTATGTGCCCAAGATGCAAGCTTCAGCAGTCTTAGCTCACTCCTACAAGTCTTGGTATATCTAATTCTCAACTTACCAACTTCCATTTTATAGGCCGCATATCATGAAGTGCCTCCAAACATCTTAGGAACAACTTCTATTTCATCAAATACACATAGGTTTGCATCAAGTTCTATCATTTGCCTTTCCAAGGAATTTGTAATCATAAGAAAGAGCATCGATATCATAAGTACCATAAGTATATTAAACTTTAACGAACATAGCAAGCCTATGCATCAGATTCTCTCCCCTATGAGATACCTTATTCCTGAAAGATGCTTTCATTGCTTCCATAAGGGTATTAAGATCATCAATAAATATCGCATGATAGTTGGGATTCTCTATCATGTACCCAAAAAAGGTAATCAACAAGCACAGTAAAGTCCAATCCTATCATCCAAATCCAAAGAAATTCACAAGAACAGAAATCCTCAGGCATGGTAAAGGTTTCAATCATCTTCCACAAGCCAAAGGAAATGTCAGCCAGTACCTGTGAAGAGTATACAGGTTACGAACACTTCTGTCAGCATCAGGTGATAAATACTTTCCATTCTCTCTGTCAAGATCAAGTTGTAAAGGGAACTCATAGCGGTCATTTATCTGCAGGAAATCAACATAATAGTTAAGACCTTAAACCAAAAATAAAGACCAACATACAATACCAAGTTCATGAGTTGTTACAATTGGGTTCACAGATTTGCAGAAATTACTTGAGAAACATTAGCTCAGAGAGCAACAAAAGTCAGAAATTCTCACAAAAATGAAAAAAGAACTCTTTAAAAGAGTATATAGCATAGGAACATCTAATTATTAAGGTGGAATTGTAGAAACAAAAGTGAACTTAGCTGAATAGCAGAAACATAAAGAGGAATGATAAAGAAATATAAATAGCTTCCTTTTCTAGAGAAGTTGAACTGGCAGGACATAAAACATTCCAGCAGCAGTAAAAGGAATCAAATCACAATAAAATAACAAGATCCATACAGTCATCATGTGAAATATAAATACTTTCAGACATGACAAAGCCATGGTTTAATTACTAACCTTCACCATTGTGTCACGCATAAGGTCATACTCGAAACGTTTTAACTGAAGTTGAAGAACAGGAGGGAAGTCTATAAACAGGACTCCTTTCCTAGCATCCTGGAAATTGACATAAATAAAGGGTATAAGAAACATTGTCCATGCAGTAATAGATAAGCAAAACTATAAGAAGTTCTCCAACTAAAACAAAAATTGTGCAGACCAAACAGTGCTCCTTTTAAAAAGAACAAATAACAACACATCATATAAAAGACAAAATCCAATCAATTTAAAAAATTAAAATTAAAAAAAAAACTCTAATGTTCAACTCCACTGAAAAAAAATCTTCAAATTTTGAAATTGCAGCAGAACAAATTCAACGGTTCTTCTAAAAAGCACCTATAAAGAATTTGATTGGTCCATTTTCTACAGAACAGCTCACCTGTAATCCATACTGTTCAGCATGATACTTATTATCAGCCTCAAGCCGCTCCACCTCCACATACTTGTCAAAAGATGCATAAACATCCCGACAACCTTTAACATCAAGCTGAAGATCTACAATGACAAAAAATCACGAGGCCAACAAGATGGATCTATAATAATTCAATTACAGTCAGTAAGCTTGAAGTATACCATAAAATGATTCCTTTCTTGTCGATTTATAATCCACATTGATACATTCAATATAATTCATGTGATGTCCTTCAAATAACTGCTGAATTGTGCCCTCAACAACGGTTCCCTGTACCAGGAAAACAATGTTTTTAACAAACTACAGCAACGAATACTAAACCCCATAAAAAAAAAAAATACAGCTCATATACCTTCATTTTATCTTCAAGTTTCTCACAAAGAACTCTATTAAGTTCTTGCACATCATGCTGCATGAAAGAATCGTACGTGTCCCAACCAAAAGACTTTGTCAATTCTTTTGTTGCTACACTAGTATCACTGTATTGAAGTTTATAAAACAAACTCTGCAAAGCCAGAGGAATGCTCCCAGATGGCATATCATTCTCAGTTGTTGGCATATGATAGACCGCCTGTAATTAACATTGTCAGAAAGAAATTGTACTCAAACCAACTTACAATTACTATATACACCAACCTTTCTAAAGTAAGGAATATGATACAGCGTCTGAAGAAGTGAGTTCATATAACAAGTGGCTCCTTGGTTCTTAAGTCCAACATAACCAGTCTCCTTCTTTGAATCATGTGACCAATAATCAATAACCCTGCGAACTGCTACATCAGCTTCAACTACACATGTGTCATTAACTAGGTATCCTCTACTTGGATCATACAACTCCCCCAGGGGCATGAATGAAGTGAAGCCCCAATCACTTTCACGTGCATTGAACTGGTGCTGTGTCTCTGCAGAAGTAATTGATAATGATCACAAGCAACAACATTTTTTTAACCAACATCAGAGACATGAATATACATTCATACTTTCTTCTATAGGAAAATTTTGACGGAATTCCCATGATGAAAAGTATCCACCTAAATGGCACATCATGATGTTTTATAAAGACTTGGTCCAAAAGAAACTAAAAGCGATTCAAGGCATCATTATTCTTCAGATAATGGATACACATTTGACTTTGGTTAGCAACAAATTCTGTTTGCAACAAATTGAATGACAAAAAAAACTCAGCTGTAAATGATTACTCAAACGTCGTAAGATAGAAACATATATTGCATATCAAGCGCACAACAGGCATGAAAAACAAGACGGGAATCAACAAATTATCAAAAATCATTTTTACAAAATAGATATTGTGAATCAAGATAAAGCAAAACCAGAATAGAGATACTCTTTGATTGGAAGGGGAAATTAGGTCCTATTTCCTCATAACAGGGGAAATGAGATTCAAACAGCCCAGCTAATCATGCATGCCGTTTCCTTCCAAATCAATTCTCTCTCTCATAGAAATCTTTTCTTAGAATTTGGATCGCTAGACAGAGACCTCAGGCATGCCACAAATCCTATGCAACTGAAAAGTTATTCTACTTCGTCCACACCATCCACTTCTTAATGAACCTGTCAATTGGAAGATTTACCAGGTATAACGTGGTCACTCAACCATGCTCAAGATTAAGTAATTCTCAGGAATAATCTCTCCCCCAATGGGAGAAACTACCCATTGTGGATGCCAATCTATGCATCTCCTACTTTTCTCTGGTAATTCACGTCCTTCTATTTTTGTAGACTATAATAATGAAAATTTCAACAAAGTTAATTAACATCCAAGAAGAAGTGATATAGCACTTAATTACCATTGGAAATGAAAGAGAATCCACATTGCATTTAATAATAAGATTTTCTTCTTCTAAATTTGACAAATGACAGGAAAAGAAACGACTATGTAAAAGACATGCAATGGTTCTAACTAGGAACGAAACTTTTAAATTCGCACCACATGAGCCCAGAAGGCAACAAATCATTTAAAACAGATTCTATAACTTACAGTGTCAACTGTTAATTAATGCTATATTTTTGTTTAGCAGTAGTTAAGATACTTTGCAAGTTCAGTTTAACCCTGCCCCATTTACAAACCTAAGACTCTATTCATCCTTAAGAGACAGTGATATAGAAAGAGAACTCATTCGCACAAATAAGAATATATTCTGATATTTTATTTTTACCTAATTTTTTCACCACTCCCTATATATATAGAATTGATAATTTTTCACTAGAGTTGGCATGTAGAGGATCATTTATTCTCTTAACCTTTGCATTTGACGTTGTGCCAAAAACTATCGAGTTTCCTTTCTTTCCCTTTCGTCTTGAATTAAAAGTTCCGTAGAAGGAACGATTCATAGGGTTACTTTGCACCACATAAGTCAACACATTTTATACATTTTTAGTTTATCATGAACTCAAAGAACAACATAGACATAGCAGGAGTCGCTAAATATTCAAATCAAACAACTATCCCAAAGAATTGGCCATTCAATTTTTAATTCCCTTAAATCTATATCCCAATCTGAATTACATGCCTCAACCTGAACTTCAAAAAAGTTTAGGTTCAGAGATGTCAAATATCATATAAACCACTAGCCAAACAATATAATCACTTGATATTTGATCATCTCACACAAAAGAAAGAGGCAGAGCTAGAAATCACAATAATAATGATAATTATTATTCCACCACTATTATTAATTACTACTACTATCACTGCTACTGCTACTAAATAAAGATAATTCTCTAAAAAGAATTGAAAAGAAAAAATAATGATAGCAAGCTCCCTTCAGCAACGTAAAGTAAAAAGGAGAAAATGTTCATGCTTTCAACTCCCAAAGACAGTTGGCAAAGTTTAGTGCGACAATTTTTAGGCAACCTTAATAAATGATGACTAAAGAATGGATGCAAACTGAAACAATTGTATTTCACAAATACCATCCTAATACCTTTCCGGATTGAGTATTTTTGGTGAATCTGATTGACAACCGATAAGCTGAACTGTGCATATCTGCTCCATCCATAAGGTAAAGTTGCAGAATCTGCAACATCTAGATACATTGACAAATGATCCACGTTGTTCCCCTTAGAGAAAATGAGTATCCTCCTAGCAATGTGAGACTCAAAGGTCAATAAAATGAAATGAATAAAATATATGCAGAGGATATAAAAGATTAAAGATGTCAACGTACCATTTATAGCCACCAACAACAAAAATATCTGAGTAAAGTTTCTTGGTGTTAAGCCTGGAAAAATTGTCAATTGTCCATGTAAACCTTGCTGAAGGTGGATCATCCAACGTCTGAGTGTCCACTGAACTCACATTCTCAGATTGCGCTATTAACATGATATAAATTTAGAAATTGATTAACGCTATTAAAAGAAATGTCTTAAAAATTGAAAATGAACACTCTAGAGCAATAACTGAGCAACTCAGTAACTAAGACACCATAAATTGACAGTTCCGCATTATCCAAACTTCAATTTCAGTAATTTCTCACAAAATTCCCTCCAATCAATCAATTAAGCTACCGAATCTAAAACTCCACTATGCCCCCTACAAAGAATAATGAACATTACACAACAAGAGTAAAATAATCCTGAACCTCACTCTCCACGCAATAAACTGTTCAGTATGAGCAAATGATTTAAATAGATATTACATTATAGTGAAGATGAGGCTGAGGGTTTCGATTTTCTTTTGGCAGTCGGAGAGTTCACTTGCATTTTATCGGGAAACGAACTGAAGAATGGAAAAGAAAGATACGAGTGCATACCTTCCATGGGCTGAGGACCATCCACGAAGTCAGAATGTGGAACCAGCATCTCATCGTCCTCTTGCTGCTGCTAAAAAAATGAAAATAAAACCAAACAAATCAGAAACAAAAAATGAGAAGAGCTCGGATCTGCTGATGGAAAACCTAGCATAAAATTTGCTAGGGACACAAGAAAAAATTATGCTGAATCATACAGAGTAAAGCATCCAAATTTCAATGTCACAAAAGAAAAGAGATAGAGAGAAAGAGAGAGCGAGAGAGAGGCAGATAGCAGCCAATCATCTACACTATCAAAATCAAATCGAATTGAATCAGAACTCAAGCAACAAACACAAGCATAAAAACAGAGATGAAGTGATAGGAAGCAGGGAGCAAGTTCGATGTGAAGTTTCGGAAAATTACATCAAGCGGCGGAGGAGTCATCAGAGTCATGGGCGGTGAGATCGGTGGCGGTCCAATCAAGACAGGAGAGTTAACCGGAGGCTTGCCGGAGCAAAGATTGAAGAGAGAAAGGGAGAGACGATGGGGAGAGTGCTGCGAGAAGAAGAGAAGAGAGAAGGGGGGGTTTTGTTCGAGAAGGGGACAATTTGGGGATTTTGTTGTCAAAGTTTGGAGAAAAAGTTTTGTGGATCGATCATTGGAGGGTAAATGAGGAATATTAAAGATTTGAGAGTTTTTATCCCTGCAAGTAACTATTTCCTTCTACAAAATAATAATGCGAAGACAACAGCAGTTGCTCGTCCCGGGGTTTCTTATATGTACAATGTATCCATTCCGGATCTTACTTTTCAAATTTAGATTTCAGATTAACGTATAGCCCTTCTCCTCTTCCACTTTTCAATCCCCATTTCTTCTTACTTAATGAACCCAAAATGATTGAAAAGGAGCTGAAATTGTATTTAATTTAATTACGTAGGTTCATAGTATTAGGATTAGGATGCTTTTGTTTTCTCTCCAGTTTTAATTAATAAATTTCCTCTTCAAGTGATTATAATTTATATGTATCATAATTTGTCCATAAATGACAAGATGTTTCTCGTAAGAAGCTAGTTTGGTGATCTTGAACTTGATGTCTACTGGAAAGAAGTTCGTAACATTTCTATATTACAAAATCACAATAAATTAGTGCCTTTAAAAAATAAACTTTATTCTTAAATTATACATAGCAAATAATAGTAATTTGAAATAAATTTAGTCTTAGTAATGGGTCAAATTGGACTTAGAAAGGCCCAAGTCCAAGAAGATCAAGCCCAGCCCAACTAAAAATTATTATATTTTAAAAAACCGACAAAACACATTGTTTTATTTTTATATATAAATAAATGGATTCATGGAAGTCGTACTTTTGACTACACCAACCCTTTCATCTCGAAGGTTGATTTCGATAAAATTCTTTGCCGGCGCTAGAGTCGACCGGACCAGATTCAGCAGAATAGCCAGTTCAGGTTATCATCCTAACTAAACTCCTCACGTAACCTAATTCAGTATGTACGGCATGGCGTGGGTAATAAATTATAAATCTCCCTTACCTTAGAAATAATTTATCGTTATAACCATAAATATAGGTGACTAATGGTAAAAACAAATTCATAATTTAAATTTTTTGTAGGAACATGCGTGGAAGGTCCATTGTCGTGTTCGGCGGCTGTAACGCAAAGACGAGTATCCTCTTAAAAGCTTCTAGAAGATACCATGGCTCTGACATACAGAACGAAACTTTATGTAGTAAAATAGCCTTAAAAAATGTCTGTATTTACCATAAGAATGGCGCAAAGACAAGTTTGGAGGATGACTAAGTAGACGTCCACGGGCAGAGTTACCGTGCTTCATCGCTTTTGGTATGATACTCAAAAGTCAGCACCGTGAAGTTTCTATATTGTTCTTTCTTGGGTCCATGGCGTCTAAAGCACTCCAATGCTCCCCAATCCCACTTCTTTTTTTATTAAAAATAAAAATGAAAGTACAATTTTGGGGAATCCATGGACTTTTGAATTGAAAGAAAACAGTTGGAATTATTCTCCAATGACTTAATACAAAATTTGGTCAATTAGTGTTTGTTAATATAAATATATTTTATCTAGTTATTTTAAAAAACTTTTAGTGTATTGAAATAAGAAAAATATTAATAAAAAGAAAATAGGAAATTTATGATAAAGTCTGAAACATATCCGCTTCTTTTTTATGACATTTTAAAATTATTTATTTTAATGTTTTTTTTATATACATTTTCTTGTAACAAAATCAAGATTCTTATTATTAATTAATAAGAATAAATGGGCATGTACATGTAGTTTATATAGATTGAAAAAAAAAGGAGACAAACATAAATTCAGTTTTGTTTACAAATGTGAGTTTAACAATGTTGATTTCACGAATAAGGTCAAATGTAAGTTTGAAGTATATCTATGTACACATATAAAAGTACACTGCATGGCATTATGTTGCATAGATCTGAGTTTTAAAAAACCAAATGGTTCAAGTTAGGACAAATAGATTAATGAAATGATACACCATGATTATAACATGCAAATTCCACATTATTAGTTGTGTATGTTTCCACGAGTATCATCTCAATG
>JAOQMP010000005.1:34547715-34584418 GCA_027563575.1 Erythroxylum pedicellare
GGACCTTTCCCTCTGTCTTTTGGCTTTACTTATATATTGCTTGCGGTTGATTATGTTTCTAAATGGGTGGAAGCCAAAGTCACTAGGACTAACAATGCCAAGGTTGTTGGAGATTTTGTTAAGGCTAATATTCTTTTTAGGTTTGGGATACCGAAAGCCATCGTTAGCAATAGAGGAACCCACTTCTGCAATAGGGTGATGGAAGCAATGTTCAAAAAATATCTCATCACGTACAAAGTTTCTATTGCTTAACATCCCCAAACTAACAGGCAAGCTGAAGTCTTAAATCGAGAAATCAAGTTAATCTTGGAGAAAACCATGTAGCCCAATAGGAAGGATTGGAGTGTAAGATTGGAAGATGCATTGTAGGCCTATAGGACGGCTTACAAAACACTAATTGGAATGTTGTCATATAGGCTAGTGTTTGGGAAGCTATGTTATCTTTTGGTGGAATTACAACATAAGGCATATTGGGCTATCAAAAGATGTAACATGCACTTGGATAATGCGAGAGTGCATAGGATGTTACAGCTTCAAGAGTTCGAAGAGATGAGGATGAGTCATGTCAAAATGTAGTGATATATAAGGAAATGACAAAATCTTTTTATGATAAGATTATTTGGAGGAAAAGTTTACCGGTGGGCCAAAAAGTGTCACTATATCATTCCAAACTCAAACTCGTTCCAGGGAAGTTGCATTCCCATTGGGTTGTCTGTTTGTAATCACTCATGTCTTTCATTTTAGTGCAGTGGAGATACGGAGCCTCAAAATTAACAAGACATTCAGAGTGAATGGTCATTGCTTGAAGTTGTATTATAAGCACTTCCAAACAAAGGATTTGGAGGTGTTGATGCTGGACGATGTGACTGGTGTCACTTAATGCATGTAGTTAGAGGTCGAGCCAATGACATTAAACAAAGGCGTTGCTTGGGAGACAACTTAAGGGAAGTTAATTTCTGTCTTTTACATTTTTGTATTTGATATTTTTGTTAACTACTCCATTTCTTACATTTGATTTTACATTGGGGACAACATAAGTTTTAAGTGTGGGGGTGGAGTACATTAGTTTTAATGCATTTTTTTTAGCTTAATTATAGCTTATGTGACTTCTTAGGCGGTTTTCAAATTCAAATGAACAAAATAAAATTTTTTCTTGTTTTCTATTGCTTTTAAGATTATTTTGTCATAATTAGAGTGTAAATTGATTAGTAAAATCCATAGAAAATTTTGGCATGTACTTTTGCTCTTGTGTTTTGTTAATATCCATTATTCTTAGAAGAGTGTGACTAATAGTAGACAAAAACCAGTGAGGTTTTGAGCTGTATTAGAGTGAGACATCTATATCAGTCTTACTGTTTTGTTTGTTATGTGCAACCTTCATGAAATACACATCCTTATTTTACATTGATTTTCTATTCGAGACTACATTTTTATCACATGCATTTTTATGAAAATGATTAGGCATTCTTTGTTGATTACAAGCTATATTAGCCAACTGTGTGAATTTTGCTTTGCTAACCCCCTTGAGCTTAATTATCATTTTATTTTGTATAAACCACATTACTTGTTCCTAACCAAATGCCCTACTCAAGTCTTAAAGCTAGTGGAGCTTTTGTTAATTCTTGATGAACGTGATTATATAAAAGCCTAAGTGTGGGGGGATGCATATATGTGGGTTGGTTATATTTGCTAAAATTTGATGTTATGAATACTATGCTGATGTAGCTTCTATCACATCTACTTTTGAAGTGGAGCTTTTGTTAATTCTTGATGAACGTGATTATACAAAAGCCTAAGTGTGGGGGGATGCATACATGTAGGTTGGTTATATTTGCTAAATTTCCATTTTATGAATACTATGCTGATGTAGCTTCTATCACATCTACTTTTGAAAAAAGAAAAAAAAGAAGAAGTGAGTTTGAATAAAAGTATCAAGGAGGAAATACCATTATAGTGAAAAGTTGTTAATAGCTTGTCCTCCTTAAGTTGTATTGATTGAGTGTTTGACTATATTGCATATAAGGTGGATGTAGTTTTAGATGGAGCACTTTTTTTATTATGTTCTTATGGATTAAGGTGTAAGAGCTGAATTGAGTTATGAAACATAATTGTTGCACTATTCATAGGTGACGGTACCCAGTTTTGAACGAATGTTAACTTGTGCACTTGATATCTTATTGAGTATTACTTTTACTCCACTAGCTTGATGGCTTTTTGTCCTACATTATCCAAAATACATCTCACCTTACCTTTGCTTACATTATACATGTGACTTTTAATGGTGGAGGAATGAAATGATATGCAAAGTTATAGATTATTGTGATCATGAATAGTGTTTGAGTGTATCCATAGAAATATCTTGTTTAAACCTTTTGTCTAAATCTACCTTTGGATTACTCAATTTAAGGATAGTAAATATTGATTAATCATAAGTAGAAGCTTTGAATGTTGAGTTTTTGCTTAGGTGTTTAAACTCATTCACCTTTATTTATGGTTATCTATTCTTAAGAAATGTGGAAAATAAGTAAAAGTTTTGATTTGAGATTTTGATTTTGACAATTTGACCGAGGACGGTCAAAGGCTAAGTGTAGGAGAACCTAAAATGTGTTTAAATTTTGATTCGTTTGATATGCTACACTTAGTGATTAATGTCTAAGAAATGCTTAAGATACTCACTTTGACTCATTTGTGATTTTAGGCACAATTTGAAAGCAAAAAAATTAAAGTGAGTCAAAAGCACTAAATTTGGACAATTTTTCGAAGGCTAATTTTCACTTGTCTTCAAGGAGCAAGAAGAAGAAAATTGAAAGACAAGAAGAAGACAACAAAAATCAAAATACAATGAAAAATAATTAAAAGTGCTTGCTGAAAAAAATGAAAACAGGAGCACGTGACGTGCATATTTTTGCATCTAATTTACGTAAGTTTAATGGTGTGAAGTTAATGCAATGATGGCTGAGAAAAGATGAAGCAAAATGTAGTCTTCCTTGAAGCACAAAATGCCAGTAACAAAGGTGCGTTTCGAACAGCTCTATGCACATGAGCAACGTTTACAAATTAAAATCCATATTTCATGCATGAAACACACGGCCATATGTGCGTTCCACGCATATAGCCAAGGAGACCGAAGTGACAACGTTTGGCAGAGAAGGTTAAAAGTATGCCTTAAATGCAACATAAAATACAGAAGTTTCACGCTAGCAGAAAACAACGACACACAGCAGTAGAGCCAAGAGACCAAACGCAAATGTAGGGTGCATTTTCTGGCTTAAAACACACAGTAGAATAGAGGGTTTTAAAAACATAAATAGTAGCGTGAGCCATCAATCTTAATTCATTGCATCAAGCTACAGTAGGGGCGGTAGAAACAAGGAAGGAGCAACAAAAGAAAGCTTGCAGGAGATGGTTTTAAACATAAGTGAATAGTGATGGTGGACCATAAATGTTTATTTGTCACATCACATGAACAGTAATAAAGGGAGAAGAGAGCGGTGGTGTGGAATAGAGTGAAGGTGCAAAATTTTTGGCCTTTTTTCTTCACCACTGAAGCAAGGAGATGATGACTCTAAAATGGAGATGAAAGGATAGCTTCCCAACCCTGGTTCAATAGGAATATTGACACCAAGTTACGGTTAAGCTATTTTTATCATTTTAAGGTTGTAATTTATTTTCGGATTGTTGTGTTGTTGGTGTTGATTTGATTGAGTTTTGGAATGAATGATCTTAATTTATTATTTTGATTGTTTTATTAACCTATTCTAAATCATTGAATGTAATCCGTAATCGTTACTTTTGATGTTTGTGAGTGGCATCTAATAATCATTAATCATTAGGAACAACATAACTTAGGTTAGATAACCCAAACGTGTGAGATTACTGCCTATATTGATCGTTTTCCAATTCATAATGCAGCTGCCAAATTGAATCTAGAGATCGCATCCTAGGTTATTGGTAGTTAGGTTTAATTAAAGATCATTTCTTGATTAAACACAACCTTAGGAAAAACCAAGATTAGTAGTGTTCTATTAGTCTCATATAAATAGTCTTAAGAGAGTTGTAAAAATGTTAGGATGATGGAATATGCTTGATCATGTTTAGGCCGAGATTGACCCTAGAATTGGACCTTACTTATATTTGACACTTTTCTCATTTTCCATTGCTTGTTTTAAATTGTTTTTGAAGTTTACTTTTATTTCAATTTCTAAATTGATAAAAATTCAAAAAACCCCTTTTATATTTTCTTGGCAACAATTGATTTTAGTTACGGAAATTAACCTTGATTTTAGTTACGGAAATTAACCTAATATTTCCTTTGGATTCGATCCTGACTCACCCTAACTACAAATTTTAGTGTGTAGAGTCAAGTAAATTTTGCAGCGTACACGACACACATTGTTAAAGTGGTAGTAGCGTAAAAACTGATTTTGGTGGGGCTTCTAGAAACTAAAATAAAGACTGGTTCTGTTCAGAAAGGTTTGGCTTTTCTGGGTACAAAATGGAAGCTTTTTTTTTCTTTCTAATCATGATTATCATTATAATGGCAGAATTTTGTCTTGGTATAATAAGGATCTAGTTGAGGCTTATGTTGTTCAAATGAGTGAGCAGCACAGTCATTTACATCGTTGGCTAAGAGGAAGGTTTCATTTTGAAGTTACAACTATCTATGCCCCCAATTTTTCTTTTCAAAGGGAAAAATTATGGGAGGACTTATTAGCAATTCATTTTGGCATGCAACTCCCATGGTTAGTTCTGGGATACTTCAATTGTTGTTTAAATTCAAATGATGTTGAGGGGGTGTAGGTTTTTATCCTAGAATAGGGAGGGAGCTTTCCAAACTACTTCAATGAGTTGATTTAGTGGACCTTAGAGGGTTAGGTAGATAGTTCACATAGGAAAACAAACAACAGGGGAATATGTTTATAAGGAAAAAATTAGACCATGCTTTGGTGAATCACTGTTGGCTCAATTCCTTCCTTAGAGCACCAGCTTTCTTCGGTGATCCATTATTTTCAGATCATGCTTCTATTTTGATCCATCAGCTAAATGTTGGAAATAATGTAAGTGCTCCCTTTCAATTTTCCAATGGTTTAACACAAGTTGAAGGCTTCATGGTAGTCATCCATAGTGTTTGGGATCGTGAGGTGGTTGGGTATAAAGCTTTCCAATTGTTGCAGAAACTGAAGTTTACTAAAATAGCTATCAAGCAATTTAGTAAAGCACGGGCTAGGGATTTGAAAGAGTTGAGTAAAGCTTTGACAGATATTCAGCATCAGTGTTTCTTGGATCCACATAACGTCAATTTATGGACTCTAAAAGCGGATCGATTGAAGAATTACCAAGAAGCTCTAAGATTGCAGAATTCTATTATGAGACAGAAAGCTCAACAGACTTGGCTTAAAGAAGGGGATGTTAATTCTAAACTCTTTCAGGCTTCATTGTTGGCTCGAAGGACTACTAATACCATCACCATGTTGAAGGATAAGGTGGGCAATCTGATAAATAAATTAATCCATATTTTAACTCAAAGATAACATGTTCAGCGAAATTCAGAAATGTTATGCAAAATGGTCTTTGACTTAAATCAAGTGCAGCTAACTCCCTTAGAGTTCTCGGATTTGCCATCATATCTTCAAATTCTGATTCCAATTCATCTACCAAAGTTAACCTTTCTTCCCTACTCAATCTCCGCAATGTTCTCTTGATCTCCGGATCAAGTTGCTCAATTTCTTTATGAGGAGATTTGGACATTACCATGCCCCAAACACTAACGAACAATTAAAAATTAACAAGTAATAAAAAATGATTATAAACAAATATATTACTAAAGCACCAACTAAAATCAAATACAAAAATTAAACTACCACAGTCCCTAGCAACGGCACCAAAATTTGACAGCGTGTGTCAAGTACACTACAAATTTTACTTGACTCTGCATACCAAAATTTATAGTTAGGGTGAGTCGAGATCGAATCCACAGGAAACGTTCGGTTAATTTCCATAACCAAAATTAATCGATGCAAGGAAAATATAAAAGGGGTTTTTGAATTTTTAGCAATTTAGAAATTGAAATAAAAGTAACCTATCAAAAACAAATTAAAACAAACATCGAAAATGAGAAAAGTGTTGCATATAAGTAAGGTTTGATTCTAGGGACAATCTCAGCCTAAACACAATCAAGCATATTCCATTATCCTAACATCTTTACAACTCTCTTGGGACTATTAATTTGAGACTAATAGAGTGCTCTACTAATCCTAGCTTTCCCTTAGGTTGTGTTTAATCAAGAAACGATCTTTAATTAAACCTAACTACCAACTAACCTAGGATACGATCTCTAGATTCAATTTGGTAATCGCATTACGAATTAGAAAATGATCAATATAGGCAGTAACCTCGTACGTTTAGGTTATCTAACCTAAGTTATGTTGTTCCTAACGATTAATGATCATTAGATGCTACTCAAAAACATCAAAAGTAACGATTACAAATTAGATTCAATGTTTTAGCAATAGGTTCAAAATAAAACAATGAAAATAACATATTAAGTGCATTCATTCCAAAACTCAATTAAATCAACACCAACAACACAACAATCCAAAAAGAAATTACAACCTTAAAATGATAAAAATAGTTTAACCATGACTTGCCATTGGTATTCTTGTTGAACCAGTGTCGAGAAGCTAGCCTTGCATCTCCATTTTATGCTCCAAGTGTAAGCCATCATCTCCTTGCTTCAATGGTAAAGAAAAACGACCAAGTATCTATCACCTCCCCTCTATTCCACGCTACTACTCTCTTTTCCCTTTGTTACTATTCATGTGATGTGACAAATAAACATTTGTGGTCCACCGTAACTATTCACTTATGTGTAAAACCATCTCCTGCAAGCTCTCTTCTGTCAACCCTTCTTATTTTTTCCAACTCTATTGTCGCTTGATACGACGAATTAAGATTGATGGACCATGCTACTATTCATGTTTTTAAAACCCTTTATTCTATTATGCGTTTCAAGCCAGAAAATGCACCCTATGTTTGCATTTTGTCTCTTGGCTCTACTGCTGTATGTTGTCATTTTCTACTGGCGTGAAACGTCTGCGTTTCATGTTGTGTTTAACACATACTGTCAACCTTCTCTGTCAAACATTGTCACTTTGGTCTCCTTGGCCGTATGCATGAAATGCACATATGGCTCTATGTTTCATGCATAAACCATGGATTATAATTTGTAAATGTTGTTCACATGTATGAAGCTGTTTGAAACACACCTTTGTTACTATCGTTTTGTGCTTGTTGGGATATTACTGCTTTACTATTGTCTTTTAAACAAAAACCTTGATACAGACCTGTTAATTTTGTAGGTATGTAAAATGCAAAAAAGTAAAGAACACCAATCTTTTACTTGGTTCAATAGCTTCAATGCTATCTACATCCAAAGTTCCTACTGATGTGGTTTCCACTAATATGATGAATAAGAAGAGAAACAATACAGAGATTGAGTGTATTTACTACACTTGCAAAGTGCTTTCCAAACTCTCCTAGTACCCACAGGTGTGTACTCTAGCACTCTCTAATATTTCTCACTATGTTCTTGCACTCTCAAAGACTGAATACAATGTAAATTGAAAAATGAAGTTTTTGTATTATGTGTTTTGTGTCTAATGCTTCTGCTTCTTTTATAGTTGAAGAAGCTGATGGCTTTCGGATGAACATGCATGAAGCAAATATGTCCCATGTGCCTTTCACGTGAGTTACTTATTCTCCTCCTTCTATCTACGTATTATGTTATCTGAAGCTACATTTTTGTCTTCTGCACATGTAATACGATAGTGTATTTGGTTGAGGCTTCAGATATGTGTTAAACGACTGTACTTTGACCATTTAGTTCCTGACTTGAGTTTTGTCACATGTATGTGTTCTAATCTCATTCACTTTTGTCTCTACTGTAAGAACCATCGAGAATTTCTCCCCTTCTCTCTTCGAAGCTCTTCAGACACCAATACACAGATCCACTTTCTGTCTTTGATTTTCAATTATTTTCTGTTAATTTTAAGTGAAGTTTGGTGGAGTATAAGTGATTTCCATCACGGTTTCCCTCCTACTCCATCAATCTTTTCTCAGATGGAGAAACTCAAAAGTGATTTGAAAATACCTGAAACCCTAATTTTCACCACTTTAGTGAGATCAGATGGATCTGTTTTCGGAATCAAGGGGCCTCTGTAATCTGTAAGTAAAATCTATAAAAATTAAATTTCTTTTAAGTTAGTATTTTTGTTCCGAAGTTTGAAGGATTTTGCTCACCTTTAATTTTCTCCAAATTGAAGATTCCCTTGGTGATTTGGTCTCTGACAAAATACAATCGCACATCTATATGCTTGGATCTTTCATAAAGGACGGGATCCCGACTAAGGTACCATACACGCTGACTATACATATATAATACTGGTATTGTGATGTTTGTGTTGATTTCCTTAATTATTCCTGATTTCCATGTTAGCTCCTTTACTCCTTCTATGATAGCATAATACTCTGCCTCTATAGTTGATAAACTCACTACTGATTATTGTTGTGATTTCCAACTGATTGTGTTTGCTGATAATGTAAAGACATATGCTGAGATTGACTTCCTTGTGTCCTTATCTGCTGCATAATCAGCATCCACATAACCATATAGAGACAAGTAGATGCATTTAACTAGTTCTATTTTTGAGAAGCATAATCTGTAGTTCATTGTTCCAGATATGTATTTGAGAACATTCTTGAGCCTTTGCCAGTGTTCTAAGCCTGGATTAGCCATGAATTTACTTAGGATACTAATGGCATAGGCTAGATCAGGCCTTGTGTATAGCATAAGGTACATTAAACTTCCAACACCTACATCAGAGGGATAGTGAGCTATAGCTCTCTAATCATCTTCAGTCTTAGGAAACTTGTCAGAAATCATCTTAGGACATTTGATGTATTTCCCAGTCATATAATGTTTCTAAAACTAGTATAAGCCTAATTGTTTTAAATTTGACTACTAGAGAGAATATCTCCTTATAGTCAATTCCTTCCTTCTGTCTAAATCCCTTAGCTACAAGCCTAGCCTTGTAAATCCTAGGTTCTGCTTTTGTCACTACTTCTTTTAATTTGAACAACCATTTTTTCTCAATTAATTTGGCTTTAGGAGATCTAGGGACTAAATTCTAAGTCATCTCATAAGCTTCTTTCCACTGTTTTGCATCTTTACTTCTAATGGCTTTTTCATAAGTTTCTGAAGCCTTATTTTCTATAGTTTCATCCATGAAGCATGCAAATTCAACCAAGTCCAGTTCAGTGTACCTTCTATTAGGAATTCTTAGTCTTGGTTGCCTATCCTTTGTGAGTTGATAGTCTTGTAGGTTTCCTTAAACAACATCCGAAGTTGGGTGTGGGATTTCTTCTTCACCCACACCTTCAGCCTCTTCTATTCCTTGTTCATGATGTGTAGTGCCTTGTATAGGCTCCACTTCTACAGATTGTGTAGTTCCACCTTCATCAGGTTTTGGTGGTACATAAAAAGGGGCTGATTGATTTAGTGACCCTAAATTCTCCTGAATTTTCCTTTGGAGGTTAGAATTTGAGGAATTCTTGTTTAGTAAAGGGAATTCATCTTCCTTGAAGATGACATCTCTGCTTATGATTGTTTTATAGCCTCCCTTTTAGAGTAGTAAGATCTTATATCCCTTAAGAGTATGCCATTTTATGAAATTCTCTAATGCTTCATCCTTTCTCTTCATAGGATATACCCAACACTTTCTTAATCTGTCATCAATAATGGACATAAAATATAAGTTCCCTCTTACTGTGGGCACTTGAGCTGGCCCCTAGAGATCACTGTGAGCATACTCCATGATCTCTATGGATCTCTGAGCTCCCTTTTGAAATCATGAACTGTGATGCTTTCTTAGCACATGGGATTCACAAAATTCTAACTTTTGTAAGTTTTATTTAGGGATTAGACCTTGTTTAGAGAGATAGAACAAGCTTTTGTTCCCTGCATGACCCAACCTTGCATTTCATTACTTGGTTAGTTCATGGCTTCTATTTTTTAAATTTTGATTGATTTTTGTTGAGCCTATAACATAGTATAGCCCACCCCTTTCCACTCCTCTAATAATGACTCTACCATCCCTTAGGATTTCTCTAAGTCCATCTTTTGACCTGATCTGAAAGCCTTACTTATCAAACAAGCTTTTAGAAATCAGATTCCTCCTTATTCTAGGCATAAATCTGACATTTGTAAGGGTCCTTTCTTTCCATCAAACATATTAATGGAAACACTTCCAATCCCTTCTATCCTTTGCTACCCAAAATTTACCATTTTCACCTTAGCAGTGATTGATTCTAATGTGGTGAACCAGTCTCTATAAGGAACGACATGCATTGTACACCCTAAATCAAAGATCCATTCTATACTAAGGTCCTCGTTATCCTCAGTGACAACCAGAGTTTCATCTCCACTTGGATCTTCTATTTTTTCCATATTCTCTGAAACTCTACTTTCTGCAGCCTTATCCCTCTTCTTCTTTCTACAATCCCTTACAAAGTGTCCCTCCTTATCACAATAAAAGCACTTCTTTCCTTTTCCCTTTTTCTTCTTTTCATCACCTTCCTTAGAGTGCTTATCCTTTCCAGTTCCCTTCTACCACTTTCCTTTCTTGCTATTTTTCTTATAAAGCTTCTTTTCACGATTATTCTCTATAAACATCACTTCTGCCTTTTTCTTAAAAGGGTTCACTTCCACTATTTCTTCCATTAGAGAGTCCAACACCCTTTTTATAGTGAGGGATTCCCCACTAGCATGCTTAATTACCTTCTTAAATACATTGAATTCAGAAGGTAATGCCTTTAGAATCACTACAGCTTGATGCTCCTTATATATTTTCTCATCTGTAACTTCTAAATCTTGAACTAGCTAAAAGAAATAGTCTAAGTTATCATCTAAAGAGACAAAGGTATTCATCTTGTAGTTAGCAAGATTATGAAGAAGTGTCATCTTGTTAGGAAGACACTTCTTAGCATACAGTTCATCAAGTTTAGTCCAGTGTTTCTGTATAGTGTTACAAGTATACACTTTTCTTATCACTGTTGGTGATAAGTGTAGCATTAACTTGCAATGTGCAAGTCTTTGCACCTTGAGCTTCTTTAATGGAACAGTCTCTAGATCATACTGATCTTTTATAGCTCCATAACAATCATATGATTCAAGAAGAGCTTGCATCTGGAATTTCCAGATGGTAAAGTTTTCTTTTCCAGTTAAAATATCCATTTCTTTTCCTACCATGGTTACTGTAATGTAAAGAACTTAAAGAATTTTACTTACTGACTCTTCTTGATGATTCTTTGATGCTTGGAGTGACCAAGAAATGCCCCAGGAAGTTTCTGATGCTCTAATACCACTTATGTTGGGATATTACTGCTTTACTACTGTCTTTTAAACAAAAACCTTGATAAAGATCTGTTAATTTTGCAGGTATGTAAAATGCAAAAAAGTAAAGAACACCAATTTTTTACTTGGTTTGATAGCTTCAATGCTATCTACATCCAAGGTTCCCACTGATGTGGTTTCCACTAATATGATGAAGAAGAAAAGAAACGGTACAGAGATTGAGTGTATTTACTACACTTGCAAAGAGCCTTCCAAACTCTCCTCATACCCACAGGTGTGTACTCTAGCACTCTCTGATATTTTCTCACTTTTTTCTTGCACTCTCAAAGACTGAATACAATGTAAATTGAAAAATGAAGTTTCTGTATTGTATGCTCTGTGTCTGATGCTTTTACTTCTTTTATAGTTGAAGAAGCTGATGGCTTTCAGATGAACATGCATGAAGTAGATATGTCCTATGTGCCTTTCACGTAAGTTACTTATTCTCCTCCTTTTGTCTGTGTATTACATTATTTGAAGCTGCATTTTTGTCTTCTACACACGTAATACGATAATGTATTTGGTTAAGGCTTCAGACATGTATTAAACGACTGTGCTTTGACCACTTAGTTCCTGACTTGAGTTTTGTCACATGTATGTATTTTAATCTCAATCACTTTTGTCTCTACTGTAAAAACCATCGAGTATTTCTCCCCCTTCTCTCTTCGAAGCTCTTTAGACACCAACACCCACATCCACTTTCTGTCTTTAATTTTCACTTGTTTTCTGTCGATTCTGAGTAAAGTTTGGTGGAGTATAAGTGATTTCCATCATAGTGCTTCAAGGAAGATTGCATTTTGCTTCATCTTTTCCTAGCCATCATTCCATTAACTTCACACCATTAAAATAACATAAATTAGATGCAAAAACATGCACATGCTCCTGTTATTTCTTCATTTATTTAACAAACACTTTTTATTCTTCATCTTTGTATTTTGATTTTTCTTATCTTCTTCTTATCTTTCAATTTTTTTCTTCTTGCTCCTTGAAGACAAGTGAAAATTAATCTTTGAAAAATTGCCCAAATGTAGTGCTTTCGACTCACTTTATTTTTTTTTCCGAATTGTACCTAAAATCACAAATGAATCAAAGTGAGTATCTTGATCATTTCTAAAACATTAATCACTAAATGTAGCATATCAAATGAATCAAAATTTAAACACATATCACACTTCCTATACCATCATCTTCTTAATGGGGTCATTTAACCCCCTTGTATTCCATACAAGTATTGACATCTAGGGGAACCCCTTAGAAAAGACTTTCAGGGGATATAACTGATGCAATCATATTTTTATATTTTTTTAGTACCTTATATTTAGTATCTTGCATGTGTTTTATGGCAATCTATGGCCTATTTATCATGTTTTGTAATTATTAGAGATTTAGACACATAAAATACAAAAAGTCCTTAATAGGTTGAAATTAACACTGTTTTTTGATTTGTGGCAGATTTGAACTTTGGACCTTTGGGAGTTTTTATCTCAGGATTGGCGCATTATAAAATTCTAATATTTGGAAGGTATAATCTTGACTCATTGAAGGATGTTTCCACAGAGTTTCAGAATTTTTGGAGCTGTCATTTGAGAGCAGTAAATTTTTGAATACTGACGTAAAGTTGGAGACATAGAGTTTGACCTCTTGTGCTTCAAAAATTCATATCTGAAGATCCAAACATTGGATTTCTACGATAAAAAGCTCAAGTTGAAGCTGACTAAATGATCTTTCTAATGACCAATTTTGAAACATCCAAGTTCTATATTTTACTTTTTATTATTAGTCGAAATTGGTCCAGAAATAAGACAGCATAACTAGTCCAAGAATGATCAGAGTTTGGGGCCAATTTTGAATGGCTTGTAGCGACGAACCAATCCATAGACGACTTGAAGAGAGACCCATATCGATGTAGAGCAAGCCCAAAAGAAATCCCAGAACAGCTTAGCCCATGAAGAAGCCCAAAACAAGCTCACATTCAAGTCTTAAGTGCAGGAACGTGTATAGAGGGTAGCACAGCAACACAAAAAAAACGGAGCAACAGGAGAAGCCAAAAGGGCAGCCCACTCACAGCATAAAGGAGGCTTCCACAAAGCACGTAAGGAAGGGTCCTGTTAAAAAGTCTCATTTTCAAAGAGACATGTCTCTTCGGGGTGGAGAGGACGTGAATAACCTATTTCGAGGAGTCCTTTCTTTCTTTAGGAAAAAAAACCCTAAGTCTCTTCTTCTTTCTTCTTTTCTATACCCGAATATTATACCATAGTTTTGAAGAAGATTTTTGACTTTGCTTTAATTCTAGACATGAACTAAGTTTTCTTTTCAATTGCGAAGGTTAGTAGCTAATTCTTATAGGTTGATTTTATGAGATTTTGTGCTTAACTCTTGATATTTTGTGGTTGAATATTTGTGCTCATGGATTGCATGAATGCTGAATTATGTTGGGTATTTTTGAAGTCTAAAATTCAATTTATATTGCATGATTTGTTTGCCAATTAATTGAATTAGGTGTTAGTTATTAATTTTATTAAGTAAGTGGCATTAATCTATTAAAGTTTGAAGGTATATGTAGAATTTTAATAGGTTAGTTCTTAAGCATAGAACTATTTAATGTATGTTAGTCATCTTTGAATAATTTTAGATTCAATAAAAGCCATCTAATCTTAATGCTTTCATGTGTGTATTGTTCATGTTAGTTTTGAATTGATGCTTGTATGGAAAGGTTTTGCATTACATATTAGTCATGGATGCAAAGAATATTATATGGTGAATCCGAATTTTGATCATAAATTGGCTAAAAAAATCTTTGGTTTCAATGATTAAAATCAACCTAGGGAATTAGCAAACGCCTTTGCAATTGATCTTTAATTAATCTGAATTTTTATCAAACTTTTCTTGCAAATTTTCTTCTTAGAAATTTTCGACACTTTCTCAAATTTTATGTTTTTAATTCACGATTCTTCTTTCTTTTCTTGTTAATTTGATGCAAGCAAACCCCCGCCCCCATAATTCGACTGCATCATATAGTTTAGTACTAGTTTCTTGCATGATAATTAATTACATAGTGCATGCATATAAGACATTTGCATGTTAGCTTGCATACTTGTCACATAATTCATCTTTCACATTCTCTAATCTGCACATATTTAGCATCATAATAAGCAGACCAGACACACATCTTGTACATCATAAAACACGTGTTTCTGCTTCATCTTCTTTGCCATCCTTTTTATACATGAAATTGGTCCGCACTAAAGGGTATTTTGCATTCTAAATATTTAACTAGGTTATGTGTTTAGTTAGCATAAAATCATAACATATCACTTGTCGTTCTCTTCTTCTTTCTGCGTCAAATACATATGTAAACTTTAGACTAATTTAATTAATTCATCTTAAATTAACTGCGGCATATAGATAATATTTCTAGCATTCATACATATTAGTTAATCATAGTAGGTCTTGTTTGCCGCATACATCTAACATCTTAGGAATAAAATATTGCATTTGTTCATATTAGCTATAATTTGCATTTAATTTATATTTTCCCCTAACATATACACGCTTACCTTTGATTGAAAGTTAGATTTCTTCCTTGTGTCTTAATCTTTGTGGGATGATACCCTTACTCATCTATACTACGTATTAATTTAAGTAAGGATTAAATTTGTAGGCTAACGACAACCTATCAGAATGCTTTTAACTATTACAACAATTGTTAGCATTGACGTGATGCAAGATCTTTTAAGCTTACAAATGAAGCTTTACAAGTTGTCTTATGGAGATTTTGAAATGTCGATTGCTATTTAACAAAGAGGAAAACTTTCTCCAGGTATTAGTTATTTCTTTTTTTATTTGTTGAAAATTAATTATCACTTTACTTTGTTTATAACATTACTTTTGTTATCTCATGACTTACAGTGTCTTGGTGGGATTAATTTGAAAATGGTATTCCAGAATTGAAAATGTTTGCAATTCGGATTTTAAGTCAATATGTTAATGAAACTGGAGCACATTTGAATTTATCCACTCAAAGAAAAAGAATGGAATGGAGCATAAGAGGTTGAATGACTTGGTTTTTGTTCATTACAATTTAAAGCTTTGAGAAAGGTATGTTATTTTCATTATTTTCATTATTAATTTTGATATAATTTTTAATAATTTTCTAATAATTAAATTTAATTGTTTACTAGGGGTTTTAATATCGCAAGTAGTTCAACTGATCCAATTTTCATTGATAATATTGATATTTTGGCGGATTGGGTTTTTGAAGAGCCGAATTTGATAGATGTGAATAATTTGGAAGATAATCTTGGATGGAAAAGTATTGACATGTCATTTGGTGCATTAAATTTGAATGATAATGATGATGAAACTCCTCTCAATAATGAAGATTTTGTACCAAATGGTCACTAGGGTCAGTTCAGTTATAGCAGTTATTCTCCCGTTGTTGATTAAATTTTGTTCTAGGTTTTTGTTTTTTCTTTTCTTTTAATTTTACTTATATTTGATGTTTACGTTAAATTCTATATATGTAATATAACTGTAAATATATTTGTTTTAGGTTAACTTCTTATTCATTGTTTCTTCGTCATTAACTCTTTTTGTAAATTATTTAAGGATATTTATTGTTCTTTTTATTGGATATTTTGATGCAATTATTATTTATTAAAATGATGAAATTGTATTATTGTAATATTTTAAAAACTTTATATTATTCTTAATTTTATATTTGTATAATAATGATTGTCTTTTTTATATTAATTTTAGTTATTATTTATATGTGAAATATTTAAAAATTATTATTATTTTATATGAATTGTGGTTATTATTTATTATTATAATTTTTAGAAACATGATTGATGTAAATAGTGAACTAGCAAAGTATACAATATAATAGTACAATATATTAATAAATTATTTTATAAAATTTAAAAAATTTAAAAACTATTTTATAAATTAAAAAAAATACCTAAAATAATTCCCGATATTAACGGATGAGAAATTAATACCAAGTTCGATACGTATCCGCCCCTTTAATAACGAGTCCTTTAATGATGACTCCTTTAAAGCAATTTGGACTCATCGGTCATCTTTAGGAACCGATGAGTCCAAAAAACAGACCAATTAATACTTGAACGTCCGCTTAAGTATTAGTTCCTTGAAAAGTAGAAACGGCTCGGTTTCTGTACGCTATCTTCTGCCAAGGCCCCTAGTTCGCTACTTCTCTCTGTCTTTGGTTGTCATCAATTGGTGCGTACAAACCTTTTTTGGTTTCATTTTTTTAGAGTTTCAGTTTCTATTACGTTCATGGGCAACGAAAAAAAAAATGGAAAAGGAATTGGGTGTTAATATTCTCTCTGTTTATGTGAGATGTAATTTCTTACTTGATTTGTCTTAACGCTCTCAACTTCCATGATTCCATCATAAATTTACTTTCTCAAGTGGGAAAGTGATTAATGCATAAATGGAAGTGAAAGGGAAGACAGAATAGTAAATGCTACTGCCTTACCATTCACATTTCAGGTTTATAAGTGAAAAATTGGGAACGGGTCGTTCTTATCATATTGGTTCTCAATTTACCTGCTGAATTTGAACTATAATATAATGGGTGGACTTTCATAGCTTAGTGAACATGAGATAAGAGTGACGATATCTGTATTCTCATTGTGGCTTTTCCGTTGATGGTTCTTTATGAGTTGCTTCAAATTTATTCTCCGCTTTTTCGTTTTTGGTCAATTCAACGGGAGATGAATTGCTCCGAACAGAACAGAGATGGTATTTCACTTTACTTATTTGTCTTCTAATTTGACAAGGTGAGCTAATTCAACTCTTGTCTTCCTTACTTCATTAAGTTCAGCTTGAACCCTTTACCTGATCAGTTCGATGTCTGGTCTGGTATTTAAAACTTTGCCAAATGCCCCATGTGAGTTTATTGTCTGAAACACAAGCAAATCTGCGATCCAACCTAAGCAGCCTTCATCGGTATTCTCCATCGAAGTAAGAAGAAATCAACTATTTTACCAACTGAAGCAGATGGCAAAGTTTTGTCAGCTCATCATCGCCTCCAATGTAAGTCCTTCATTCTTCATTCTTCACTTTTCACTGATGTTCATGATTTACCAGAGTCTAGCTTTTGTTTTGCTCCTACAGTATTAAAGTTTGTTACTTTTTTTTTGACTTGTTAGAAAGTCAAATTTGTAACCGACGCAGGAAAAGGGTCCTCGTAGAGCCTGCCTTACTTTTAGGGGATTGGTGGCCAAGTGAATCCACTTGTGTTGAATCGTTAACTTGCAATTTTGTTGACAAATCATGAATTAGATTGGAATAATCAATGGGAAGAAAAAGGTTTTGCTTCGTCTTTCTGGGGGCATTTCAGTACATGGGTTAATCTTCTTTTGCATATTTTTCCTTTTCTTAGTTCCTCATATTTTCTGTTGTTATATCCTAAATTACTTTATATTTCTTGGGCCTCCTTTTTTCCTTTTAGTTCTTATGCTTTATATTGGCATGTCAATGGTAATAATTGATGAATTTATTAGGAGAATTTCAATTTTCTTTTCACATCATTTCATTGCTTTTGGAGTGTGAGTTGTTTGACTGTTTATCTTGTTTATGAGTTACTAATAATTCATTTAGTGCTGATTCTCTTGTCATGCACTGTGAAAGTGCAATGCAATACTTTATTTTCTTATCATCCTCCTTTTTTTTCTTTTGTAAAAGTCATTTTGCAGGTTTTACTTGTAAAAATGTCTGATATACACTGGGAACTAAATGTTGATTAACAGCATCATTATCCACATAGGAACTCATTACAGTCGTAGAACGAACTCTGTATCATCCCTTCGTTATATTCTTCGAAACTTCTCTCTTTGGTCCATGAAAAAGGACCTTGACCTTGAGTATGCTCTGTCACGAAACCGGAGATGGATAGTTAATAATCAAATCAAGAATATTGTACTTCGATCTCCAAATCAGGTGGTACCTGTTAAGTATCTCCAGAAAAAGTTCAAGACTCTCGATCTTCAGGGCAAAGCTATCAATTGGCTCAAGAAGTACCCTTGTTGCTTTGAAATCTATCTCCAGGATGATGAGTATTATATTCGATTAACAAAGAAGTTGATGTCTTTGGTGGAGGAGGAGGAATCTGTTAAAGAAATACAGGAACCTGTTTTTGTTGAAAAGTTGACAAAATTGTTGATGATGAGCGTGAATCAAAGGCTTAATGTTACAAAATTTAATGAGCTGAAGAGAAATTTTGGGTTTCCAGATGATTATGTGATTAGAATCCTACCTAAATATCCAGATATGTTTAGAATTGTTAACCATATTGGAAGAAGAAGTTCCATGGAGATTGAGCTATTGTCATGGAAACCAGAGCTGGCTGTATCTACTGTTGAATCCTCAGCACTGAAGCAGCGATCTAATCCTTGTTTCACATGTTCGTTGCCTTCAAGCTGGGTTAAATCATGGGAAAGGTTCTGTGAATTTAATTCCACTCCTTATATATCACCTTATGTTGATGCAAGAGGTTTGTTGGAAGGGTCAAAGGAAATGGAAAAAAGAACAGTAGGTTTAGTACACGAGTTGCTGTCACTGACATTGTGGAAGAAGGCATCAATTTTGAAACTAGGTCACTTTAGTAGAGAATTCAATTTACCAGAGAAATTGAATGTGTTGTTACTTAAATATCCTAGTATATTCTATGTCTCAAATAGGTATCAAATTTACACTGTTCTTCTTAGAGAAGGATATAGTGGATCAGAATTGATTGACAAGGATCCATTAGTTGTTGTCAAGGATAAATTTGGGGAACTGATGCAGGAAGGGCTCCATGAATATAATCGTAGACACTGTTTACTTAATCAGGAAAAGAGGAGGAAGAAAGGCATTGTTTCTGTACAGTCGGCCAAACGGAAGGATAGGAGCATTGATGCATCTGACCGAGAGGATAGTTATGATAAACAAGGAGGCCTCTTTGACCCTGAAGAAAGAAAAAGATTCTATAAAGTTCTTTTTGATGATGTTGCCCCTTAAATTATCAGGTATTAATCATCAGAGGAATTTACTTGCATCACTATTTGATACTCGCTTCACAATATGGCCCATGCATCCTTATGGATTTGTTGCTTTTATGGGGGTAAAAACTTTGGCATACACTTATAGCTAGCATTTGTTAATTATGTTGTCTTTGGTAATAATGCATGAAGGTATTAAGCTGCATCACTTTGACAAATTATTTCAAGTGGTTTGTTCTTTTATGATTGATCATTTATTGCTGCCAATAAGTGTTATCCACTAGTCGTCAACTCTTCTTGAGTCAACTCTTCTTGCCATGAATTTGAAAGAGTTTCCTGGGATTAGGAATTTTGATGCTTGAAAATCAATGAGGACTTGGTTTTTGTCAACATGTGAAGTATTAAAGTTTATGGATTAATTCCTTCCTCTGAATTGAACTCTTTGTACCCATTTACCAATCATGTAAACATCATCATTTTCTGGTGCATACCTTGGGTTGATTGAATGGTAAGAGCGGAAGAAGTCTGACTTGTAAAGTGGTAAAGGTGACTTTGGTGTGGCACCATACTACCTTTCTCCTGTCAAACCTTGAAGCTTCATATTTGACCTTATTAAAGGAATCTAGGAAGAATTCGATGTACATTCATTACTTGAACTTGTTCCATCTTCACAACTATGTAACTTGTAATGTTGAATGAGGAGTTCTATCCAATATCCCTAAGGTATTACACAGAGAAGAAAAATGTTTCACTTACTTGTTTGGAATAGCTTGTGCATTGGGTGCTCCACATGAGCAAGCTAATGGAGCGAAGACATTTAGAAATCTTGCAATTTATACTTTGTTGTGTTTTACTCAGGATCTATTCTGTCTCGTTTTAGTCCTTTTACAGAAGTCAAAACAAGGGAGTTCCTGCTGAGGAATTCTCCCGAGAAGCTTGAAAATGCTAATCCTTAAGGGCTAGGACCTTTCAAGCCTAATTCCTACTTTCCAATATTATAGTTTAATCTATCCAGTAGTATTTAGTTTCTTTGCAACTTATCTGTTTGTCGAGCTCTTGAGTTCGAACTAGAACTATGGTTTGCAAACACAGTGTATGTCATCAGCGTTGCCATATTATGACTTGGTTTTCTGCATTTTAATTATCCCCATCTTGAGCTGATGAAATCCGTATTTGCTTTTTCTTCTGCCTGTATTAGCTTTTTCTTTTGCAATGATGAATTTATAAGTTTCCCTCCTTTCTATAGAAAATAATTGTTTGCATATATATATTTTCTCTTTATTGTCAATACCATTCCTTTTGATGGGCATGAATATCTATTGTGGCTTCAAATTTAGGTAGATGAGGTAGTTCTTTCACTGTCTGCACTTTTATCAAAGTCAGAAGCTTAATGATGTAATTCGTTCTTATGTTTGCTTTACCGAGTGATGAAAAACTTCAGTACACGTTTTTAATTTCTGAAGGTGATTGTTGCAGCATTCCAGGCCTTTCTTTATGGATGCTAAGTTTGAAATGAGTTGGAAGCTGGAAACCCCCATAGTCTACTTAGATAGCCTATTAAATCAAGCATGCTACTGTTCTCCCCTGGCTCATTTTCGTGACCCACTCAACAAACGGAAGGAAATTGTAGGTATACAGCTTAGCTGTCGCACTGGAGGTTTTATCAGTATTATTATTTATTTTCAGGCAAAAATCGTTGCCGGGTACTTGCATCGGATAAACAGATCCGCGGAAGCTACTGATGAACGGCCAATTATGCGATGCTACGAAGAAAGAAAAGAAGAGAAATGTATTGCGTGTTCCATTTGTTACTTGAAACGCTTATTTTAACTTCTGGGATAATCAGGAACATATCTACCAAACCGAGTATGTTTTATAGCTTAGAGACCTTGTATTCGCAATTCCAAATTTCAGATCCGAAACCACTAATCTTGCTTTTTGTGTGGTGTTTGGTAAATATGCAAGACGTTGATTGAAAATTGTGAGAAGAGAAATTAACTTTAAAACCATCATGAGGAATTTGATGATTCCTTGCTTCGATTGAAAAGGCACGTTATTTCAGTTGTATTGACCAGGTGGAACTTTAAAAGCTGCCTTTATCCATAATTCTCAGCTATTCGGAAATTCTACACCACCTCTTTTTCAATTCAATTTCATAATTTTATGCTAAAATCATGACACATCACCAACAGTATAAAATCAACGCACGCAACTCTCACAAGTTAGCACACCATATGGCTTCTGCGCGACAGGTCATGTTGGGTAAGCGTGGGAGTTCTCTATCGTGTATGGATCCTACGAGCAAATTGGAAAATGTGAAAATTCTGGGAGTTATAAATGGGACTAATTAATCAGTATACTAAAGAGGTCGCGTTTACAAAAAGGTGTTAATTGATATGAAAAGAATTATATAAGTAATCATAAATGGTAATGCCAAGTAGCTCGTGTGTAATGTTTAGCCCTATCAGAAAACTGTCTATAGCTCGAAATGATTGGTAAGTAGAACAGGAATGTCTTTGGGAAAAGTAAGAGAAGAAAAAAATGCAAAAACACAAAGGCTTCTGTTGCAACTACCATTGGCGGGTGACCAAACGCTCCACAATGTCCTCCCACTTCTTCTCGTTTCAAGTTAAGCGTAACCTGATGTCCTGAGTCAGTGTATTGTGGGTTTTGTTGTAGGCAATCTCATTATTAATATTTAAGGCTAATGTTTGAATTTTATTCATAGTACCATTTAGTTTTATCGGTAGTTAATTGAAAATTAAAAAAAAAGATAATTATGAACAATTTTTTCTTTAACTTTTCAACAGCGAGTCGGGAGTCAATCGGAGGTCCAAACCTTTTATCTTCTCTTACAGGCAGCAGTAAAAACAGCCCAAACAACACATACAGACAACACGCGCACGCTTTCGGCTTTCCCCCAACTTTCTCTCTCTTTCTTCCTCTTCGTCACCAACTCTTCTCAATTTTTTCCTCTTCCTTCTTCTTCTTTCATACAAACAAACCAACGCTAGAAAAGCCTTAGTCAACTTGAATTTTGGAATTGGATCTGTGAATCTCGCAAGCTTGTGGATGTTGTAATGGCATCGGCTGCGAAAACGAGTAGTCGGTCTCGAGCAACGGGAGTCAAGGAAAATGGAGTCAAAGTGGAGGAAGGTCTCAATGTTTTCAAGTCCGATAAGTTCGACCCCGACGCTTTTGTTCAATCCAAGTGTTCTCTCAACGACAAGGTTTCTTTGGCTTTTTCAATTTTATTTTCCCTCTGTTCAAGACAAAGTTATATTATTTCCCTATTTGCAGGAAATAAGGCAATTGTGCTCTTATCTTATGGATTTGAAGAAAGCTTCTGCTGAAGAAATGCGTAAAAGTGTTTATGCTAACTACACTGCTTTCATACGGTAAACAAGATATTTTCTCCAATTATTTTGTTCTGGTTGGTTTATAAAATGAAATGGCTACTGAAATTGAGGCACAACTTTTTTTTATTGGTTGTGGTGTACATTTGTGATTTGCGCTTGTGTGTTAATTGGGTGACTTCATCACATTTTAGTTGCAATTTTTGTCTGTCTGTGGCTCGTATGTATTCTGGCGCAGAATCTTAGGTATCACCTTAGAGTTTGGGATTTATAGTTGTTTTTGACTTCTTGTTTACAGTACGTCGAAGGAGATTTCAGATTTAGAAGGGGAGCTTTCTTCAATCAGAAACCTGCTATCTACTCAGGCTACATTAATTCACAGTTTGGCAGAGGGAGTGCCAATTGATTCCCTATCTGTTAAACCTTCTGGGAGCATTGAGGCAGATGGATCATTGATTACTGAAGATAGAGAATCTTCTGAACTTGAAAAGTGGTCCGTGGAATTTCCTGATCTCCTGGATGTTTTGTTAGCTGAGAGAAGAGTGGATGAAGCTCTTGAAGCCCTTGAGGAAGGAGAACATCTAGTCTCTGATACAAAAGAGAAAAAGCTTTTGAATCCTGATGTGCTTACATCCTTACAGACATCTATCATGGAGCGGAGGAAAAAGTTGGGGGATCAACTTGCTGAAGCTGCTTGCCAACCTTCTACCCGTGGCAGTGAACTTCGTGCAGCTATATCAGCTCTTAAGAAGCTTGGCGATGGCCCTCGTGCTCATACTTTACTTCTCAATGCACATTACCAAAGATATCAGTATAACATGCAAAGCCTGCGCCCATCAAGTACATCATATGGAGGAGCATATACTGCTGCTCTATCACAGATAGTTTTCTCTGCTATTGCTCAAGCTGCTAATGATTCATTGACAATCTTTGGTAAAGAACCAGCTTATGCTTCTGAGCTTGTGATGTGGGCTACAAGCCAAACGGAGACATTTGCTGTTCTTGTTAAAAGGCATGCATTAGCTTCATCAGCTGCTGCTGGAGGTTTACGAGCTGCTGCAGAATGCGTGCAAATAGCTTTGGGTCATTGCTCTTTGCTGGAAGCACGTGGCTTAGCACTTTGTCCTGTTCTTCTAAAACTCTTCCGGCCTAGTGTTGAACAGGCATTAGATGCTAATCTTAAACGAATTGAAGAGAGCACTGCTGCTTTGGCCGCTGCTGATGATTGGTTGCTTACTTATACTCCTACAGGGACTCGACAATCAATCCGTTCTTCTGTTACATCACTTATTAATACTTCAGGATATCAGCACAAACTTACAAGTAGTGCTCATCGGTTTAATGTAATGGTCCAGGTCAGCATTGATTGCTCTCTCTCCGTACATTAAATGCATTGTCAAGTTGAAAAGAGAATTATACCCATTTAAGAGACTGTCTTGTCTCAGAGTTCTAGCTCTCATGCACAGACGGTCTCTATAAATTAAATTGGTTACTGTTCTCTTTATGGATACTGACCAAGTAGACAATTTAACTTCCCTATTCCTGGCAAGAAAATGTGACCTGGTTAAGTGAAAGTCTTCACATTCTTTTAGGCACAATATTACTGGCAAATGCTTATGCTTGACATAGTCCTTCCAAGTTAGGCTTGTGCTTCAATTATTTTGATTGTTTTTAGTTCTCCCTCTCTGTTTGTTGAGAAAATTTCAACAGAACAAGCATTGAAAGGTGCTTTCTGCTGGTCTCTCATCTTCTCATTCATACTGATGTGAAAGTCCTCTGTATTCAGTGTTTAATTTCTGTAAAGATACATTACCATTTATTAATCTTTGTGATGCTTCTCAGTTGAGTCATGCTTCATATGATATATCTGGTTTCTATTTGATGTTGATTGATTCTTCTTTCATCTGGGTAATCATTTCTCCAGGATTTCTTTGAGGATGTAGGACCACTATTAAGTATGCAGCTAGGAGGGCAGACATTGGAAGGTTTGTTTCAAGTATTCAACTCGTATATCAACATGCTCATAAAAGCATTACCAGGTTCTATGGAAGAAGAAGCAAATTTAGAAGGTTTTGGAAGTAAAATTGTGAGAATGGCTGAGACTGAGGCCCAACAGATAGCATTGCTAGCCAATGCGTCATTACTAGCAGATGAACTATTGCCTCGTGCAGCCATGAAACTGTCTCTTGTAACTCAGGGTAATTATAAGGATGATCACCGAAGGCGACCTTTAGACAGACAAAATCGTCATCCTGAACAACGGGAATGGAGGAAACGACTCGTCAGCTCAATTGACAGATTAAAAGATACTTTCTGTCGACAGCATGCACTAGATCTCATTTTGACAGAGGATGGTGACAGCCATCTTACAGCAGAAATGTATATAAACATGGATGGCAATGCAGATGAGGTGGATTGGTTTCCATCTCTAATATTTCAGGTACTTTCTATAGTTATTGATGCTCTGATAAACCACACTTCCCCGTTCCATCAATGCGAGAGTGTGTGTGCTGTCTCTTTCTCTCTCACTCTATCTTCGTGATAAATGTCTAGAAATGTGATCCATAGTGTCTCCATTGTTGTCGTGTCAATGCTTTAAATTGTCGATGATATAATCAATGATTTGTGGTTTGCATGGAAGAATCTGAATAGAAAGGATTCGTAACTCGTTGACTGTTATTATTAAACTTTCCTTTGTTCAAATTGGAAAAAGATTTGAAGCTTTTCTGGATGGCAATATCATTGTTCACCAAGAAGCAATTACTTGGGATCAGTTATTGAAACTTTTACTGTTTACTTCTAACCCTCCATATGTATTGAAGGTCAGTTCTTGTTATGCCTGACAAGGTGCATTTTTCGGAGCCATACACCTTTTTGTTTGAAGACATCTTAAGTGCAACTAGATCAATAAGTTTGGTCAGCCCTGTTCATATTCTATTTCCTTTAAATTATGAATGTGCAATCTTTGCTAGCTCTATAAGGCCTTCCGTCCTGGAGTCAATGAAATCATTTATCAGGGTTTGAGGAAAAAGATGTTATTACTAAGTGGTAGGAATTGATTGGTATCATTGTGTCAATGGATGCTTAAGTCAAATTAGGAATACCATTTGTTGTATCCCACAATTTAACATTGTTTTGAAGGCCTCAATGGGAGCAGGCATGCAGTTTCTAATGGATAAAGCTGTTAACCCTAGGTTGTTCATCTCTGGAGAACACAATACTCTCGATCTTTTGAAAGCATGTGCCCTTGTTGTCAACTTATTGTTGCTTTGTGTAATACTACGCAAGGCTTGTTGCCAAAGATCCTCAACATTTGTCTTTGAATGAACTTCCATCTCATTGATAAATGTCCTTTTATTTTTACCTTGATGGATATCTCCTCTGGTTTCTAAAACTCTCATAATGCTTACCTCTCTTCTTAGCAATCCTAGTGGTGGATGTTATCATGGTTAAACACACCACACCTTCCAGATAAGGATTTCAAAATCTCATTTAAAAGACACCACATCTTCTAGATGAGGATTTTGATCACTCATTTAAAAATAGTAAGTATCCTTCCCTGGCTACCCAAGAAGTTATCTTTCATATGTCCATGTGACATTTAAAATTCCTAACAAATGCTGGGGAGAAGTTCGCTCATTGCTTCCTAAAGGAAGCAGACATGAGCCACGAGATCTTTGACAATGAACATGAACACATTCCTTTTGATATGGAAGAATGTAAAGCAAGATAACTCTTGACTTCTGTCTGACATCAATCGATTATTCCATTCGAGATTCTTTTTCACCTTGGAAGGGATTAGACCGTAGGAGACAGGAAACGGGAATCAAATAGGACCCTGAGGTCCTGGGTGGGTTGCCTATTTCTCTTCCCCATTTTAGGTAGTTTTGAGATTGATACTTGTTGTTCAATAGTGATCCAAACTCTCCTGTAGTTGACATTTTCGTTTGAATGTATCATTACATTTCATTATGAACAATATATTCAATTTTGCTTCGAGGTTGCCTATCATTGGAGCTATCCCCTTTTCCCATTTGATGTTGTTTTGAGATAGATAGTTGTTGTTCAACAGAGATCCAAATTGTTCTGCTGTTGGGATTTTCTTTTGTAGATATGATCGCTTTTCATTATAGTGAAAATATTCAGTTTTGCTTTGAAACAAGTCATGCTCCTTGTGTTGATATCTTTGAGTTTTTACTTGTACTATTATCTGTTGATGCTCGAATGTGCTATGTAATAGTCTAGGATTGGGCTATTTCTTGATAATGAAATGGACTCACATGATTTATATCTCCACATTTTTCTTTTGATTTCTTTGTCTCAGTTTATTCGTAAATATTACAATGTTCTTGTTTACATGACTTCCATAAAGCAGTTGGAATGACGTGATGCCAAGTTTCAGCATTTTAGGTCTGGGTATTACATATTGAATCACCTAAAAATGCAAATGTATATGCACATACATTAAAGACTACTAAATTTTCTTTCCTCGATTTCTCTTTGACAGCTAACAATTGTCACTCTTTTTAAATGTGTTAAATGCAGGAACTTTTTCTGAAACTGAACCGGATGGCTAGTATAGCAGCTGATATGTTTGTAGGCAGGGAACGATTTGCTACATTGCTGTTGATGAGGCTTACAGAAACAGTTATCTTATGGCTTTCAGAAGATCAAAGCTTTTGGGATGATATTGAGGATGGCCCAAGACCTCTAGGTCCTCTTGGTCTGCGACAGGCACGCAAATCTTGCATTTCTTCTTCATAAGTATAGTTTCTGAATTGGTTGCTAATGTGCAGCATTTTCTTGTATATTTTTCAGTTTTACTTGGATATGAAGTTTGTTTTGTGCTTTGCTTCCCAAGGACGCTATTTGTCAAGAAATTTGCATAGAGTTGTCAATGAGATCATTTCTAAAGCTATCGCAGCATTTTCAGCCACGGGGTTTGATCCAGATAGGTACGGATGCTAGTTTCTTCCTTTTCTTTTCCCTTTTCTTATGATTAAGAATTTACGTTAATTGTCCTGTGTTTGCCATTTAAATCTGCATGAACTTTATTTGACAATTTGAGGTTATGGTGGAATTTTGAGATCAATGAGATTTAGTCCACCCACTTCCAAAGCACGTGGAAATAGTTCCACTTCAATATGATGTAGTTGTGAAACTTTGGACTTCACATCATTATTGCGTGACCAATGGGAATGCCTAGGAATTTCAAAAGTTGTCAGAACTGTGAGTAAAAGATATAAAGCTCTCAAATAATTTCACCAATCCCATAGAAACTCCTTTCGACAATAAATTGTGAGTTTTTATTTATTATCCAATCTTACTAATAAGTAATACGGAAATTTTTTTAATATTTTATTTATAATCATAATTTTTGAATATATAGAAATTGATTTATTTATGTTTATTGTTAATCAACATTTATTTATTGATTGCTTTTAGTCATATCAACTAATATTCTCGAAATCAATGTTGATTAATTTTCTTTTCATATTAGCTTGTTGGATTTAGTGTTAGTGCTGATTAATTTTTTTATGTTTTATTAGTTAGTCATTGTTAGAGTTAATTAAATTTTTTTTGTCATATCAGTTGCTAGACTTGGTGCTAATATGAAATAATTTTTTCTATTTCATGGATTCGTTGGACTTCGTAATGAATAATTATGATTATTAATAAATTACTTATAAAGCATATATTTATAAATTTATTTATTAATAATAGAATATCAAATTAATTATTAACATGAATTAAGTATAAATGAGATATTGGTAAGCTTATTTACTAGTGTTATTACGTAATATATAAAAATATATTGAAAAATTTAATTTATTATCATGTTATCATATTATGTGTTATTAAAATCAATATAGGAAGTTATTGATTAAATAAATTAACATTATATATTACACACTTATTGATACTTTTTAATATTAGTGATAAAATGTTAATATCATAAATCAATAAAGTAATGAAAACTTTTACAATTTTATTTATTAATAGTAAAAATCAATAAAACTAATTAGTAATTATTTATAAAACTGCGAATTAGATAAAATATGAGAAAATTTTCATCTTATTTAGTATCATAATAAATAAAAATATTATTTAAGGACTTAATTTATTATAAAATATTAATAAACTAACTTGACCTATTAAAATTTTAATACCTTTTAATGTAAGTATTAATTTATGAATACGATAAATTAATAAAATGTAAGAATTTTTACTATTTCATCTATTAACAATGAAAATTGATTATTGCTTATTTATAAAAATATGAGTTGTAAATAAAATATGAGAAATTGATCATCTTATTTATCGGTAATAGTACATAATAAATAAAAATTTTGTGAAAATTTAAATTATTTATTAAACTAATGAATATGATAAGGTGATATGTATTAATAAAGTGATTTAATGATACATATTGTATACTATTATATTATTACTATAAATAATAGATATTTAAATATGATAAATCAATAAATTAATATGTTGGATATATACTATCCCTGTGCTAGCTCCTAATAAGTTTCTTGTGGTTTGCCAACTTCCAATCACACCCCTCTATGACGTGGTTGTTTACTTAAATAAAGTTTGCCACATGTGTACTTCATTAACATTTTTAATAATATTAACGGAGAGCGTTTGAGGAAACTATGAGGGTTTCTCACGAGATTTGTGAAATATAGGAGGTTTTGGTAGAATTGATGAAATCACATGGGAGATTGGTGTTTTTTACCCTTCATAACTAAAATTCTTTCACAACTATTAATGAAAATGGCCTATAGGAGAAAAGGGAATAAACTCGGGTTTGGGTAATTAGGTATTGTGAGAACACTAATCGCTATGCATAAATAGGCAATTTCAGTGTTAGATGAGGTGGCTTCATAGAGAAGGTAAAATTTCATTTCTGGGGTGGAGTTCATGTTTATCCAGTAACGAGAAGCTCTGGTTTCTCCGATCAATGTATAATATCTGAAGAATCTAGTTCAATATTCGCGAGTCTGAAGAGCAGCAAGTCTGGAGTTAGACGAGAGACAACGCAGGTCATGTTAAAGATGACATCTATAATAGTGGAGGTGCTGAATTCCCATCCTGATTCACAGATCAGATCACGTTTCTTGTTGATGAGTTATTGAAAATTATAAAATTTTCATCGTAAGTTGCAAAGAAAGTCATTATGTATTTCCCTGTCGAAAAGTTGGATTCTGCCCTGATCCAATTGTTGCTAATTCATCTAATTCTGCCTGGTGTAAGAACAAATTTGTTGGTCATGGAGACGAGTGGTGCACTATAATTGTTAGAATGGACCATTACCATGATAACTCCTCATCTTCATTATTTAGCTTGCAAATGTGTAATTAACATATGATATAATCCTCACTAACGATTCACTTGAGCGCCGTTGTTCTATCTTACTGCACTGTTCCTTCGGGTGTCTAGTTATTTTTGGTTTTCCTCTGGGATGAGTGGGGGCTCCAGGTCAGTGAATTGGTTTTGTTATAGGGCATAAGTTCCTAGATATCTTAGAACATATAGAATTGAAGTATTTAGCTTTTGTTGGCTGAGATCTATGATTTTGGATGCCAGCGTACTGCCAGAAGATGACTGGTTCAACGACATTTGTCAAGAAGCCGTGGAAAGATTAAGTGGAAGGCCAAAAGCCATTGATGGGGATCGTGAACTTAACAGCCCAACAGCCTCTGTCTCAGCACAGTCAATTTCATCTGTCAGATCTCATGGGAGCTCCTGAGGGAATGTTTTAACTCCCTTGTAAAGTAGACTAAGCAGAATGCGTTATGATTTGTAATCAGATTGCCACATTCTTTATTTTGTTCATTTTCACCCCCTCTTTCTTCCAGTTATGTGTTACCTTTATTTTTGTGGGTTAGGGTTTTTATGCAAGGCAGAATTCTTTCTTGGACATTGATTTAGGATTTGAGCCTGTAAATGTTGATACTTTTATTTGATGCTGAATCAAAATGTATAATCATTTTTTGGCTATCATGGTGTTCTCTGTTCATTATCTATTTTGGCGATCATTTTTTGGTTGATATTCAATTTATGCAGGCAGCTATAACACTTCATATTGGTGAGTCATGGTCGGTAGCGTGTGCCCTTGGTTTCCTTGGATTTCCTTCTCCCAAAGTTGAGAATTAGCCTTCCTTTTCGGGGGTCGTCTAGAGGTCGTATCGATCTACTTATGCACCATCCGCAATTTGGGCTCTTAAGGTGGATTCATTCCTCTTGGAGACTACAATTAGGATCCATTTTCACTTGGTAAACGCACAAAATAGAATTTGTAGTTGCAGTCACGTTGTGAGCCATTTATGATTTAACGGTGTTTTCTAGCAGTGGCGTGTTGAGCCATTAACAATGAGCAATGATCCTGTGCAGTTTCCGTTGATTCATTTAAATCTTAACAATAATAAAGGTTTAAGGTACGAAACTCTATTATATATTACGGATTTCTAAAAAAAAAATTTAATCTTGACAATTATGTTATTTTTAATATTTCAAAAATTTTTATGCTTTGATTAAAAAATAATGAAATACGTCATACGTAAACTAATTAAACCTTACTTACACAACAATCCAATTCAGTTCGTAAATTTAAACCAAATTAATTAAACTTGACGACTTGAAGCAATGATTTATTATAATTATTTTAAATTATTAATTTAAATCAAATTTAATTAATTTAAGTTGAATTTAAGAACTAAGTGGGGTTACTATATTTGTAATATTTAATTAATTCACTTCATATTGTTTGTGTTTTATCATTATTTTTAACTAATGTCTAAAAGAAAAGATTTTCTAGATTTTTTTGAAAATTTTCAAGATTAGGATTTTTTTTCTTCTATAGTTCATTAATACCACAGGAAAGGTCCATGTCTTTTATAATTGTAATAACTACTTGTTGAGATTAAAGCTTGTTATATTCAAATTGTGGTGAGGAAAAATTAATGGAGAATCTATCTTGTGATTAAGAGGTCAAAATTTAAGTTATGGGTTAAATTTGAAAATTGGCACTAACGTTTTACAAAAAAGTTATTGTATCACTTTACATCATAACATTTAGCAAATAGTATTATCTGTAACATGAACTTTACCTCCATTAACTTTTAGGTCGTTAATTTTTCTAATGTTGTAGGACAACATAGACATTAGTTACAGAACAACTTTACAAGAATGTATCTTAATTTTAAAATAGTTTAAAATTATATTAATAATTTTTAATCAAGGTAAAAGCAATTACTTGTAAAAAATGAAAAGAAAAGAAAATCAAACTCGAAATTAAAGGAATCTTCCTTTCTCTGAAACTTTTGGAACCTTAACTCCAATTTCGGAGAATTATTTTCAAGCTACTAATAAACTAACCCAAATTGAAACACTTCCAATTTTTGAGACATTGACTCATGTTCCAAAGTGCAATAGGAATTGCCCAACATACGAGGATACCATAACGGTTGTTTACGATAGGAGATGAATCGAATTGTGGCTAAGGTTAGTTTGTTAATAATGTCCAATTTTACCACATATATTTATTGCACCAACACCTTATTAATGTTATATACATATTAGACAACTCATTGTAACTTCATGATATCTAACACAACTTATAGCTTAAATTTCAAGAAGCAACATGATACAGTAGTTGGAGGTTTAACTAGGTAGTTGCAATCATAACCATCTGCATTAGCTTCAATATTGAGGACAAAGACGACTTATGGGTCAATTGTAATTTTTAGCTTTCATTTCAACCAAGGGGATTTAGGTGAAAGGATATCCTAATTATCACATCACGATAATTGTAAGATCAAGCTTGAAAATGCAAGTTGTTAGAAATTCTAACAGTCAATCACCTAACACTAAAATTAAACGTTAATAGTGTGAACGACATTTAATGGTGGAATAGTTTTTGCTATAATTCTTTTGGGTGAGGGATTAATTGTCTATATTCAACTTATTTTTATTGAATGAACAATAAATGGATCTGTTTTTGCATAAGTTGAATGTAACTTGTAGATTTTGGAACTTGGTTATAAATTGTCCAATGATTTACAAAGTATGCATTCTACAATGTGTCAATGAAGACAAACATCGACTTTTTAAGAATTTCTAGTTAGCATATAATCCTTGTTGCTGAAATTGATTAACTGCTATTAAGGAATGGAATTGTTTTAGTTCCTTACTTACGTGTACGCGATGAAAAGATATGGAGGTATTAAATGTGTTTATGATAGAAGAATACCATAAACAGCGTATTCATCAACTATATGAATGTGTAAGCAATATATTCATCAATTATAAAAATGTGTTTATGTTGCTTATATGTGGAATTGCTAGAAATTAATATAAGATAATTTAATGGATTGATTGATTTTGTTATACCTGTATTCATGGTAGTTTTTGTAAGAATTTATTCCCTCTCTTCTTCTTTCCTTGATTTGTTTCTTCAAACCTTTCATAAGTTTCTAAAACTTATATATATGTTGGATCTTGAAATTTTTTTTAGAAGATTAGAAGTAGCAAACGAGAAGTGTGGATAGATTCATGTTTTGCTTTGGTGTTTTGGTAGATGAGAGACTATGAAATGGGAAGAATTAGGATGAAAGTGAAGTTGAATTTGTGTAGTAAGTGATAAAGAATATGTACATATGTGTATGTTCTGTTATTGGTGTTCATGATTAATCATGAACTATAATTTCTTTATGGATGATATTAAGTTGAGGATGAGGAGTAAATGAAGTAGAAAAGATGATCTTGGTATGAGTTGTGTTAAGGAAAGATTAGGAAAGAAAAATTGGTAGTTGATCTGGAAAGTTATAGTTTATTTTTCTAGCTTTCCAACGGTATATAGTATGTAATTTTTGGATCTCTGGATTGAAAGTTATGGTCCTTAGAAAGGGAAATGCTTAGGAGTATAAAGATGTATCGTCTGTAAAGACGTATCGTCTATGATGACATCACATCGTCTGTAATGGCGTCATTCGTCTTAAGAGTTGTATCGTCTTAAGTTGACTTTGCTTTGTCTTAAGTTGACTTCGCTTCGTCTTAAGAGTTGCATCGTATTAAGTTGACTTTGCTTCGTCTTAAGTTGACCCCGCTTCGTCTTAAGAGTTGCATCGTCTTAAGTTGACTTTGTTTCATCTTAAGTTGACTTGAGTTTCGTCTGTCTTTTGCTTCGTCTATATTTTGTTTCATTTGCTTTGTTTCGTCTGCTTTGCTTCATCTACTTTGTTTCGTCTACTTTGCTTTGTCTGTTTTTTCAATTCGTCTGCTTCTTTTGCTTTGTTTCGTTTGCTTCTTCTGCTTTGTTTTGTCTGCTTTGCTTCGTCTGCTTTTTGATTAATTTCACCTAATTCTATAGTCTGGTCCATTTTTGACCCTTTAAACGATTGAATTTGTCTTCAAGGTCTTTATGAAAGTTGTATATATTGAAGCCTTCCTTCAGATAATCTAAAAAACACTTTGATTCGACATCTGTAGTGATAATTATACAAACTTTTCCCGAGATAAGTTCAATATGTTTGAGGATAAAACCTTTGTTTGATTCTTTCGCCCATAACCTTGTAATCTGACTTGAAAATGAAGTGATTCTTGAACCGATAGTTTCTTAACACATTCTGTCCCTCCGTAGAATTTGTTAACATTTAGATTAATTTGAGAAAGATGAATTGAATCAAAGTAAGGGTATCGGTTGGAAGAGTATGAATGAGAGGAATTTAAGTATAGTGTACTGTTTCAATATAAGAACAAACTGAAATGTTTGGGGCAATAATTTTGGAGTTCTAGACTAAATGGATTGATTTAGGTGTCATTAGAAACTCAAGACAAGGGAGAACATTTTTCTAGAAGAAAGAGTTATGTCAGAATGTTCAAGGATAATGTTGGTAAGACACTTAAGCATAAAAGGGCATAAGGCATAAGTGGAAGGGCAAATAAGACATCTCTCACTCATTAAGAATATAATTGGAAGAAGAAGTGTTATCTGACATTTGAAGATGAGAGGAGAATGAAAATTGAGGAGAAAAAGAGAAAGTGTCATGACGAACAGAGAGAAATACGAAGAGAAGAAAAGAAAGAGAGAAAGAAGAGAGACAAGCTAGGTTTTGATTTTTCTTAGTATTCAAGAGAGATTTTGAAGTGGTTTAAAAAGAGAAAAAGGTAGAGGACGAGAAGAGCTTCCCTTTGAGCTAAAGATCCCTTCATCTAGTGAAGAATGAAGGTAAGATCATTTTGGATCTTTCGAATTTTTTGAAAGGATTTTAGTTCATAGAATTTACAAAATGCTTGGGTTTAAGCATTCTACAATAAATTTTAGTGATTTTGTTTTGTGAGATTTTCTATTGGATTTCTATTGAATAGGACTTGGTTTATTTTAGGTAACCAAGAGAATCCTACCCAAGAGTAAGGGGAAAGACAACCTTGACTTGGATTTTTGCAAACAAATGAAGTGGGTAAGATATTTATGGTTATTGTGTAAATAGGCAAAATCTTGCCTATGCGTATATGTGGAAAATCGTTTGGTTTGAAATTGACTTGGTTGTAAATGTTGATTTGCTTGAAATTGATTTACCTGAAATTGCTAAATTGTGAATTACTATGACACGTTTTAAGTTATGCATGGAAGGAAGTATGACATTTTGATAAAATTGAATTGTGATTTTGATCATATTATGCCTTGAAATATGTCATGGCATTTTGTATAAATGAAAAAAAAGGAAAGAACATAAAAAGTATGAAAGCATTTAATAAAATGATTTGAGCATGATTATGTGCTTCTATTTAGGTGAGAGAGGAACCATTTCGTGGTCACGTGCACGTCGACGTAAAGTCTTCTCCCGGCTGCCCACTTGTGGCACATGAAATTCGAAAAGTGGATTCATTTTATTCACGGAGTAAACTTCAGTTTCTTTATTTCATTCCACGGAACCCTCGAGCCAATTATTGTGCATTTTCATTTTGATTTGTCAGGTTATGATGCAAGATTTTGTGATATGTTTTGATGATTAATTACACTTGACATGTTCTATATGATGATATGTTGAATTATGAATGGTGAATTTGAATTGTGGATAATTGAATTGCTAGCTTACACGAGATGTATATACACGCATATATATTTAGATGTATGTATAAATATATGTTAGTAGTGTGCCCTAAGCCAATGGACATATGTCACTTTTATACTAACATTATGACTTATTAATAAGATATGCATGTATTGGTTTATCTAATGTGATTTACATTCCATGAATAGTATTAGGCTTATGTCATCAAGTATGTGACTTGATTGTAAAACCATAAGTTTTATAATGCTATTCTAAACTGTCCCTGGTCGATCGTTATTGGTGGAACAATAATGAATTAAGGCTAGTATGTGTTATGATTGATGATCACATTTTTCTGATCATGGATATAAGTTATCAAATCAGAAACATAGATATATGTTAGAGAACATATATTGGACCGACCCATAGAGAGAACACTACATAGTTTCATGTCACTAGTGATTCTCAATATGGTTTTACTTTAGTCCTATGACCTAAAGTCATTATGGTTCCCTACATGAGGAATTTAGTGTTTTGACATTAGACTAAGTTATCTTTAACTGAATAACAAGTAGTCTTATGTTGGACATTAAATGAATCATGTAAGGGGATATGAATGACGTAGATGAGATTTATACCTCTCTTAAATGAGAGAGATATCATTTGGGCCACTTGACAAGTATGACTAAAGAAATGCATGGCTGTGCTCAAATGAATTGATAAGGAGTCAACAATGTCATTTGTTATAATTAGTCAACTTGGGGATCAAGAAACTATGATTAATCAAAGGTTGACATGTACCATGCCTTGTGATTAATCTTGATATCG
>JAOQMP010000005.1:34631925-34660513 GCA_027563575.1 Erythroxylum pedicellare
CTCCCTTATCTTAGGATATGTATCGGAATGACCTACAGGCGTCCCGGTGCGTACCCTAGGGTAATGGGGTGTTACAGGCTTTGTTTTGAAAATTTAAGTTGTATGTAGGGGCAGAATGGGAAGTGTGTAGAGGTAAGGGTGAATATGGAATTTAAGTTACATGTAAGGGCATAATGAGAAGTACAGAAAGTTAAGGGTGAATCTAGAATTTAAGATGCATGTAAGGGCATAATGAGAAGTGTAGAAAGTTAAGGGTAAATATGGAATTTTGTTGTAAGAAGGGCATTTTTTATATTAATTGAAATGGAGGAGGGTAAAATAGACTTTTAATTAGTTAAGGGTATTTTAGCAATTATGGGGTTAGGTTAGTAAGGATATTATTTTTGTAATTAAGAATAAATTGGAAGAGAGTATAATGTTAAATTATTAAGTGTAATTAGGTAAGAAATTTTTATTAAATTAGTCAATACAATTTTGTAAATTCTAGGTCCGAAAGTCTGATTAAAATGAAATTGGGTTATCAATTAATTGAGTCCGAAACTGAGGTAAGGATAACCTTAGACTTTACTTTTAAAATTAAGTATCATTTTGTTATTAATAAATTATATTTTGAATTATTCATTAATTTAATTAATGATTAATACTTACATACAAGAATTATATTTACTTTAATTTCATTGTTATATTTTGTTACGTTTTCTGAGGTGTATTACTTGTTAAATTGACAAGAAATGTGTTAATTAAATAGAGGTTAGTAGATAATAAATTGTGAATAATTGGTAAACTTGACAATCAGGAGCTTGCCTAGGATAGGCTACATTCGATGGTCTTAAATGGATCAGATAAGTTGATATGAGTGAGTGGTGGCTAGGTATCTATCCGTGGAGCAGATACCAGAGTATCTTAATTCCCGGGGATGCCCTGTGCCGATGACTAAGTATCAGAGTAAAACTGGGATATCATGGGGATGCCTTGTGCCGATGACTAAGTATCGGAGTGATACCGAGATATCCTGTGTCGATGGCTAGGTATTGGAGTAGTACCAGGGTGAAGATTAAGAAATCGAGGTACTCTGTGCTGATATTTATACATTTAATTATGTTTCCACCAATGAGAGATTATGATGAGATAAGCCAACTGACAACACTTACTAGGTTAAGCTAAGCCTAGGCAAAAAAAATTAGTTAAATATTGGAATAAAGCATAAATGACAGCCATAATTAATATTTATGTTAATCATAATTTGGCAAAATTTTGAGATGTTTGTTAACTGTTTGGATTAGACTGAGTGCTGTCCTGTATGTATATAGTATATGTATGATTTAATCGGTTGACTAAGTTTTATAATTATTTATAGAGTTACTTGATTTTAAGGGGATGGTCGGTTATCTTTTCTGAGTAGGCAGCTCATCCTTGCCATCTTATTGTTTTTAGAGATCGAGTGATTACTGATAACCCCATAATATTGGACAAACCGAGTGGAGTTTATGTGGGGCTAGTAGATTACTTGTATAAAGCTTTAGGAATGTATATATTTTTGAATGTGACAACTCGGATAGTTGTGTTATGTAGAATACTTCTGTATATGACAAACAATCCTCTCTTTTGGAACTAATGAGGAATTTGATAATTAATGATATGTTTTTGAACTATTTCGTTAATTATGATTTAAGAATTTTGTGAGCGTCACAAGGAAGCTTATATGTTTGGATGAAGCTCCTACATCAATGGAACGTATTAAATATATGAGTTGGTGTGGAGGTAAGGATAGACCAGGAGTTACCAAAGTTAATAACCATTTTGAAGCTCAATGAGGATGATTGCAAGATAGAATTTGTAATTGAGCTTAATTATCAATAGAATACATAATTGATATAATAGAGAAAAAACGGCAACCTACTGAGAAACTCTTTAATAGAGGAGTCTATAATAAACTTAAGGGAGCTGAGGAACCTAATAAGAGGGTTATAACACTCAATAAAGGCAGAATGTCTTGGGTCGAGTACCAAAGTGCAATAAGACTAGTCTGAACCCAATTTGGTAAGAAACTGGGATGAAAATTTTGCTAGTAATGCTAATAATCAAGTTACCAAAGAGAAAATAAATGCCATAGTATTTGAGAAGGGAGTACCCCAAATACCTCAACAGGTTAGAGTAGTTGATTGTCTCACTATTTTGGACAAGTTCATCAAGAGGAAGCTCTTGAATTAAAATAATTATAGGTTACAAAGCAAGTTACTGTCCTATAGAATCATGATAAAGCTCAAGAAAGCATTGATACTAAGGGATCCCCTCAAACTATGAATGTCAAGGATGATGTAGATCTTAGAACATTGGAGGAGGAATTCACTCATGCAAAGGGAAAAATATCTAAGAGAAAAGCTAAACCAAATGCTTCAACCAGTATATACCACTCCTTTTGATGTTAGTCATAGCGTGAAACATAAGCAAGCTTAGTTTCCAAAACAAAACTAGATAATATAAGATCTTTTATTGACTGAAAAGGTTGCCTTGATAGGGTCTCGAGAAACCAAATTAAAAGTAGTACCTATAATAAAAGGTGATGATTTTTAAGGAAATATTGGACCTTATCACTAATTATTAACATCACTACAATAAGGCCTAGAAAAAAGGGCCTAAGGCTAGTCCAAACTAGCCTGAAGTTAATAAGTTTAACTCAAGTTAATTAGATTTTAATTTGGGCTCAAGCTTTTATTAATTTTGAACTTCAATAAGACTTAATCATCTGAGGACCAAACCTTATTTATAAATGATATGACATTATTATATTTGTGTAACAAAATGAGTTCATTTTGTTGTTGAGTGAATATAGACAACTTTAATTATGCGACATCTCTTCAACCCACATCTAATCGTTATACTTACATTGTGCCCTAATCATTCACTGCCACCTATAGTTCTCGCTTTGTATAGTGCAATTAATCTTCTTTGCGTTTGAAAATGTTAAAGGAAAAGGTTTTGTACAATTCTAATGCAATGAGATTATGAATTCAATACTTAAGGGGTATTTAAGAATAACTGAATAAGATTTTATTATTCCATACACATTACTTACTATAATTTCAAATATCAAGCTTGTTGGTTATTTATCTGTTATGTTTTGTTCAAGTTCAATTATCAATTTCACAAACTATATTTCTATTTATTCCTTTTTGTTTCTTATTCTTAGAACTTCTTTTTACCTCTTTTAATCTTCTAACTAAATTTTCCATAACTTTCAACCAATATATTTTAATTTAAAAAATAAATAATTAAACAGTGAGACTCCTTTCTATGTTTTTAATTGCATGGTTGTGGAAATCTTTTGTGATTTTACTCCCTCTTATTTTCTTTTTGAGATTCCAAAATGTAGGGATCATCTTTTATTATAGGAGGCATTGGTCTAGTTATGTTGCTTGAAAATTACAAATGTGCATGATAGGTTTTCGTTGTTTTTGTATTATTCTAACTTTTATGAGCTATTAGTTAATTTCCTTTATTATTAATGGGTTTTAACTCATTCAATGAACTTTTTGTTTTTATGCCTTGAATCCTGATTGCTTTAATTTTGAGATAAGTTGATATTTATGTTAGCCACCGATTATAATAATCATTTAGGACCTGTTGATTAATATATGTTATTCTTGATTTAAATTGGTGTTATGGTGCAAAATATTGAAAATATATAATGTGTTATCTATTTTTCATTACTATTGACATTTAATAATCATGAATTTCATTGCTTATTATGTTTGGATATAAACTTTTTATCATAAGGATCACTTTGTTATGTAACATTTAAGTAAACTATAAACACTTGAGTTTATACTTTCATCATTATCATAAAACTATCCATTATATAGTTAAAAAATGAACATAAATAATACATTGACAACTATTTTGCTTGATTGTTTAATGGATTGGAACATCCACGTAAAGCTCTCTACCATTAATTTAGATAATTGTAGCATGAAAGATACAATAATAAAAAAGTGATGACCAAGTTGTATGTTAGGAACTAACTAAGGGATGGGAGATTAAATATGCACTATTTTGCAAATATTACAAATTTGATAATGAAGGATGGCTTAAAGATAATGAAAGAAGGGGTAAAGGCAATCTAGAATTGTAACATCCTATGTTAGGGGCTAGAACGCCAGAATAGTGAATATGAGAGGACATTGAGAAATTAGAAGTGCATTGCATGCTCATGCATAATTGAGTATTCAGACGCACATGAAAATTTATTTTTGATATATTAAAATAATTGTACATGCATTCATTGACATTTTTTTAGTCTAACTGATTATAAATGCGATTAAAATGTGAATTGTGGATTACTTATATCGAAAAATTATTTAAAACATATTATGATTATTTCGTAATTTTTGGTAAATTTTAGGAAATTTTCAAAACTTTGGGGTATTTTCGACTAGAAAAATAGATAAATGACATTATGACATGTATTATCCTTATATGGATGACAAATGGCCCATATACATTGGAGCCATGTGACAATGTGATATTAACACACGTAAGTACGTGCGTTGGAAGGTAAATTACTATAGCTCATTAATTGTTTTTCGGATTGCTTGGTCTTCACTGAAAGCCACTGAACCCTCATCATCGAAATACTGGTTTTGACGCTTACATCAGTGTTGTCCTTTTCATGCAAATATTTCAACCTAGCTGGTGTTTGGTTCTACCTATTCTTGTTGTTTTCTTTCCCCATCCATCGAAACCCCGCTCTTCACTCTCACTGTTGAGAATTTTTTTGAAATAAGTAAGTTGTGTTTTAAGTTTTTATGGATAATGTAAATGAGTTTGATGATGTTTAAATGATTGAAAATGAATTCATGCATAAGGTGTGTAAGAAGGATAGCTTCGGTGATGTTAAGAATGAGTTAAATGAGAATTTAGTAAAGTTGAAATGTGCAAAAAGCGTGTGTTGAAGTGTAAGAATCTAAGTTTAATATGAATGTAAGGAGTAGACAACTGCAAAAATTGGAATTAGCTTCGATGTTTTTGGAGTGAAATTAATGATGAAAGAGGGCAAAAAAAATGAAAAGTGTAGGAAATGAAATAAGTGCAGAAAATGGTGAGCGGTCTGTACATGAGTTTTGTTTTTGGTGTTTATGTTAAATTTTCAATTTTAAGTTGTTTGTAGAGTAAGTTAACTTGGAATGGGAGTAGAAATGCAGAGAATGTAAGTTAGAAATGGTGTAGAGATATTGTGGATTAAGTAGTAGAAGAGAGGAAGAAGAAGAGAAGAAGTGCTGTAAAATCTGGAAAAATAATGGAGTGCACGATTGTGCACCCGAAGGTTTCCTAAAACTGAACAACTTTGAGTCTTTTGGCTATAACTTTTTCATCCAACCTCCAAATGACTTGAAATTTATACCAATAGATTCCTAATATATTGTTCTTCCTTTCCATAAAATTTAGAGCCATCTAAATTCATTCGGGAAAGATTGGATTAATGGATTTAGGATGAAAATGAGAAAATGTGCTGGAATGTTATGAACTTGAGAACTTTCACTGAACATGCTTCGATATTTTGATCATATCTTAATTTGTAGATCTCTAAATGAGTTTATTCTTAATTAAAATTAAACTAGAGACATATTAATACAACCTTCTTGAAGAAATTGAATTGTAATTATGCCTTTAAGGATTTCAAAATCTGATCTAAAATTGAGTTAAGAGCTTTGTTTTAGTTTAAGAACAGTTTGAAATGTTTTGAGAATAACTTTCAGTGTACTGAATCAAATTATATGATCTTGGTGTTATTAGATACTTAATACATAGGGGAACAATTATTTAGAAAAAAGTGTTATATAAATACTCCATTTTCTTGATCTTAATGATCATGTAAAGTAGACTCAAAAGTCTGATTTGAGGAAAAAGCTGGAATGGTTAATGAGTGTCTGAATTCTAGTACAATTGGAGTAAAATGGATGTTTGCATAAGATCATTACAGAAATATACCCGGGACTTTGTCATTGAACATGCATAATACATGATACATTTTTAAATGTATTTATTCAATTAAATGAGCAATGTAGTAATATGAAATGTGTATGATTGTATATAGAAGTACACGTGGACCGACCGCTTCCAGATATTGTCTGGACTTTAAAGCAATAAGCAAAAGGGAGTAATTGTGAGTAACCGAGACGGTCTCACCTTGTTGCATTTTTGTTTTGAATTATGTTCTAAATGTGGAATTGATTGTACTAATTCCAAACAATGAAGGTCTGTGATTTCTGATTTATGAATGGGATAATTGAAGTGCTCCTTTATATAAATTTGGAAAAATAAGTGTTTCTAAATTGATATGTGATTTATGTGTACTAAATTTCGGACATGAAATGTCTGAGGAGTTTGATGTATCAATAAAACATTGGAAGTGCTATTTGAATGTGAATGTGATTGGTTACTTGTTTTTCAACTTAAATGTTGAATGCTAGACTAAAAGTTCGATGACAAATGTGAATGAGAAAGAATATGAATGTGACTAAATGAGTATAATGATTGAATTTATGGAATGCATTTCATTCCAATGCATGAAACATAAAGGCAGTTGTGACTGATGTCGCCAGTAAAAAAGATCTTAAAACTCAGACAATTATGGAAAGAGCCTAAGGCTTAATGTGTACAATGAGCTCTGTATCCCTAACGGATAAGGGATAGTATGAAAGAGCCCAATATCTACAACGAATATAAAATAGTGAAAAAGGCACACAGTCACAACAACATAATAATTGAATTGAGTCTTATAAGCACTGCACTCAAATATGGCATGAATGGATAGAATGACTGCTTTGTTATGATGACTTTTCATATATGAATACGTGGTAATTTGTCGATGATTGTGTTATGAAAAATTGTAACAAAATGATGAATTGTATAGACTTTGTGATTGAAATATGACAATTGTTAACAAAGTGTTTCATGATATTACTTGATGATAGTCAAGTTGATGTGAATTATATGATAACATGAAATGTTGTGATGCATGATAATAATGAAACATCGTCAATTTTTACTCAACTGTGTTAGCAAAACTCACCAAAATTGCACACTGACAATTTCAGGTTCGTGAGAGCGACGACTTAGCTGCTAAGACTGCATAGAAGAAATTTTGTACCACTTTTGGATATAAGTTATGGCTCAAAGGTCGGTTAGTTAGGACTGAAGGATTAGTTTTTAGTTTTTGGTTAATTCCTCATGTATGCAGCATACTGTGTAGGTCGAACAGTGAGCGTTGATATGTTGATAATGTATGAATATGAATGATGGATCTAATGCTATGTTGTAAATTATGATTTACGAAATGAAATTAGGACATTTTGGATTTTTGATAATGTGTTATTTCTGATTTTGTTTATGATGCCAAGTAATACAGTGAAGGTGAAATAGTTAACATGCCAATTTTATCGGGCTTGTGCATGTGTGACCGTATGGCACACATACATATGTCAGGCGAGATTGGGGTGTTATAAGAATAGCTTAGGATATTAAAGTGCAACACCTAAATATGTTGAAAATTTAAAGAAATTACATAATAATTATGTATCCCATGTATAAAGAAGTTAGTTTTGAATTGTCCAACAAAATGGAATTCTATGTTTAAAATGCTAAAGTCAACAAGTAAGTATATAGAGGTGTTTGTCATGTTTAAGCAGCGATAGTCTCAATATACTTGTTTATTGACAAAAGAGCAATAGGAGTTGACAAAGGCAATATATGTTAAGTTGGTGATGATTCATACTATTAATGATTTATTCTTTAGAACAAAATATTTAACTTCACATATTTGTTTTGTTAATATGTTCAAGATCAATCTAGCATTATCTGAGTAGCTCTTTTATTCCAGTAAGACAAGTTGAACAATAGCATAATAGATGATGGGGAAATTTAGTACTTATTAGTTTATGATTGGTAATACTGTGCCAATAATTTATGTATTGGACCTGAGATACACGATAGAGGGACTTTAAATTTTTATCAGGTTTGTATAGTGATCAAACTGAAGCACATATTGATATTATTGAACACTTCTAGTATGATTTTTTTTTAATAATTATCAATTAAGAATGGACTAAAAGCTGGATCATAGTAGTTTAGTATCAACTTCATCTTTTATTGATATATCATCATTAATTATAGTTAGAAGTTTGATTCTTCATTTTAAGGAATTCATAAAGGAAAAAGGTTAGGATTTCTTATATTAAGATTGAGATGGATAAATATTTGGAAGCAGATATTATGATGATAACTCATGAGCATTTTGACATATTATCGTGGTGGAAATTGAATAGAGATCAATTTCCAATTATACAAGCACGTGCACAATAATTGTTACTTATTCCAATATCTACATTTGCTTTTGATTCTACATTTACTATTTGTGCTCAGATAGTGTGTCCTCATTGTATTTGACTTTATATTAAAATTATGGAAGCTATAATGTGTGACCAAAGTTGGTTATATGCTAAAAATATTCAAGGTAAATTCTATAATTTATGATACATTAGGATTTTGCTTTTTATTATTTTGGTAATCACTTATTATATTATTTTATATTTTCTTTTTATATTGTGACAAGTATGAGACCATTAATTCAAATAATTTTTAAAAATAAATACCTAAAGGTGAATATTTGTTAATTATCATACATTTATTTAATAAAATTGTTGTTGTGTTTTCTTTTTTAGCTTCTTGCATTTATTATGGAATGAGAACTTCTTAGTATTATGCTCTGTCAAGACTTCAATTCAATCAAGACCCTAATGAACTTATTATATGTACTTAATAAGCTCTTATACATAAATAAAATCCACCTATTTATTTTAATTGGTGCAACACATCTAACTGAGCTTTGCCTTAATTTTAGGGCTAAGCATCAAAGAACCTTTTTTTAAATACCTAGGCATTCTTATAACTATCAAGAGATTGACATCTATAGACTGTCGAACCACTTTTTAATATAATCCATAAGCAAGTTAGCCATTTGAATAACATGTTACTATTTGTAGGTAAGTTACAACTATTTGCATATGTATTGACCTTACATCTCATGCTTCTTGAGAACCTTATTAAAACTATAAAACATCTATTGAAAAAATTCATACGGGTAGGGACATCTTCTAATTCTTAAGAGTAAAAATAAGATTGAATGATGTTTGTTTGCCTAAGAAATAATGAGGATTAAGAATAACAATAATCAAATTAATGAATAAGGTGATGATGGCAAAGAGAATAAAGAGAATTTTTATAGATAAGGAAGCTCTCTAGGTTAAATAGATCTATGCTCAAAATCTAAAAGGGAAAGTTTCTTAAAAAAGAAACAAATATGACTTTTCGTGGACAATACTTCAACTCTTGAAGATAAGGATCAAAATGAGCAATATAATGAAAAAATAGGTAATTGGAACTCAACTTCATTTTATTATGATAATTGGAATGAGATAGGTCCTCTTCACAAAGCACATAAAATCTCTAAGCTACAACACATGGAAACATATTAGGCAAAGGTTTAGGAAATTATCCACTGACTGAGTGGTCTTGCAATTTAAGGGAATTATCTATCATTATGAAAAACTTATTAAGTAATAAACTAAACTTAGACATAAAGGATTCAATCATTTGGCTGAAGCATCCCACCAAGTTGTTTATAAATAAAAAAATGTCAAGGGATATTATGAACAACATTATAGAGAGTGTTATGGTTCAGATTAGTGTGATTTGACTACAACTTAAGGTCTCTTTTATGCTATGGTTAGTTATTCAAAACAAACTTATAACTACTAAAAGGATGAAGGGTCATAACACTAGCTTTAACTTTAATTGCAAGCTTTACAATTAGGAGATTGATCATGGTAACTTGCTATTCTTTAAATGTCGATTCACACTTATAGTTAGGCTCAAATCAAAATTAATGTAACTTATACAACTAAGGACATGAGTGGAATGATACCATTTAGTTGCAAGGAAAACAGATTAATTAAGTAATGGTAACTATATAGTTTTTAAAATTGCATTTGATTGTTTAGTATATGCAATCTAGTAAGAAAGGACTGTAAGCATATTTTAGAACACTACGTTACATATTTAGCTAATACCTCAAAATAGCATGATTTGGATAAGGGAGCTTATCATAATAAGGGAATCACATATTCATATTAGATTCAAAATGGAAAATAGATGGAATATACCTCACTTTAGTAGTTAAGCATGATAAAAGCTTAAAGGCCTATAAGTGAGTTTAGGCAAAAGCAAGGACAATCTTATGGCAATCAAGTATATCTATTCCCAAATCAAGTAGTTAAAGTCCCATCGAATCATTTAAAGGTGTTAAGGATTAGAAATGGAAATGAATCCTTGTTTACTCTATCAAAAGATTTATTTAACTTAAGAGGCTCGTTATAAATCTAGTTCTATAGTCCTATTATAAGTATTGAAGCATCCATTGATTGAGGAAAGGCACATAATGGTATGGACAACATATTATAATATAATTTGGTCAAATAATAGTTGAATGAAAGAGGCATTGTAAAAGTTTTAAGATGCATAATTTCCCTATTGAAGGAAAAATTTGTACCTTTGTACTTATACATGATCTACTAAGGATTGATGGAATATTTGTTATCTGTGATCTCTAAGTCAGAATGTTAAAACTTTGCTCATTATAGACTTTATAATTCCCCTTTATGGGTTTTATTATTAATTTAATTCAAATTTAAAAAATGTTTAAATTCTAAAAAATGTGATAGCTTAGTTTAAAAAGTTTTCTTTATTAAGATTTTAACTATGTGGTTTATTAAGAATGTGAAGATTAACATTTAGAGGGGTTATATGACTCTTTATCTTTTTAATATGGTTTTTGAACCTCTTGTGACAAACATATTGGTGGCTATGTATTCAAAATATGGTCACTTATTTTTATATCAGTTTATACATATTTCATCAACTATATCAATAAAATATGAACAGAAACAAAATTTTGAACTAATTTATCATATTTTTATAATTTTAGACACTTAATTAAAAACTTTGAAAGGTTAGACACTGAAATGAAAAATATATATAAAAAGTTTGACATCTTGTAATTTATTATCCCATTAAAAATTATCAATTTTAATTTAATTATCTATCTTTATTACTTTGCATAATTCCAAGTATTAAAGATATGTTTAAAATAATAATAAGTATTAATCATTCATAAATTGGGAAAGTATTTCTATATTTTTAGGTGTGAATTATATACGTAAAACTATATTAAAATTATAGAAAATTTTATTCCTTTAACTTTATTAAACCAAATAAGTACCCAATCTTCTCTATATTTCCTAATTAAGATATTATTATAAACGAAAATTTATATTTTATTTACATTTAAGATAAAAACATAAACTATTAATTGATATAACGTTATAAATGGAATAGACATTACAAAATATTTTTGTCTAAATTGATAATGATGATTATAAAACATAAAAAAATGTTAACAAAAAAAGTGAGAATGGAAAAAGAAGAAGGGTTTTTTATAAAGAATTTAAACAAAAGTATTATTGGGAGTAAAATCATAGTACATATATTCAAAGTGCAAGCTACAAATAAGACAACCCTTAAAGAAACATCATAAGATCACTATAATATTTTATCTAAGACTTGAATAGTATCTTTTTAAGGATTGATATATAAGGAATTATTAGCCATAAACAAGGTCGTGCTACTTAAATGAAGAGAGTTTAGAGAATTATATGAATTAACAATTTAAAACTTAAGGCTTTGTCCAATTCTTATTTCTACGCTACATGGTGAGGTTGGCAGATCTTTGATCTCCATCTTAAAACCATCTAACTACTTCCTTAGAGATTAGATTGACAAATAACAATTTTCACCCAGATTGAAAGGAGTAGCTCCCTTTAAAAAAAACCTATACATATGCTTTTGTTGAAAAAAAATTCTCCTTTCCTCTCTATCCAAAGACCGTATAAAATGTTGACAAGTAAAATTCTGTAAATGGTAAAGTCATCATTGCTTAAAGCCATAGAACTAGTTCTTATCATTTCTAGTTAAGAGAGGAAATATTGTATAAGAATTGAACTATGCCTTAAAAGACTAAAGTGAAGGAGTATTTAAAGAATAGATGTTCCAAGGATTCTTTTTCTTGATGCATAGGACATAATCATCTAATATGCTTAGGAATTTTATACTCTATTTAAGGTGCTTAATTTTCCCTTAAGTGCTAGCTAGAGAATGAAAGAAAATATTTAACAAGTTTGATTAAACTAGATTAGTGATAAGCAAGATCCCTACTTTATAGTGGGAATTTTTTTCAAATCATTTTATTAAAAATTTCAGTAGTATAATAGCTACTTTTCTAAGATTCATAAATTTTAAAAGCCTGCATAACACTATTTAAAACACTTCTAATATTTCATATATCATATCAACTTTTGGACTAGGACATCAAGTCCACGTCAGAAGCAACCATAAACAAATAATTCTCAACATTTTAAAATCCTAAAAATATTACAAGATCACATTTTAAATTCCAAAATAACTTAAACCATATAAACAAGTAACTAAGCCAAATTCATGAAAACACATTTATATCAAAATGACACAAGCACATCAACACCCGATGATACGACTAATTATACGGTAGGATCCCAGCTACTGTAGCACCTGTACTCATAACTGAGGCAGTTTATTTGAAAAATAAAAATAGGGTTAAGTGAGCCCATAAGTTTTAATCATTTTATTAAAAATTAAACCTTTCATAACATCGTAACTGAAATATTCCCACACAATAAGCAAACTCATGGTAAAATAGTCACCATAAAAGTTCATTCGCTCATCATAAAATCTAGTAATAAATGACATTTCGTATAACACAATTTCAATTTTTCTGAAATACTATTTAGAAATGCCTTTTCGAAATTAAGCTTATAATATAAAAGTTTCCATTTTTCCTTTTTCCTTGAACAATAAACAGTGGTGGCAATAATTTTTTTGAAAACTTTTGTACTAAAACTAAGTCAACCACTATAATTGGTACCATACGGTGCCTCTCAAATTACTTTTAAAAATAAACAATGGTAACATTATTATTGTTATGAACTTTCTTACAGAACTGGTTCTATATCGCTTATCAGCAACTATTTAACCATTATTTATGGAGGTGGTTCTACATCGCTTATCTGCACTAGATTAACCGTTGTACACTGGTATAATAATATGTATAAAAGCCAACGATGTACCATAGGCTAAAAACCATTCCATTTTTATCAACCAATAACATAATATCAATTTATCTTCAAATTGTATGAAATTCAACTTTCAAACTCTAATTTATATATTGATAAAATATAAACTTATACTAGCAATATTCTTTTGTAATGTATTATTATGATAAAACTCATAATTGTACAATTTAAAACCACTATGTCATCAATTCTTTTTGCAAATAATTTATTCATATAAAACAATTAAAATACACTCACAACTTGCTAGTTTCCTTTTCACTACTTCGAAATCCTTCAGTTGGTTTCATTTTCTGATCCGACAAACTAATGCAAAGACATTCAACTCCTTAATGCATTTTCCAACTAAATATATCATAAACCATGTCAACTTCATTACTTCCCACATACACTCCATATACTAATTTTTTTTCTCCAAATAATAACACAACACTTTCGTTAATAATTCCAATACCACAAATGAACTTAATGACCATCCTTAATCACATTCACATGGTCCTTACATTATAACCATACTTTATACCGAAAATGCCCTTAAGGCTAAACTTAACATATTTTACATTAAACTTTTTCAATTCAATTCCATGTGATTTCTAATAAAACCAATTGATATTCACTTCCATGACATTTTAATACACATTTTTAAGCCATAAAATTTCATTAATAAATTTTTATATAATCATGCACCTTAGTTGAATTTCAACAAAAACCAATTCCAAACCAATTCTTTTTCATTTCTTTACTTCATTAGCATAAAAATCATGCGATGAACATCATACAATATTAAAATAAAATTTTTGGATCATATCACATTTAAAACCCTAGCCATGGTTTTCTCTAATCATTTTCATGGTTTTTCTTCCATTCTTTCATCATTAAACTAGCTTCCTAATGTCCTTCATTAATCTTAAATCATCAAATGGCAAAATAAACACTTTATGTAATGGATCTTACCTTTGAACAAATTTGACTAAGGTTCCACACTAGTTTTCTTGATTTTCTTCTCCTAATCACTTCCAATGCAATAAAACCTTCACATCACATCATAAGGTTGCAATTAAGACCATTAAAACCAAATCTTGACTATAACCTAACAAATCCAATTTTTCAACAAAATTAGTAAGCTTACCAACCCATTTTCTTCTTCCTCCTCACTTGAATGACCATGAGATCTTGTTAGATGCTTGATTGGAGGTAGGAGAGCATGAAAAACTTCTTGGATGACTTTTTGATGGCCTAGGCGTAGCTCTCTCTTCTACTTTTTCTTTTCTTTTCTTTTCTTCTCTTTCATCCGTCCTTTCTCCAACAATGGTTAGCCATACCTTGGTCTCTCTTCTTCTGTTTTTTGCTTTTTTATCTCACGACTACTCTTATGTTCACTTACCAAAATAAGAAACTTATGTCTTAATTCATGCTTTCTATACTCTTTAATGCTTTGCACATGTCACTTTCCTATTGATTATTTCTAATGATTCATCACACAAGTCATTCTCTCGTTGGTCATCTGCAATGACTCATCACACACGTCATTTTGACTCATTTAGCCAGTAACACCATTTTATAACAAAGACCAAATTGCCCTTTAATGAGTGTAATTCACCTACTAATAAAATTAAGGTCCGAATATATTCAACAACTGTCTTATCATCAAATTGACCATAAAATACTCTAATTAGGGTCAACTCTTATTGATTGGATGCTTTTAAAAATTTTGAATGGGTTTAAAATCATTAATACCCATTATTTTCCAAAAGGGGCATTTTAGTTCAATAATTTTGGATTACCCGAATTCTATTCAAACATTCTTCGTTTTGACCCGTTTTCAATTCCTTGGGACTCCAATCCTAATTCTGGAGCTTTTCATCATATTTCAAAATTGTTTGGTAACTTTTTTGGTTGCCCAGAAAATTTTTTTGGATTGAATCCAAAAATTACTAAATGTCACCGAAATCATCCAGATTTTATCCAAAAGTGTCACTTAAATCTCCAAAGCACATTTCGGGGCTTTTGAAGCTAGTTTAGACTCATCCTGTAGCTTTTTGGAGCTTTCAGAAAGTTTTTAAAAAATTTCCAGTTGAATCCATAATCATCTCTGGTCTATCCGTGATCTCTGTTATAACCTCAATAATACATTTAAATGTTTAAATTATTCTGCTATACCATAAATAGAGCATACTCTATAAAATGCATGTACAGTTATAGCACCATAATCGAAATAACACATTACACTTTTCTATTATCTAACTAAGAAAATAGGATGATAGTTTAATTAAAACAATAAAACTAAATTAAGATTTAAACCCAAAGAATAGAAAACTGTGTAAATTACAAAAGAATTGACCAAATCAATTAAACAATACCTAGGTAACAAATTCCTTTAAGACTTCTTAAGCTATTAACTCTTTATCATACAATTTAATTAAAGATTTTTGGACCATGGAAATTCCTATTTTGTGTTAATATTTTTCGTCCATACTATCAACACCGAATCCTAGGTTGATTAATTGAAATGTCTTTCTAATTAAAATCCCTAAGATTGCTTTAATTGATTTGTGAATTTCCCTATTAGGTTTAACCATAATCTAGAGGATTAACATTAAACTAGCTCTAGGTTTGCATACAAACTCCTTTCAATTATGGTACATATATGTAAAATGATTACACAATCTCAATTGCACTAAGCCATACATGATTCAATATCACGAACAAATTAATTCAAGGATTAATTAAAACATATAACTAAATCTCTGAGAATTAATAATCAAATTACATTAAATAAAAAATCAAATCATGAGGTACATCCAAGGGTTGATCCTACCTAATACAACCAAAGGTTTAGAGAAAGAATAAAAAATATGAGAATTCATTGTATTCCCCTTTTCTCTAATCCAATCTACTGAAATTTGATGAAAATCTGCTCTTTATTAAATCTCTTACCAATCTCTGCCTCTTTGCCACTAAGGTTCATAATTGTGTTTAGAACTTGAACTTTATCTCCCTTAACTAGCCTTTATAATTTCTTTTTATATTACAAACTTATGGTTTTTATAGTGAGTTGTATGGATGATCGTGTCCCTTAAAATCTCTTCAAAAATTAAAAGTAGTATGTAGACATGTTTCTATAAGCTTACGCATGTCTATTACCTACATAGGCATGCCTACCTTCATATGGATGAATCGAACTTTTCACAATTGTACATGCTCAAAAAGACTTACATGGTCTCTCACGTAGTCGTGTACATGAGTTACATATGTGTATCCTTCATCAACACAAGTATATCCCTTAAAATAGCTATAATTCTTTGGTTTTCTATCCTGATTTTTCCCTAGTTCTTTTCCTTTTGATAAATGAAGGCAATTGAGACCTAATAACACACTAAAAAATAAGTACCAAAAATAATAAAAATCTTAAATAATTAAGCAAAATTGTTGGACCCCAAATTTTTCTTTATTTTATTATTTATTTTCTTAGAATTTAATCCATTAAATTAGCAAGCATAAATAGAAATTAGAGTTATTAAATAGAGATGTTAGTATTAAGTTAGTGTAATGGTTATAAAAGACAAAAGAAGGGGCAAGATGGGCATTACATTAAGTGAAGGGCAAAATTAGGAGAACAAGACTAATGAGGGGTATAATTGGAAGGACAAGAAAATGTGTCTTAAATTAGAAGAAGAGGAACAAATTGTGGAGAGAAAAACGTAGAGGAGAAAGAAGATGAGAAGATCATAGGAGAAGAAAGGAACAAGAAGAAGAAGAAGAGAAATCAACTTGTTCTAAGTAAGTTTTATCATCTTTTCTTCTTATTTAGATAGAAAAACAAAGGCATTAGAGAGAGAAATGGGTTGTGTGGAAGAAAGAGGAGAACACACCTTGATTTTAGGTTTTCTAAACTAGGTTTTGGTTTTACTAACCTAGATGAACTATGGGTAGGTTGAGTTTAAGCTTGACTTTAAGTTTTATGGATTTCCATTTGAATGTGGGTTGAATGAGATTTTGGTTTGTTTTAGGAAACTAAGAAAATCTCACGCAAGAATAAAAGGAAGGGCCCAATTGAACTTAAATTTCTAAGCAATTTAGGTGGGTGATATGTTTATGGTTATCGTGATAATGAGTTAATTTTCATTTTCTTGAGTGTTTAAATTGCTTAGATTGAATTGTTGTGATTGTTATGAAATGCATTAAATGATGTTATTACATTTTGTATGGATCAAAAGAGTAAAAAAGCATAAGAAGCATGAAAATATGATTCTACGATGAAATAGATTTGAGCATAAGAATTTTCTTGTAATTGGGAAAGAAAGGAACTATTTCGTTTATCACGTGCACATTGACTAAAGCCTTCTTCCGGCTGCCCACTTATGGCATACGAGATCCTAAGAATCAGACTCATTTTGTTCAAGGTGTGAACTTTGATTTCTTCGTGTCATTTCATGGGACTCTCGAGCCATTTGTTGGTGCATTGCATTTTGATACGTAAGCATGATGCATAGTTGAGTGTTATGTTGATGACTGTGAGTTACATGATATGATTTATATGTAAATGTGTTGAACTATGAGATTGAAATTCGAACTGTAGATAATTGGATTGCTGAATGCATAGGATGTCTATATATATGAATAAGTGATGTGCTAGACATGTGACTCATTATCACTAGCTATAGACATATTAGCTACTAAGCTTAGTAGCTCAACCCATTATTTTCCTACTCCTCTGGTGCAGAACAAGAAGATCGTTGATCCTTGTAAAGTTTGGCAACTCCAGGATTAGAGACTTTTGTAGCTAAGCTAGTATCTATAATTTTTGGGGATACTTTATAGGCATATCAACATGAGCATTCATTGTGGGTTATATTTTGTACTTTGTACTAAGACAATGATGTGGCTTCTGATATGTAACTAAAGATGTTCGAACTCTTTTATTTTTAGTAATGTAATCAAGATTTAAAGAAGATCTTTTGTGTATGTTCATAGTTAACTTCTTTGTTGAGATTGTGAATTGTTGTTAGTGATGGTCCAGGATTAGAGACTTTTGTAACTAAGTTAGTAACTATAATTTTTGGGGATAACTTTATAGGCATATCTATATAAGCATTCATTGTGGGTTACATTTTGTACTTTGTACTAAGCCAATGATGTGGCTTCTGATATGTAACTAAAGAACTCTTTTAATTTTAGTAATGAAATCAAGATTTAAAGAAGATCTTTTATGTATGTTCACAGTTAACTTCTTTGTTGAGATTGTGAATTGTTGTTAGTGATGGAATAGGATGTTGTGGTGAAAGTTTGTATGTATGTTTGTTATTAGATGTTTAGGTCTGGGTTTTGGTATAAAGGTTTCATCGCAGTGAAGCCAGATAGTTCGTTGCGACGAACCTTTCCCGAGAGGTATTCGCGTAGGATCTCGAGACTTCGCCACAATGAAGCCAGAAGTTTGTCGTAGTATATTTCTCCCAAAGGGTGTGGGTGTTGGATCTTGGGACTTCACCGTTATCCACAGCAAACCTGCTATAGCTGATGCTGAAATTTCTTACAAATCGAATGCTTTCAACTTTCCTCTCATATGACTTACTTTCCTCTCACATGACTTCTACCAGACTGCCTTAAATTGTCACCTCAGGATTGGGATTGAGACCCAGGCCCAACATTTTTTGGTATCATATCTTAGGCTTCTTAGGATTCCTAGGATTAGAATACGTAGTGATACGAGTTATTATGATGTGTGATAAATTGTTTGAATTGATTGATTGATTGCATTGAGTGATATGTATATCATGCATATATGTAGGAAATAAGATTAAAATAAAAAGTAAGCTAATCGTTGGTGTTTTAATTGAAGGAGTAAGATGCCCCCTCGTAGAAGGACACGAGGAGTTTTGCAAGGATCGGTTGCCTCTGACCCGCCACCAAGAGAGGAGAGCACAGATGAGTCTAGAGCTCTAGAGAATGCTGAGGCTTTAGTAGGTCAGGATAGTGAACTCTTTCGCTCACAAACACAAGAGGCACCTCTTTCGCAAGATCAAGTGCTTACTTCTTTAGATCTTAGGCTGTTCTAGGCCTCTACTCAAGCTTCTGTCCAAGCCATGGGCCAGATGCTGTAGACTTCTACTCCGACCTCAGCTAAAAAAGGGAAACAGTTTGACAAGCTGAGGAAGTATGGGATAGTGAACTTCTACAGGACCACTAACCCAGAAGAAGCAAAGACATGACTGAGGAAGACAAAAAGGTTATTAAAGTAAATGGACTGTGAGGATGATGAAAAGGATGAGTATGCTGCAAGCTTATTACAGAGAGATGCCCTGCATTGGTGGGAAAGTGTGTCAGGGAGTCAGATAAAGCCTCTAGTGCTAACATGGAATGACTTTTTGACTACTTATAAGAAGAAGTATTTGTCTGAGGTGTATATTCAATAGAAGTATAGGGAGTTTCTGAATCTCACCTAGAAGGAGATGACAGTGAATGAGTATGAGCGTAGATTTACACAACTATCCTAATATGCAGCTGAGATGAGGATCAGTGAGGTGGCTAAATGCTGAAGGTTTGAAGTAGGACTGTATTTGGCCATTTAAGAAAAAGTGGTGGCGCAGAATTTCAGTGACTTTCAACAGTTGGTTGAAGCAACGCTTAGGGTAGAAAATGTGGAGAATATAAGAAGTGCAGTAAACAGAAAGAGAAAAGCAAGAGAACAGTTTAGGAAGGGAGGTGGTACTCCTATGCCAGAGAAGAGTGCCAAGACTTTTCTTGTGCAATCTGAGGAGAGGATCAGTGGTGCAAGCAGGTCCAGACAGATGAGAACTATTTCTCATCAATCCTCAACAGCGAGAAGTAGTGGTAGGAGAGAAGGGGATAAGCCACCCATTCCCAAGTGTGATCATTGTGGGAAATTCCATAAAGGGGAATGTTATCAGCTGACGGGAGCATGTTTTAACTTTAGGGAGAAAGGGCACATAGCTAAAGAGTGCCTGTAGTATTTCCGACGGGAGGAAAATCAGATGCAAGCTTCAAAGAGGACTGAGACTATGGGAGCTAAGACTGCAACTGAAGTGGGAAGTTCAGAGGTAGCTAAGAAAGTGAATCCTCCAGGAAGACCGAGGGGACAAGTACTGACTAAAGTGTTTGTAATGATAAGGGTGGACACACAGATAGCTCCAGAGGTTGTGACTAGTATGATTAAATTATTTGATAATGATGTTATTATTTGGATTAATCAGGCGTTTACCCATTCATTTATTTCATTAATTAGAAATGTGCATATGCTAGAAGTTTGAGCCCATTAGATTGCCCTTTGATGGTTAGTACCCTTATTAGACAATATATCATTATTAGTCAAGTTTATAGAGATTTTGAGATATATATTGGTAAAGAACAATTAGTGGTGGATCTAATGCCATTAAAGATGGGAGGATTAGATGTGATTTTGGGCATGGATATATTGGAAAAGTATAGTGCTAGTTTAGAGTGCAAACAGAAGATAGTAGAGTTTGTGTTGGACGAAGTTAGAAAGGTGGTGTTTATGGGGGACAGGAAAGTAAGTCCACCAAAAGTTATTTCGACTTTGACAGCAAAGAAAATGATGAGGAAAGGATGTGAAGCATTCTTGGCATATGTGGTAAACACAAGGGTAGATGGAGGGAAGTTAGAAGATATTCTTGTGGTTATGGAATTCCTAGATGTCTATCCTGAGTAATTACCAAGACTATCACCACTTAGGAAAATTGAATTTCCCATTGAGCTTCTTCCAAGTACTGCACCAATTTGAATTCCACCTTACAGTGGCAGAATTGAAGGAGCTTAAAGAGCAGTTAGAAGAGTTGTTAGAGAAGGGGTACATTAGACCTAGCTCTTTGCCTTGGAGAGCTCCAGAAAGATGGATTGTTGAGGATGTGTATGGATTACAGGAAGCTTAATCATGTCATTATTAAGAATAGATATTCGCATCCATGCATAGATGATTTGTTTAACCAATTGCAAGGGAAAAGTGTCTTTTCTAAGATAGACTTGAGTTCAGGTTATCACTGGTTGAGAATATAGGTAATTCGATATGATAAAAGACTGCTTTAAGAACAAGGTATGGGTATTTTGAATTCTTAGTTATACCTTTTGGATTAACGGATACACCTGCAACCTTCATGGACTTGATGAATAGAGTCTTCAAGCCTTTCTTAGATCAATTTATCATTGTCTTTATTGATGATAAATTAGTTTATTTTAAGAGTGACAAGGAGCATAAGGAACATTTACGGATTGCCTTGGAGAAATTGAGCAAGGAAAATTTATATGCCAAATTCGATAAATGTGAATTTTGGCTAAGGTAAGTGATGTTCCTTAGACATGTAATTTTAGAAAAAAGAGTGCATGTGGATCCAAGGAAAATAGAAGCTATAGTTAAATGGGAAACACCTAAGAACATAACAGAAGTGAGGAGTTTCTTGGGTTTAGCTAGGTATTACAGAAGATTTATAGAGGGCTTTTCTATAATAGCAGCCCCACTTGCCAAATTGACAAGGAAGAATCAAAAGTTTGTGTGGACAGAGGAGTGCTAGAACAGTTTTGAGGAATTAAAGAATAGTCTCACAACTGCACCGAATTTGACCTTGCCTTCTAGTAGTGGTGGATATATAGTGTATAGTGATGCCTTAAGGAAGGGATTGAGGTGTGTGTTGATGCAAGGAGATAAAGTGATTGCCTATGCTTCTAGGCAATTAAAACCCTATGAGATGAATTATCCTATGCATGACTTAGAGTTAGCTGCCATAATTTTCGGAGTCACCACTAGGGTATTTATAGATCACAAAAGTCTTAAGTACTTGATGAGCTAAAAGGAATTAAATTTAAGGAAAAAAAAGGTGGTTATAACTATTGAAAGATTAAGATTTGATGATAGATTACCACCTGGAGAAAGCTAATATAGTCGCAGATGCACTGAGTAAAAAATCGACTATAGCACATATGGAGACAGTATATTTACCTTTATAGAATGAGTTAGCCAAACTGAAAGTGACATTGAAGCAAGCTGAATTTGATAGTATATTGGCTAATTTTAGAGTAAGGCTAGTGTTGAATGAGAAGATTAAGAAATTGCAGGAGCAAGATGAGTATTTAAGCAGGCTCAGAGAAGAGATTAAAATGGTAAACCTTCTGAAATAGAGATAAGAGAAGATGGATTGATGGTGGTAAGTAATAAATTATGTATTCCAGATACGTTAGAATTGAAGGATGAGATTCTTAATGAGGCACACAATGCTCCCTATGCAATGCACCAAGGGAGTATAAGAATGTATAGAGATTTGAAAGAGCACTTTTGTTGGACAGGAATGAAGAAAGATGTTGCAGAGTATGTTAGTAGATGCTTAGTGTGTCAGAAAGTTAAAGTGGAACATCAAAGACCTATTGGTAAGCTTAAAGCTTTGCCTATTCCAGAATGAAAGTGGGAGAAGATTACAACAGATTTCTTGATAGGATTGCCAAGGACTAGCAGAAAGTATGATGCAATATGGGTGATTGTGGATAGGCTAACCAAGTCTGTACATTTCTTACCAATTAGACAAACAGGTTCCTTGAATGCATTGGCCAAGATATACATAGATGAAATAATTAGACTTGATGGAATTCCAAGTTCTATATTCTCGGATAGAGATCCCAAATTCACCTCCAGATTCTGGGAGAACTTACAAGAGACTTTAGGAACTAAGCTGCATTCTAGCACAGTTTATTGTCAATCAGAGACAATAATATGGACTTTGGAGGCAATGTTAAGAGCTTGAGTTATGGACTTCAAAGGCTTTTGGGATGATCATCTACCTTTAATTGAGTTTGCTTACATTAATTCTTACCACTCAGGAATTCAAATGGAACCTTATGAGGCTTTGTATGGTAAGAGGTGCAGAACTCCTATTTATTAGGATAAAGAAGGTGAAAGGAGACTTTTAGGACCTGAGTTGGTACAAGTTACAGTCGATAAGATTAAATTGGTGAAGTAGAGACTCAAAGTAGCTCAAGATAGAATGAAGAGCTATACAGATGTGCGAAGAAGGGAGATGGAATTTGAAGTTGGAGATAAAGTGTTTCTTAGAGCCTCTCCATGGAAAGGAGTTTTGAGATTTAGTAAGAAGGGCAAGCTCAGTCTAAGATATATAGGCCTTTATAAGATCCTTGAGAAGATTAAGTCTTTAACCTACAAATTAGCTTTGCTACCAAAATTATCTAAGATACATAATGTCTTTCATGTATCGATGTTGAGGAAATACCGATAGGATCCTTCACATATAGTTCAACCTTCAGAGGTTCAATTAAGAGAGGATTTGACTTTTGAAGAACAACCAGTGAAGATTCTAGATTTGAAGGAAAAGGTCTTAAGAAATAAGACTGTGAAGCTAGTTAGGGTCTTATGGAAGAACCATATAAAAGAGGAGGTAACATGGGAACCTTTGGAAGACGTGAAAAAGAAGTATTCACACCTTTTTGTAAGATCAGGTAAGAATTTCGAGGATGGAATACTTCAAGGGGGAGAATTGTTGAACCCCAAAATTTTCTTTAAATTTTCTTTATTTTATTATTTATTTTCTTAGAATTTATCTATTAAATTAGCAAGCATAAATAGAAGTTAGAGTTATTAAATAGAGATGTTAGTATTAAGTTAGTGTAATGGTTATAAAAGACAAAAGAAGGGGCAAAATGGGCATTACATTAAGTGAAGGACAAAATTGGGATAACAAGACTAATGAGAGGTATAATTGGAAGGACAAAAAAATGTGTCTTGAATTAGAAGAAGAGGAAGAAATCGTAGAGAGAAAAACATAACGAAGAAAGAAGATGAGAAGATCATGGGAGAAGAAAGGAAGAAGAAGAAGAAGAAGAAGAGAAATCAACATGTTTTAGGTAAGTTCTATCATCTTTTCTTCTTATTTGGATAGAAAAACAAAGGGATTAGAGAGAGAAATGGGTTATGTTGAAAGAAAGAGGAGAACTCACCTTGATTTTAGGGTTTCTAAATTAGGTTTTGGTTTTGCTAACCTAGATGAACTATGGGTAAGTTGAGTTTAAGCTTAACTTTGCCTTTGATTGTTGAAGTTTTATGGATTTCCATTTGAATGTGGGTTGAATGAGATTTTGGTTCGTTTTGGGAAACCAAGAAAATCTCACTCAAGAATAAGAGGAAGGGCCCAATTGAACTTGAATTTCTAAGTAATTTAGGTGGGTAATATGTTTATGGTTATCGTGATAATGAGTTAATTTTCGTTTGCTTGAATGTTTAAATTGTTTGAATTGAATTGTTGTGATTGTTATGAAATGCATTAAATGATGTTATGACATTTTGTATGGATCAGAGGAAAAAGCATAAGAAGAATGAAAATATGATTCTATGATGAAATAGATATGAGCATGAGAATTTGCTTGTGATTGGGCAAGAGAGGAACTATTTCATTCGACACGTGCACGTTGACTAAAGCCTTCTCTCGGCTACCTGCTTGTGGTATATGAGATCCTAAGAATCAGACTCATTTTGTTCACTGTGTAAACTTTGTTTTCTCCATTTCGTTTCATAGGACCCTCGAACCATTTGTTGGTGCATTGCATTTCGATCTGTAAGCATGATGCATAGTTGAGTGTTATGTTAATAATTGTGAGTTACGTGATATGATTTATGTGCAAATATGTTGAACTATAAGATTGAAAGTAGAACTGTGGATAATTGGATTGCTGAATGGATGGGATGTCTACATATATGAATAAGTGATAGCTATTAGGGATGACAATACGTAAGGTTCGGTTCGGGTATTACTCAACTCATATACATATCTATTTTTTATGACTCAACCTATATTCATATCCAAATCCATCGATTTTTACAATTTACTACTCATATGGTACTCAGAAAGTACTCGGAAGCAGAATGGGTTAGGTATCCTGGTGGTCAAGGAACCGTTAAGTAGAGTGGTAGGGATTATAAGGGCCAATGATAGGATCATGGTGGCTAAAATTGTCGTTAGCAATATGGTCCTCAATGTCGTTTGTGCATATGCATCTCAAGTGGGTTCAGACGAACAACGAAAACATCATTGGAGGTGATTTTAATAGGCATACAGGGGCTAGGACGGACGGTTATACAAGAGCCCATGGGAGCTTCGGATACGGCATTAGAAATGGTAATGGGATTGCTTTATTAGACTTGGCTGTAGAGTATAAGTTAGTCATAGCTAATTGCCTATTTATGAAAACCGTAGCGCACTTGGTAACTTTTCAGAGTAACACCTCCAAGACACAAATAGATTATCTCCTTATCAGGAGAGGTGCTAGATCATGGTGTAAAAATTGCAAAGTATTACCGGCTGCATGCATTTCGACTCAACATAAATTGTTAGTTCTGGATTTTAGGATTAAAGGATGGAGGTCACAGTTTTTTTAACCTGCATTGTTGTAGAATTAAGTGGTGGAGACTAAGAGGGGATAAGATGGAACGATTTAGGGCACAAGTTAGATCAAATGCACCATAGTCTATGAGTGGGGATGTAAACATGATGTGGGAGGGTGTAACCTTTGTAGTGCATGCAACTGCCACTAATCACCTAGGGGTATCCAAAGGGGTCCCCAAAGGGCAAGAAGGAGGGTGGATAGAAGGTTGGTGGTGATCAGAAGAGGTCCAGGGGATGGTTAATGTAAATAAGAGAGCTTTTAAAGATCTTTTAGCTAGTTCAACGGAGGCAGAGAGTGAAATTAACAGAGTAAGGTATAGGTTGGCAAAACAGAAGGCTAAGAAAACTATCGCAGTGGCTAGAGGGGAAGCATATGAGACTATGTACAGGGACTTGGATACGTTTAGGGGCACACAAAGGATTTTCAAGCTAGCATGAGATAGGGCATGTGGGACGAATGATTTTAACAAAGTTTGTTGTATACGTGATGAAGCAGGCCAGGTACTCATAGAGACCTAAGACATCAAGAGGAGATGGTAGAGGTACTTTCATGGCCTATATAACGAAGAGATAGTAAGCAATGTAGAGTTAGGAGAACCCTCTATGACAGGGCATATTCATGACAGGTGTGCATAGGTAAGGATTACGAGGGGTGAAATTACAAAGGTGTTGAGAGAGATGGGGAGTGGTAAGGCCGTAGGGCCAGATGAGATCCCTACAGAGATATGGAAACGGATAGGATTTTTCGGTATTGCATGATTAGTTCATCTCTTCAATGTGATTTTAGAGTCAGCCAAAATGCCAGATGAATGGAGATTAAGTAGGTTGATCTCCTTATACAAGGCCAAAGGAGACATCCAACAATGTCACAACTATAGAGGCATCAAACTAATAAGTCATACCATGAAGCTGTGGAAGAAGGTAATTGAGAAGAGAATCCGGAGGGCTGCATCGGTATCGGTCAACCAATTTGGATTTATGCCTGGTAGGTCCACGACAAAAGCGATACATATACTCTGTAGACTCATAAAATGCTAAAGGGAACGAAAACAAGATTTGCATATAGTTTTTATTGATTTGGAGAAGCCGTATGACAGGGTTCTTAGAGACCTCTTATGGAGGTGTTTGGAGGCCAAGGGCATTCCCATCACCTATATTAAAGTAATCAGGGATATGTATGAAGGAGCATTGACTAGCGTAAGGACAATAGGAGGGGACACGGAGGCGTTTTCTATCAGAGTTGGTCTCCACCAAGGATCTGCGTTAAGCCCTTTGTTGTTCACATTAGTGTTAGATGAGATTACCAAACATATTTAAGGAGAGGTACCTTGGTGTATGTTATTTGAGGACGATATTGTCCTAGTGGATGAGACCAAGGCCAAGTTAGACTGCTGGAGAGATGCGTTAGAGTTAAAAGGTTTTAAAATGAGCAGATCGAAGACGGAGTATGTAGAATGCAACTTTTCAGGAAAACAAGTGGTGCATAATGTGGCGGTAACAATTGGTATTGACATCTTACCGTAGAGAACGAGTTTTATGTATCTTGAGTCTGTCATTCAAAGTGATGGTAATATCGATGCCGATATTGTACATCATATTAGATCAGGCTAGACCAAATGGAGAAGTGCATCAGGGGTTTTATATGACAGGAAGATTCCTTTAAAACTCAAGGGGAAGTTTTATAAAATGGTGATTTGTCCAACCATGTTATATGGGACAGAGTGTTGGCCTACCAAACGTAGGCATATAAGATAGTTGTTGGTAGCAAAAATACGTATGATTAGGTAGATGTGTGGCATTATCAGGAGAGATAAGTCCAGAACCGGGTGGTGAGAGATAGAATACGGGTAGCTAGCTTTGCCAACAAGATGAGAGAGACTAGGCTTAGGTGGTATGGGCATGTGCGAAAGAGGCCCTCCGATGCTCCGATATGAAGCTGTGGGGGAATAACACTTAGTGAATATAAGAGGAGGAGAGGGAGGACTTATAAGAACTGGGAGGAAGTGATCAAGGAGGATATGTCAGAGTTGGCCCCTAATGAGGTAGTCGCTAGAAATAGAAAAGTTTGACATGATCGAATAAGGGTAAAGGATTAACCATTGCAGCTACTAAGAGATGTCGTGTCACGTCATGCAAATTGCATGGCAAGTGTGGGGGAATAGTAGGGGGCCATTCCGGTAGCGTCTCTGAGGGAGGTCCCCTTACTTACTGAGTGACAAAAAGGAATGGACTCTGTAGCCTATTAGGTTCTCGCAGATCTGGCCTCCATTAGGTATTCCCTATTATTGGTATTTTCATTTATTTTATGTTTTTTTTAATGAATTGTTTCTGTAACTTGCATCATTCTTATATTGTGTCATTTACGTGTGGGTGCACTAAAAACAGCCTCTCTACTCTATAGGGATAAGGCTGCGTACTATCGGACCTCCCCAGACCCCGCTTCATTGCGAAATTTTGGACTGGGTGATGATGATGATGATGAGATGCCAATGTATCATTAGTGCATATTGCATGAATGTATGTGTTATTGTTTGATTTGTTTTGTTTTTATTTTTGTTTTTTCTTGAGGACAAGTAAAATTTTAAGTGTGGGGATGTTGATAGGTGTAAATTATACTATGTTTTGATAGATGTTTAAGTGTTCTTTTGAGTATTTCTCATATTATTATCATGTATATAGGCTTAGCATTATGTTATTATTAGTGTTTATTTATATTCTAAGTGTTTGTGTAGTTTTAAGCATGATTTGGAACTTAATTTTATGTTTCAAGAGGTGTGTGAAGTGTGTTGGAGTGTATATGAAGTAAATCACTTGTTAATATAGAAATCCAATATGATATGTAAACTACATAAGAAGCGGGGTTGAATTGTAATCTTTTCGAAAATATTAATCTTTTGA